>CM055207.1:16657076-16890235 GCA_029224185.1 Karalla daura | reverse complement strand
GAGAATGTTACGAGAGCCTCCAACAGTGGGTGTGAGTCCCTGCTGGGTGTGTGTGTGTGTGTGTGTGTTGGGGGGTGGGTGGAGTAGAGGGCGGGGTGGGTGGGGTGGGTGGGCGGGGGGGCACTCCCATGTGTCAGGGTGGCTACAAGATCCCGGGAAGGACAAAAGGGGTGATCCGATCTTCTCAGGGCCGTCGTCCATCACTGCTTCTATTAAATAAGATACATCAAGATCTGTTTCACCCAGTGAGTACATTACCTTTGCCAAAATCACTGGCAGAGAGGCAGATCACTCTTCAGACTGTCACGCCGGCGTTCCGAGCCATCTGGGAAGAGGCACAGGCCCTGACCACAGATGGCATATCGAGTGACGGGCTCTTTCGTTCACTTTCTCACCCCGTCACGTATCAATCATCCCGCGCCTCGCCGCGCCTCGCCCCGCACACTGTAAAATGGGCTGTTTTCATTGATCAGGACGATTGCGGGGGAGGGAGGGAGGGAATCTTTTTCTCTCCCCCACACCACCCCCCCCCCCCAAAAAAAAGAAATCCGAAAACGTCTACGGAAGTTCTGCGAAGAGCTGTCGCCCCGGGGTCCTGGCTCGTTCCAGGAGCAATCCGGGATCTCCTCCGGAGTGGCTCCTCGTCGGTCTCTCCGACGGGGCCCCCTCGGTGGAGGGCGGGGCTCGACGCCAGGCGCGGCCCGGCGGAAAGATTGCGAGATCGCGGCGGCGGCGTCATCGGCGCCGGCCCCGGCGCTGATGACTGATTTTATTGACTGGAAAATTAAATCACCGCCATACATGAAAGCGCTGGCCCGTAGCGGCGGCCTCTCCCACTGAGGGATGCTCCCCTGTTCACCAGCTGAAGAGTGCTCAGCAAATCCTACATACAGTATCTATCTATCTATCTATCTATCTATCTATCTATCTATCTATCTATCTATCTATCTATCTATCTATCTATCTATCTATCTATCTATCTATCTATCTATCTATCTATCTATCTATCTATCTATCTATCTATCTATCTATCTATCTATCTATCTATCTATCTATCTATCTATCTATCTATCTATCTATCTATCTATCTATCTATCTATCTATCTATCTATCCATCTATCTATATGTTCTAAAATATCCCCCTTTGTTCTCTCTCTCTCTGTCATAACTGTCATCATAGAACACATGATTTTTGCCTTTTAAAACTCTTACATGAGGAGGCACGTGTTCTCGTTTGTAAATCCACAGAGTGTCAACGTTCCCCGAGAAACCTGGAGTAATTCATACCAATTGTCTGGTCGCCGAGAATGAGCGACAAAGTGAAATGTCGAGTCGTCTTGGTATGCGACCCCCCCCCCCCCCCCCTCTCTCTCTCTCTCTCTCCGTGCCTCTGGAGCCCGCGGGAGGTTGGCACGTGCCCCGGCCTGCGAATCGGTCGCCATTCCTCAAAGCCCGGGAGAGATCACGGCATAGATCAGCGGCGGACGGGGTTATCAGGCTTGTTTTTAAAAAGGGGAAATCAACACGAGAGCGGTCCGGGGTGGGAGCGAAAGGTAGGGGGGGTGGGTGGGGGGGCTAGGAAATGACACATCTCCGAAGCGCGAGGCGTGACGGCTTGTCTGTCATACTGACGCCGGCGAGGAAGAGAAAAAAGACAGCCTGGGAAGTGATTTCAAAAGGGAAAAAAGTGCAAGGATGCTGCGTCTGTGTGTGTGTGCGTGCGTGTGTGTGTGTGCGTGTGTGTGTGTGCGCGTGTGTGTGCGGGAGCCTTCCTGGAAGCGGAGGCGCAGGTCGTGCTGCAGGGTGGATAGTGTTGCTGGGTTGTGGCAGCGCTGTCGGCCGGGGCTGCTGCGCACGATGGATGTGGGAGACAGAGGGCAGCCATATCACCAGAGGTGTCGAGTAACCCAGTACAAATACCTCGTTACCGTGCTGGAGGAGACGTTGTGGTCACTGCCCCTTTACATTTTAAATGCAAGTTGTCCTTGTACTTTTACTTGTAGTAGATGCATGTGTTTGTGTGAGTTTCTAACTTGCTTTTTGTTTTTCGATGAATCATTTATCAATAAAGACTATTGGTAGCATGCTTCTGAGGTAGTTTTACACCATTACAATACTTATAGGCAACTAGTCATCATATCTTCAGCTCCACAAAACACATGTTAATGGTTAATAATACACATGTGGTTTATATCTATATATATGTGTGTGTATGTGTGTATATATATATATATATATATATATATATACACACATACACATATATTTATATATTTATTTATTTATTATATATTTGTATATATTATATTTATATATATAATATATACTATATATATACACACACACAAATATATATATATATATATATATATATATACATATATATACAGTGCACTACTAAAGGCTATGCTTTGGTGCTTAATAGCATTTTTTAGAAACCAGTACACTTTTTTAAGTTAAAAGCTTCATTTGATACTTCAACTTCTAATTTCTAAAAAGTATTTTTTCACGAGAAACGTGTTTGGATATTTGATTCGCTCTCTCGTCATGTCAAAAACCACTCTTTTTGCCATCATTTCTCTATATGGCAAGCGGAAACCCACATATTCTCGCCTGCAGATGGCCTGTGCCAAATATAACTGTGCTGTGCTTTGCTCCTGTTCAGACGAGGGCCTGCCAGACTCGACGGATGGGAGCGCCGATCGGAGCAACAAGCCAGGTCAGGACCTCATTACCTTCTGCCTCCCCGCTAACGAGAACGAGCCTCCGGCCCGATAGCTCGCCTCGCCTCGTGGGAGAGGGAGGGAAGAGAGAAGGAGAGAGAGAGAGAGAGAGAACATCGCCTTCGCAGCCCAAACTTCAGAACCGTGCCCTGCGTTTTTTTTGCTCTTCCCTCCGCAGATTGGTCGTCAGATTACGCTAACTACTACCAGGGCCTGTGGGACTGCCAGGCCGACGAGCCGGACGAGCTGGCCTTCCAGAGAGGGGAGCTCATCTACATCATCAGCAAGGTCAGGCACGCCGGCACAGAGAGCCGTCCCGCGCTCTTGTTTAGCTCCGCCCCCCCTCCCCTTCCAACAAACCCGAGGAACGCTCCCGATCGACACAATTACGGGCCGCGATCGCGGGAAGCTGGGGAAGGCACGCGGCGGCAGACGACGTTAAAGCGCGCAATTGTCGAACGGTTAAACAACATCAGCTGCGCTAATCGCCCCGTCCTCATTTACGTGCGCGAACATGCTGACAACCCCAACATCTAAACTCCTCCGCGCGCGCACACACACACACACGCACGCACACACTCGCTGCTTGCGGCACGGTGCCCCTCCCGGGCCGCTGGGGGTGAAGCGCCATTCGGGGCGCTGCGTAATGGCGCCGTTGCTCATTACGGAGCCTCTATCTCGGGGGTTAATTGAGCAGGCAGCCATGCGAGGCTCTCCCTCCGCCGCCCGACACAAACTGCAGGTGAAGCCATCTCCGCTCTCTCTTTTTTCTCCCCCTCTCTCTCAATCTGTTCCCTCCCACCCTCCCTCCCTCCCTCCATCCCTCCATCCCTCCCTCCCGTGCTTTATGGCCATCTCCTGGCTGCATGCGGAGCATCCGCCGGCGGAGGAAGCCACCCCACTGGAAAGCCACGGCTCGCAAATTCAGCCGCTTCCGCCTCGGTTATTGGGGGCCGCGCCGCCAGTGGTGGATGCTGCGACCTGTTCAGCTTTTTATTTTGGTTGCTGTAATTATGTGGCAGAGGGTGAGAAATTCCGTATCATGGTGAAGGATGAGGGGAGAACAGTCAGATCGGAGACAAACGGTGAGGTCAACTGATACAGAGACACACTGTACGATGTCTCAAGAAAAGGCAAAAACACCATTACCCATATGGAATGGTCAGATCTGGCATCAACATTCAGATTCAGATTCAGGCTTAACTTACTTCCAGGAGTCCTGACCATATTGCTCTTTTCTGCTGCTCTTTACTGCTCTTTTCTACAATACAACCAGCTTTTTTTTAACCACCACCCCCCCGTAGGTAAGAGCACATATGGCCCAGGTGAAATACGCCCTTCGCAGGAGATGGACTTTTAATTGAGGATCTCTTGGCACGGGCGGACGGATCCGTCTCCCCCTCCTCCTCCCCTGGCAGGGCGAGGGGTTGAAATGTCAAAACAGCCGTGTAGCATCTCTAAGCACGACAAAGGAGCCGCACTTTGGTGGGGAAACAAAAGGTGAGGCGGCTCGGCCCCCGCCCGCCACCCCGACCCCCCCCCCGACCGCCGGATCACTTTCCACCCGCTCGGATCGGGTTTGGCGAGACCTGGAAGCCCCTGGTTGTCGTTACCTGGCAGGTCCTCTCCATGACACGGGCCGCTCCTGTTTCGTCACACGCAGGGGTCGGGGGCGTTCAGAGCATCTCCTCCTAATGGATTTAAAGTGAGGTGGTGGTGGTAGGGGAGGTGGGGGGGGGGTCTGGCTGTAAATTATTTAGAGGTGATCTCCGGATCGCCGTCGACACGGCACCGCCCTGCGTCTCCATTTCTACGTCCCTTAAAGGCGTCGTGTCCCAAACACAACCCCCCTACCCCCACCCCCTCCTCTTTTGAATGGCATTATTTGGATTATAGCCTGTAATCGGCTATTTATTTTAATGAGGCCTTGGGGAGGGCTTCCCCCGTGTCTCCTCGTGTGTGTGTGTGTACACGCTAGGCCCCCGTCGCCGTCAAGTTTTACGGGTTGGGATGGGAAGGGTGTGGGGGATTCCTGAGAACCCTGACCTCGATGAGTGAAATACGGGCCCTTGGCTAGAACTCAAGTCTGTCGCTTAAACTGGGGGACCCAGGCGCACGGAATGGCCGTAATAAAACCGGGGGGCCCATAAATTCCCCTCAGAGGGTGGGAGGCCTGCTTGTCTGCGCTGTTATGTCAACACTGACCATAATTACAAGGTAATAAGGACACGCTCTAAGTGCTAAATCAATGGCGCTAACAAACTGTTATTTTTAAAGCCGGGATGTGATTGACTGCTGAAGTGCAGAACGGGATAGCCACAGGCGTGGTGTCATATGGCTGTGAACTGAGGAGAACATGCCGATTGTACAAAAGGCCCTCATCCATCATTATTGATCCCTCACTTACTGTAAAGTGGGGGCATTTTTACTGTATCCGCGCGCGCGCGCGTGTGCGTGCGCGTGCGTGTTTCTTTTTTCCTCCTTTCCACCCTCGCGCGTGTCGCTCCACACACACACACACACACACACACACACACACGCAGGGGCGCGCACGCATCGCTGACAAAGTAAATAAATTAGGGAGCTCACAGCTCGTGCGAATCCCATTAGTCGGCGGGGATGAATCTGGCAGCGCGACGCCCTCGCTCCTCCCGCCCGAACGCCAGCACAGGCCGCGCCGAGGGGTCCGTCTCGGGGCGCCTCGCCCCGGCATTTAGTTTCTGAGGGCCTGCATTCCTCTAGCGCGCGTTTCCGCCGACATTTCATTCTCGATTCTTTTTTTTTTCACGTATTTCTTCTTCTCCTTCATTTTTTCAAACTCCGCTTCAATGGTGTCGCGGCCTACGCGACGCATCTGTCCTGGGATTAACAGTGTGTGTGTGTGGCGTGGCGCCCCCTACCCCCCCCCACCCCCCACCCCCGCCGTGACCAGTGTAAGCAGAAGGGCCCGTCCCCCCCCCCCCACTCCAGGCGCGTCTTATGTGTCCAGCATCGGAGGGACGCGGGCTCTACAGGTCAGCTGTCGCATTCCTGTGTTCCCACGGGCACTCGTGGAGAACGGCGGCATGGAGTGGGGAGAGATTTATGGCGCCGGCCCGTTCCAGAGTCCTTAAAAGTCTGGCACCTCTTCCTCTTTCTCTCCATGGCCCCCCCCCTCCTCCCCCCTCTTCCCCCCTCCTCCTCCTCCTCCTCCTCCTCCTCCATCCACGCTCCAACCAAAAAACCTCCGGAGAGACCGGCCAATCGGGCCCGTCTCCCGGAGCGGAGCGTCACACCGCCGTTCGGCCGCCGAGGCCGAGCCGTCGAGAACGTGGACACCAGCGACACCTTGTGGAGGCTCCGCTCCCGGCCTCCGAACGTGGGGGGGGGCGATTTCATTAAGCGGCGACTTATTAAAAGCGGCCGAGGCTGATTTACGGCCAGTGGCGTTCACCTGCTGCGTCGTATAGAAACCGCCGGCGATTTCTGCAAAACGCCGCGATAAATCCTCCAGCTCCGTTGCGTTTATTTTTCTTCCTCCCGCTCTGCGCTTTCTGGAGCGCGCGGCCCCCAAAACCTGGCCGCCCTGCCCGCCGACACCTCCTCTCGGGGCGGCTACAAGCCTCCTCTGTGTTCTACAAGCCGGCCTGGCCCGCTGCCCGCAGGTCACCTCGCTGAATGCGGCCCAAGAAAAGGGAAAGTGGTTGCAAACAATCGGATGGGAAAAGTCAAGCCAGGGAGACAAAGAGCGTGGCCGCCTTTATTCTTTTGTGTGGACCCTGTGCCCCCCCCCACCCACCCCCTCCACACACACACTCTCCTTTCTCCTTTTCTCTGTCACACACCCCATTTAAAGACCCCAAGCTGCTATTGTGGCCATAGACACCAAGACGCTATAGACAGGCAAGACATCCTATTTACCACCCAAAGTAGCAGGGGGTGAGTCTGGGGTTTGGGGTCATGCAGGAGGCAGCGGTCATCCCCCGGTCAACTACAGTAGGTCATTATTCAGCTCAAGCCAATAGCCCAGAACCGCGTCCGAGCAACCCACCCCCAATCCATTCTGCTTAATTATTATAAATGAGGGGCGGCGTAAACAGCCATCATTACAGACACTCAGTGGCATACACAAATCCACTTTAAATTGCTATTAAGTTAAGAAGCTATCTGTAATCCCAGGCGTGCATTAGAAAGGAGCGAGTAGGTTTTCTTTTTATTAAATCTCATCGTCCCTGAGATATTTTCAAGCGTTCTCATGCTCTGTCATGTTTCCAATTTGAAGCCAATTCACTGATTTAATTAAAAGCCCACTTGGAAAAAATGGACACTAAGTAGCCATTTCGATCTCCGGCTTGTGCAGAGCCGTCATCTGTATTTCTTGGAGGATTTCGACGCGCTTTCCTCCGGGCGCAGAGATCCTCAGGAACCCGGCCCCCCATCCCCCCACCCTGCCACCCCTTCCCAAATCAGCTGCTTTCCTCACAGTTTCAGGTATTATTAGGTTGTTTGTGCGCGGCAAGGAGAGCTCGCTAACCCGATAAGGGCTTTACAGATGGTGCGCTCCCGTCGGGGCGGAGGTGTCCATGTTTCTTTGTTAAGAGTGACCGGTGATGGAGGAACTGCAGAGAGCTGCAATGTGTCTGATGAGTCTATGTAGGAGGGAAGGAGCAAGAAACGCAGGAGAGGAGGGGTGGGGGGGGGGGGGGGGTAGAAAGAGAGAGAGAGAGAGAGAGAGAGAGGGAGTAAAAGAAAAAAAAACACAGGGTTAGGATGCGAGCGGCCACGCTGCTCCACCAGGAGAGATGGAAAGAGTGGAATAGAGGGAAGGAAGGAGGGGGTGGAGATGGGGAAGGAGGGAGGGAGGGAGATTGTAACACCCAGGCGGCGGGTTCAGCGGCAGGGCAATGAGAGACTTCCTGCGCTCCATCACGCCCAAGGCCTGCCTCAGTCAGCTGGTGGCCGAGGAAAGATGCCTCATGTGTCAGGCTTATTAGCACTCCCCCTAGTTTGTATGCATTTGGGATTCTGTGCAAGAGTCTGTGTGTGTGTGTGTGTGTGTGTGTGTGTGTGTGCGTGACCAGGATGAGACTGGAAACCAGGACCTGCAGTCAGATTTCCAACAGAACCCCCCCCCCCCCAACCCCTCAACCCCCCTTCCACAGACCTTGTGCCTTTTCCTCGTCCGACATTAAAGCCGCGCTGTGTTTAGGCAGCGTCACGCGACATCACACGACAGCCGCCTCACTCTCTCGCCCCCCCCGGCCTCCCCACCTCCCCCACCCTCGTCCTCCCAGCCTCGACTCACCTTCTCCCCGCTCCGGGCTCGGCGAGCTGTCACTCCGTCCTCCGGTCGGAGGACGTGAGCGATGGGGCCCATCAGAAAGCCGCCATTAGCCAGCCCCCTGAGTGGTAAATAAACGATCGCGCCGGTACACTGCAGGTGTTGTCATGGCAACCTCCTCCGGCTGCCGGCCCCGCCCACACCCGCTCTCCACACCCCCCCCCACCTCCTCCTCCTCCTTGGCGGAGGAGTCACCGGGAGGTCAGCGAGACAACGCAGCGCAGCCGCCGCTGCACGGCGCTGTTTGCCCCCCTCCGACCCACCCTCACACACACACACACACACACACACAGCGTCCCGCTGCATCACGCTTAATGCCGTTTTAAAAACAGACATTACACCACACTTGAGTTTCCATCTCGCCCACCCCCCCCGACCCCACCCCCAAAAAAAACCCGCAGCCAAACCAATCAGCCTCCCAGACAAAGAGAGCTAAACAAACAGAAGGAAGGGGACGTCGAGGAGTTAGCGTAGCTTTTTTTTTTTTCCCTTTTTTTTTCAACCCCCCCCCCCACCTCCTCGTCATTTGGATAATTTACTCCGCGCGCCTCCCCGGAATGTCCCTATTACAGCAGGTGTACTCTGGATGAACCCGTCCTCAAGTATGAGGGAGATGGACCCTGCACGCCTGACAGGCTCGCGCTGCCATTGGGCGCCCGGGCGCGGTGATGTAGCAGCCGTATTAAAATGGCGGCGCTGATAATCCAAAAGACCTTTCTCGGGGAGAATTTGAGGCCGGCTGCACAGATGGGCCGCGGAGATAAATAAAGCTCTCTGTCAGCGCGGGCCGGCGGAATAGTGCTGCGACGCCCCCGAGGGAGAGAAAAACTGTTTCGCTCCCTCTCTCTGATGCCACCCGCCCCCCTCCCCCCCTCCACCTCCACCTCCACCCACCCCCCAACCCCCCCCGTCCGTCTGTCTAACCCTCTCCTCCGCCGCTCACGTTACCCCGCCAATGGGAACCGGAGCCAGCTTTCCGCGACCGGGCTTTTCCCCTTCTGCGGTCTTATGGAGGGGCGGGGGGGCATAAAAAGGCCATTTTGGACTCAACTTTCCCCCCCGCGTTATGGGCTCCGACGCGCGCTAGAATTGTCAATCAGAGTTTGTCAGAGGGCCAGCAGGCGTTGCTGGAGCGTCCCCCAGCTGGAGCTCTAGGTGGTGGTTGGTGGGGTGGGGTGGGGGGGGGGTTGGTGGTATGGTGGGGCCCGGGCCTGGATGGACGACCTGCTGGTCCGTTGTGTACCTGTTTGTGCAGCCAGAGCGCCGCAGCCCGGTGGTTTATCACTTTCTAAGCGATCCATTCATCCCCGGCTGTCCGAGCGGCGCTCATTAGCCGCAGGCCTCATTCCTCTGGCTGCAAGAGGTGTCAGGTCCGGATGATGGGCTGAGCCTCTGACAAAAGCCCATCCGTCATGTCCCGCTCTCTCTCTCTCTCTCTCTCTCTCTCTCTCTCTCT
This sequence comes from Karalla daura, assembly GCA_029224185.1. NCBI lineage: Eukaryota > Metazoa > Chordata > Actinopteri > Chaetodontiformes > Leiognathidae > Karalla > Karalla daura. Next base: position 16,880,736 of record CM055207.1, on the reverse strand, counting down.
CTCTCTCTTCGTGCCTGTTTGTGCAGCCGGGAAAAGCAGCGGCCCGATCTTCTGGAAGGATCTGGATTCGAAAACAAAAAAGCACTGTACCTGCGTGTAAAATGTCTGCGAGCACGGTGAAGAGCAGAGGAGAGATAGCTCCTCTGTCGACCCCTATCGTCCACCCCCCCACCCCACCCCTACCCGGTCTCTGGCCAAATATTGATCCACCGCAGCGTCCAGTTAGAGGCCAACTGCTGCGATCAGACCATCATGTGCTTGCTAATGGCGGCCCGGCCCCCCAGCAGAGATGAGAACAAAGGAGAGCGGGCCCCGGCCCTGGCCCCGGCCGCGCACCCGTACCACCAACTGTGCAGCGCGACTCCTTATTCTTCTTCTGAAATGTCAATCACGGAAGCCAGTTACACATCTCTCTATCGCCTCCGTTCAGGAGAGCGCCATTAACTTCATCCATTCTACGGTCCGGCTGCAGGCTGCGGCTCTCGTGCTCTCGACACCGCCTCGACGGATACGCGGCGCTTATTAGCGCAGAGGCAGGAGGCAGAAACACGGCGTTTTATCTTTTCATCTGTGAATCCAGTCGTTTAAAACGCCCATTAATGCCGCTGTTTTCGCGTTCGCGAATCGTCCCGCCTGAGTGAAAACGTGCGCCGGAAAATCTGAGACGTTTTCCAAAAGCTGCCTCGTTTTTTTCCCTCTATTTCGAACATTATTTCCAGACCAGCTGTCGATGAAAACTCTGAGGGCGTCCTGCTGCCGTCTCATCTGCAATTACCAGTTTCATTTCATTTTCGGGCTCTTTCACTTCGAATGGTGGCGCAGACATAAAGTCCGATCGCAACCAGACGCGTGTTTACCGTTCTTCCCGGGGTCGCAGGTTAAACACACTCTGCCGGATTGGCCCCCTCTTGTCTGTATTTATACGGGACGGCCCGGCTGTAATTGCGCCTCAAATCACTGGAATGGGCGTCCCAGCGTTAATAAACACGTGCGGATTGGATAAAGAGTGCGGGACTGGCGGTGGGCGCTTTACGCTGGGTGTTTTATCTCTTCACTCTGGGCTTTCCAGGAGTACAACATCTACGGCTGGTGGGTCGGCGAGCTGAACGGCGCCGTGGGCATCGTCCCCAAGGACTTCCTGCACCCCGCCTACATCCTCTGAGCCCACGACAGGTAACGGCCCCCCCCCCCCCAACTCTCCTCATCGTCGGCGTTATGGGCCATTACGGCGGGCCCTAATACGCGAGCAAACGGTCCCCCCGGTGCTCGTCCCGCGCCGCCGCCGAGGCGCATTCGCCGGCTGACCCGCCGTTTATGGCGTCTGCCGGCAGCGGGGAGTACTGCGTAAAGCAGCCCGATCAGTGCAGCCAATGGTGGGGGGAGGAGGGGGGAGGAGGGAGGGGGGGGGGGGGGTAAATATCAGCAACAAAAGGCTGATTACTGCGTCAGTTGTCCTATTTAGGAAAATGATTCCCCAATACCGTCGGATGGGCACGGCTCGGGAATGAACGCTGAATTATTGATGCCGGCTGTTTTTTTTCCCTCTTTCTTCCTTCCTCTTCCTTTCCTCCTCCACAGGATGGTGTCGCCACGGCCGCCAAGACGCCGAGCCGAGGTGGAGGCGGCCGAGCCGGCCGCTTTGGCGGTCTACAACCGTCTGCTTTTTTAAAAAAAAGAATCATTTTATATCAGCTTTTCGTTCGCACCAAGGGGAATTGTGTTATATTATAGCGCAAACTAGCACTTAACTTGGCAAAATAATGTGATTCATGATGAAGTCTGTTTTCTTTGCTTATTATTGTGTTTAGTTATTGCGTTTAGTTATTGTGTTTAGTTATTGTTTAGTTATTGTGTTTAGTTATTTAGTTATTGTGTTGTTATTGCGTTTAGTTATTGTGTTTAGTTATTGCGTTTAGTTATTGTGTTTAGTTATTGTGTTTAGTTATTTAGTTATTGTTTAGTTATTGTGTTTAGATATTGAGTTATTGTTTGTTCGCTGGTGTAAAAATAAATAAATAAATAAACGCTTGGCGTGCCCATTCGTCCAGCATTATTTTCCCCATGTGCTCAGAAATGGAAACCTGCAGGTGTGTTTAGGGCAACGTGTGCAGTATCGCTGAACTGGGGTTCCAGCTCCACTTTGCTCGCGCCTGGTTTTCTCCAGTGTCGCTGTGTGGCCGCTAGGTGGCAGCGTCGCCCCGCCACAGACTCCCAGAGACCAGTTGGTGGTGAAAACAAACAAAACAACACACAATCGCAGGCGAAGAAGGAAAAAACTATTTATTTGAAATAAAATCTTAAACGTGGGTCGCCCAACGACACGGACGCCTGCATTCTGGTGCAGGAATTAAAACTCTTTACAAAGTGGAAAGGGGGGGGGGGATTAAAACCGGCTCTAAAAAGGAAATCAAATTTTGCAAAAGGAACGAGCAAAAGAAAAAAAAAAACGCGCACACACGCAAAAAAAAACTATTTATCGACAGTGCAGAAATTAAGCGACAACCCAGGGTTCTCCGGTGCCGACAGTGACGGGACTCATCTCTATGTGCAAATGTCAGCACGGTTGACTCCGGGTCCCTTTTTGATGTAGAATGAGTGCGTGTGTGCGTGTGTGTGAGTGATGCTGAGGTCCAACTGTTCAGTCCAGGTTTCAGACTAACGGGAATTAAGGCAGTGACTTCACTTTTGACTCGCAGTAGGTGAGACAGACTGAAAAGGGAAAAAATAAAGCCGAGTGCGAGTGACCCCGAGGGGCGGGATCCCACGCAGATGTTCCCAGTCGATGGGGCTCCCAGCCGATGGGGTTCCCAGCCTGCCTCCAGCTGGCTTTCATTCGGAGCTCCCAGGGCGAGTCTGGTTCCGGGGTTCAGCAGCGCAGACTCAGTAGTTTCCACGGGGCCGGGCGGAAGGGGGTCGACGGGATCCAACCTGTGAGTTTCCGCCAGAGGCTGTTGTCGAGCTCAGGGGGTGGGGGGGGGGGGGTTAAAAGAGTCAGTTTAATATCTAGGAAGGTATCGTTCGGGTGAACCCGGGCGCCCCCTGCTGTTCACACAGCGGAGGCGCAGGCCGCTCCGCGTACCTGAGTGTAAACAACTGTGTGTAAAAGTGACGGTCAGACGGGAATGGATCGCTCGTTCTGGGACGAGGAGGAGGAGGGGGAGCGTGACTAGCGAGCCTCCACCCCCTGGGCCTCCTCCGAGGCGTCCGGGACGTCCTGCTCTGTGTGTGTGTGCGTGTGCGTGTCAGCCAGGCCGGGCGAGCAGCTGCACTCCAGCACGCTGAAGTCGCTGTTCTCCGTGGTGTCTCCGCCTGCCAGGGTGGAGCTCGGCTCCAGAGACTTGCTCAGCTGCTGGCCGATGTCAGGCAGGTACCGCAGCTGCTCCTCCTCCTCCTCCCCCTCCTCCTCCTCCTCCTCCTCTCCTTCCTCCCGGGGGCACCCGTTCATGTGCAGGGCCAGGATGTTCCCTCCGGGACACGCGTCCATGTAGCCGTTGGCCGCCCGGCCGGCCTCGTCGGCCTCGTCGCAGGCGCTCTCCTCGTCGCTGACCTTGACGATGCTGCCGTTGGAGGACGGCAGCGAGCGGCTGTCCTCAGCCGCCTCCCGCTGCTCCTCTTCCTCCTCCTCCTCCTCCTCCTCATCTCCGCCATCTGAGCTGCCAGGCTCCCGCTGGTCCACGGTCCAGGCCGGGACGTGGTTCTCCAGCACCCGAATGTCACAGTCCTCCGGGGGAGCAGCCAGGGGGCTGGCGCCCCTCTCCGCCTCCGGCCGGCCCTCCTCTGCGTCCCCTCCTCCCGAGCACACGTCCTCCAGCTCCGCGCCCGCCGCCGAGGGGGAGTGCACCTCCACGGGCGTCTGGATCTGGCAGCCCCTCTGCGGCTGCGGCTCCGCGGGTTCCGCTCCGTCCGGACCGTCGCCCAGGAAGAAGCTGGGCTCGGCGGGGCGGCCGCCCTCGACCAGGGCCTCCAGGTGGTTGCTCCTCTGGAGGACGATGACCGAGGGGTTCTCCAGTAACCCTTTCAGGGGGTCGGGGTCAGCCGCTCTGAAGGGCTCGTTGAGCGGGGGGCAGGGTTGGTGAGGAGCGGGGCTGCGGAGAGGGGGACGGGAAAACATTTACAGCGTGTGGTAAACAGGAACTGTTGTCAACTGTTTCTTCATTTTTAATACATCTGAGGAAATCGGACGGCTGGCATGAAAGAGGAACATCTGACCAGGCAGCGGTTACGTTCACTTAGAGCTCAGGTTCCCTTTCGAAGGTCAAATTCAAGCTACCTTCCAAGCTCAGCTTTCCGAGCCGTTCCGGGCCGATGCTCCGGGCCGCGCGTCGCCCTCTTACCTCTCCATGGACTCGTAGGACACGGTCAGACTGGGCTCCTTGTTGGCGTCCTCCTCCTGAGCCTGGGCCAGGCCCTGGTTGGACGAGGCGTAGGTGAGGATGGCGTCCGTCACCGAGTAGGGCGTGTGGCCCTGCACGCAGTCCTGGATGTGGCCCACGGGCAGCTGCGTCTGCAGGAAGAGGTGCAGCTGGCTGTCGGACAGGCACACCGTCATGTGCACCACCCTGTCGGGAGGGGGAGGGGGGAGAAGGGTCAGAGCTTCAGTTAACGTGTCACAAGGTTGAAAGGGAGTGGACGTCTGAGGAGGAGGAGGGGGAGCAGACACTGACTTGTCCAGGAAGGCCTGGAGTCCTTTCCTTCTCCCCTCCAGGAAGTCCTCGTTGCTGAAGGAGAAGAAGGACTTCCCCGGAAGGTCCGGGACGGGCCTGGACGGGTGGGGGAAAAACAAGCAAAAAAAAAAAACAGTCAGGCCCACAAAGCAGCTTTGCAGGGGAGGGAGGGGGAAGAGGCCGAGCGCTTACACCAGGCCGGCGTTCTTCTGGAGCTTCTTCTTGAGCCAGGCGAACTCGCTGTAGCGCCGGCGCACGCACGACGTCTTGGCCGTGAAGGCCTTGCTGTTGGTCTGGGGACGAAAAGGCAGCGTCAGCGCAAGAACTCCCCGTGGGCTCCTGTCTGAGACCAAACGAGCTATTTCCAGGGACCTTCATCCTTCGCCTCAGAGCGCCGTCTGAGCCCTACGGGACGTCTTTTGGGCAAGACGTGCCGACAGCGGGAGCGGGCCAGGAGCGGGCGGGTCTGCGCTCCCGGCGGAACTAACTGGTCACGTGTGTGTGTGTGTGTGTGTGTGTGTGTGTGACACTGGCCCCTGAGTGTGAGCATGACGGGCCAACTCCTGACAGGCCCTAATCGATTATCGCCGCCGTTTGTTCCCCCGCCTCGATCGCGTTAACTTTAACGTCGTTAGAGGCCGAGGACGGATTTCCGTGCGGCGGATGAAAGCGGCATTCCTCCCGCATAGGAAAAACGGTCGCGGAGGGGGGAGGGAGGGCGGGGGAACCCTGGAAGCCGACATGTCTCAATCCACGGTTCGACGGCTGAAGAAGTGCTCGGGTGCGTTTCCGAAAGCAGGGGCCCGCCGACATTTACGGCTCGCAGCTCTAGTTAACGGAGTACGTCTAGGTCGCCGGCTGGAGATACGCTCTCACAGAGCTTTGCTGTGCCAGCACTGGGGTGTGTGTGTGTGTGTGTGTGTGTGTGGGGGGGGGGGGGGGGTTCCGGGTTCAGCCTCGGTGCGGTGTGTCACTCTCCAGACGCTGGATCCATAGTCCGGACGTCTCGGCCGGAGGGAGACGGGCGGGCGAAGACCTTTGCTCAGATTACACATTGAGCCGTTTTATGTCTTCACATCCGCCCGTCGGGCTGGCTTGGTTTTTAAAGAGCAGCAGTTAAATGCCGAGCAGCGTGTCTTCCTCTAGGCCGGGGGCGGGGCCGCCGGCTGACCTATGGTGGAAAGCTGCTCGGGTCACGCTCCGGAAGGTCTACTTCGCGGTCTGGCTTCACCCCCCCCCCCCCCCTCCCCCACCCCCCTCTAGCTCTTCCGACGGCCAGCGTGGTGACGCAACATCACGTGAGGTCACATGATGTCAGGCCCGGCTGTCGTGACTCAACGGCACACACGCGGACCCTGGCGCGGAGCCTCGGCGCTGACGCGGCATTCCTCGGGCGCCCGGAGCACGCCGCTCTAGGGTGACCTCGCTGACAGCCACCGACACCAGCGATAAACGGGACCCAACATGGCGGCTCAGTGACTCGCAGGCTCAGGTAGTGGACGGACGGATGGAAACGGACGAGCTGGAGCCTGAGAGCGTTTGACGCCTCTACACAAATGATCAAGGCAGTCTTTGATTGACAGCTGATTCGGGGCGGATACTCACATGGAGGAAGATCTTGTAATCCACGTAGGAATTCCACGAGCCTTCGTTCTGGATCCGCGGGTCTTGGACCCGCACTGCCACGAACTCCTAGAGGACAACCACTGTCAGGGCCATTGGTCACAGTGCGATTGTGCGTTTGGCTGCGTCGTAACAATGGGGACAGATCGGGACTGACACGCGTGACAGGAAGTTACTAAGGACAACGGCGGAGGTGCTGTCCTTTGACATATGGTGGTTTTAAAGGGGAAAAAAGAGGACGTAGAAAAATCCATTTCTGACATGTGACCTCAGAGAGTGTGTCGGGGCGGAGGGGTGTGTCGGTGGGCGTCACTCACATCGTCCTGGTTGCTGATCATCCTACCGCGTGCTGCACTGCAAAGAGCAGAGGAGTCGATCAGGAGACAATTGAATGAGCGGCACGAGAAGCCCCGGGTGTTTACGTCCCGCAGGCCGCTGTCAGGGGCGATGACTCATCCTCAGAAAGAGGAAGCGGTCAGCAGAAATCCACCGAGTCATCCTGAGGCGTCAGCTCTTCGGCAGCACTTTGGAACAGGGCCGGTCTGGGCAGGCTCTGCGACCCGCTCTCAGCGGCTCGGACGCACTCACACTCTTCATTTTGGGACATTTCACAGCCCCGGCCGGTGACAAAAGCCAGAACGTCAGAGGGACGCAGCCTCGACTACCTGGCTGAGACGTAACTGAGCTGCTCTGTCTCTCTCCAAACGACATAAACCCAACATGCATGATGGAAGGACACACTTAGGAGGAAGCAAAATCATGACAATGGAGAGAATGACAGCAGAGCTGACGTCCGCACAGACAGTGAGAGCCTAGAATCAGATGACATTCTAGATTTCTAGATTTGGGTCAAAGAAGCAGCCAGACAGTTTCTTTCAGACACAGGTCCTGACATTGGATCAACTAGTTCCTCCACCTGAACAGAGTGATCCACTTTCACTGACTGACTGGTTTCACGACTCTATGCTGAACTCCCGAGATTAAAGCCCTGGCAGCCTCCAGCAGACACTGTGTGGGGACTCCTCAGATCCCTCCAGCAGTGACTGTGAAGTCCTCCCGGACCTGCACGGACCCACAGCAGGCCCGGGTGTTATCACTGTTGTTGTTCACCTAGTGTAAACAGTAGCTACAGGCTAGCTCCGCTAACTCCAGCCTAACTCCTTACTTTCACCGGGTGCTGGTCGGTCACTGGGCCGCGGTCCGGCCGCCGCTGGTCGGGGTGGTCCTCGCTCTCCTCGGTCCCGTCTTGTTTGTGCTCAGAAGCCTCACAACCCCGGGCTGGTCGACCTGGACACCTCCTCTCTCCATTTCGCAAGTCACAAGCGACGCAGGCTACGCTCGCCCTGACGTATGACTTCCGGGAGTGGAGATATTTCCCGGAAAGGGCGTGGCTTAAGCGATAGTGAAAACGAGTGTATGTATGTATGTATGTATGTATGTATGTATGTATGTATGCATGTATGTATGTATGTATGTATGTATGTATGTATGTATGTATGTATGTATGTATGTATGTATGTATGTATGTATGCATGTATGTATGAATAGACTCCAAAGAAACAAATACCATTTGATGAATGATCAATTTCGAATTTTAATTCTCTTATCTTATCTAAGTTGCCTATCTATCTAACTACTGGGCAATAAATCTACCAAATAACCACAAACTTGAAATACAGTATACAATATAAGACAGTTAATATCTTCATCTCTCTCTCTCTCATACATGTATATACGTGTGTGTGAGTGCAGTGATACTTTGATGTTATGTATTTTTTGTACCAACCACGGATATACTGTAGTGTATTGTACATAACCACATACTTGAATTACAGTACACAATATAAGATAATTATCTTCATCATTACTCTCTCTCTCTCTCTCTTTCCATATATATATATATATATATATATATATATATTATCTTCATCATTACTCTCTCTCTCTCTCTCCATATATATATATATATATATATACATACATATGTGTGTGTGTGTACAGTAATACTTGTAAATTTTGTATATTCTTTGTACCAGGCACATTTGTACTGTTGTGTATTGCAAAAGTAATTCATTATGAAACCATTCTCCAATAAAATCATTTATTGTAATGCATCCATATATCTACAGTAAATCGCTATCTATCTAAATATCTAACTATAACTAACTACTGGGCAATAAATCTACCACATAACCACATACTTGAAATACAGTTTACAATATAAGATAAGAGAGTGATTATCTTCATATGTGTGTGTGTGTGTGTGTACAAAGTAATACGTGTATATTTTGTATATTCTTTGCACCAGCCATGTATGTAATTTTGTGTATTGCAACAGTAATTGATTATGAAATCATCCTCCAATAACTCATGAATTCCAATCATTTATTGTAACGTATCCATATATCTACAGTCAGTCGCTATCTATCTGTCTAACTATATCTAACTACTGGGCAATAAATCTACCACATAACCACATACTTGAAATACAGTTTACAATCTAAGATAAGACAGTTATTATCTTCATATGTGTCTGTGCATGTGTGTACAGTGATTTTGTATATTTTTTGTACCAACCACGTATTTACTGGAGATACAACAAGCTCAGTTTGTGGCATCGGCCCCTGCTGATGTACTGTTGCATGTACTTTCCATTGCCATTTCATTTTGAAATCATCCAATCATCCCAGCTTTCTGCACTAAGGCAAATTCCTTGTGGCTGTATTACAGAACTGTTTAGTGTCAAAATAAATTAATGAAGTGTGGTTCTATACTGTGTAAATAAAGCCCCTTAATGCGACGATGTACACCCATTCAATATCTGAGTCATTAAAGATTAACGATATAAATAAGGCCTGGAAAAATATTCACCAAACCTGACATGAACCAACAGCAAACCCTGATCAAACCTTCATGTCCAGGGGCAAAATAACGCTCTACATTCCCACTCTGTGTTAGGAAACCTCCATGGGGTATTTGGCCTCTGCACAAATCAATTAAAGGTGTTTCAGAGGGACGACTGTCTGATAACATGAATGTGTCTCCCGTGGCTCCGCTCTCTGTCAATCACCCACGGTCGGGGCAGTGAGAGTGAGCGCGCTCGCCAGTCTGTGACGTCAGCGGCCGCTCGCGCTCTCACCGACCAATGGCCTTGCTCCGTCGTCTCGGGGCAGACGAAGGGGCGGAAACGACTCATCTGCCTGCGTCCAAGCTAGCGGCTCTATTTTGACAACAAATCCAAGACAAACGCTCGTTGTCGCCCCGCAGCTAAACGCAAACCGCCGCCGCGTCGCGTTATTCGGGCGGAACTGTAGCAAACGTTAAACCGTGAGTCACCGGTAAGTGTGCTTCTCGTCTCCTCTGCTACCTCGGGAGCGTGTGGTGTCGGTATGGCATGAATGTGCCCGGCTGCATTGATAACCAGCACCGGGACCGGGGGAGGAGGGGGCGTTAGGCTGCGGCGGCCGGTCAGTAACCCCTCTGACGGCGGAGCAGCAACCCGAGCTCGCGCTGTCCTCACCGGCCAGAGCAGCGGTAGGTGCCGCCGCGGCCGAGGCAACATGGAGGAGGCGGTGGCTGCTGCTGCTGCTGCACACCACAGCACAGCACAGCACAGCGAGGCTCCCTGCGGCTCTTTGTCGCGTCCACATTCCTGCTCCTTTCTTCGCGGCAGCGACGCAGAACCACTCGACCGAGGCTCGGTGAAACGCAGGCCCCGGGACGGACTCCCTCCGGCGGGTCTGTCACCGTGAGCTGCGTCGCCACCACCCCCCCTCCCTCCCTCCCTCCGCACACCCCGGTGCTCCGCCGCTGCACCACGGTACCATGCAGCTCTTTGTAGGCTGACCTGTGGAGAGAGGGGGGGGGGGCGATCACGTCGATCGCCGAGCTTTCCGGCTGCACCTTTTAGTTTTTCGAGGTGCTCTCCGACCCCAGGAACACCGTCCAGCACGTTGGCGAGGTTGTTTCCCGCTATTATGACACCTCGGCCAATCGTCAGGCTCTGCAGCAGCCCGGTGCCTGATGGAGTCAGGTGTGCCGGGAGCTGGACAGACGTGCGGGACGGTGTTCCCACAGAACCAGGGTCGGGGAAACACTTAGATGACCCGCAGCGATCTGTATGTCAAGCTCCGGTGAAGATTAAAAAAAAAAAGAACCAGATCAATCGCCACCTTTGGTGATTGGTACAGAAAATAGGCACGTGGATCACTTAAGTTGGCACAATAGTCCACATGAGGTCAGTGCACGGGACATACAAGAGTAACAATTCTTATTCATGCGTTTTTAATCACGTTGGATCGTGCTACTTGGCGTATATCCCGTAAAATGTATGACTTTCTGATGCAACAAAATGTGTAGCTGACGAGACAACAGAGGCAGGTGACGAATAAGGTAGGTATAAAGATGGTAGATGGATGGATGGAAACTACAAGATTCTGTGTCTTTTCCGGGGAACTTTTTGTCATATATATATACCCGACCAGCTAGTTTTACAACTTTGTTACGAGTAACCCCCGGTGCCCTCCAATGTACAGCGAGGTTAAACCCATGTGAAGAGGATAACACGCACCAGGCCGTCTCTGTCAGCTGAAAGCCGTGCCTGCAGCCCCGACTTTCCGATCACGTTGATCAGTGTTGACCTCCATCCCCTCACACTGTTACCCACCCAATGCTGTTTTCTGCTCTCTACCACATTGATCCCGGCGTCCCTCCCGTCACGCAACACTCTTGACGTTGACCAGGCACCTGCGGGTCCCCAGGTCTACCCGATGAGTATGAGCCTGACAACAGAGCCCCCTAGCGATGGCCCCACTGTCACAGAAGGTTTCCACATATCATTACTTCCTAACATATACATTTCTCTGTTGTCGCTTGTCCTTGTGCCGTGCGCTGTGTTGTCCAAGGGGAACGGGTAACGTGATGTTGTGTTTAAAGTGGAATGCTGAAAAATTTGGGGGAGGGGCCCAAAAAAAAAACCACGTAAGTAGCAAGTTTCCCAAGTTTTTGTGAAGCTTCAGCTGGCGGCGGTGGGACCCGAAGCCGCCCGTCGAGTGCGCGCGTCCCCGGCGTGGCTTCTGACCCGCTCGTTGCTCCCTTGTTCCCGGCGCGAAACGCAGAGAGCAAGATGACTTCCGCCGAGAAGAAGGACAAGAAGCCAGACGACGTGCCCGAGGAGGAGGAGGAGGAGGAGGAGTACGTGGTGGAGAAGGTCCTGAATCGGCGGGTGGTCAAAGGGCGAGTGGAGTACCTCCTCAAGTGGAAAGGCTTCTCCGAGTGAGTGTCGCGCCAACGCCCTCGCCACGCGTCCACCGGTTCACCCGCCCGTTGCTCTCTCTCCTGTCCCGGCGGACGCTGCCGGACGACGGCTGCCAATCCAGTGTCTCTCTCTCTCGTCGCAGGGAAGACAACACGTGGGAGCCGGAGGACAACCTGGACTGCCCGGACCTGATCGCGGAGTTCCTGCAGTCCCAGAAGTCGGCGCACGACGGCAAGAGGAAGGCGAGCGGGGACGCCGACGGGGACGAGAGCAAAGCCAAGAAGAAAAAAGACGACGTGAGTGGCCGCCGATCGGAATTCATTCAGAGGGCCGAACCTTCCCCTCGGACTCTGACGCTCGCGCCTGGACTTTGAGAGTCCCGTCTCCGGCTGTTCAAACACTCGGCAGCATTGTTTACACCCGCCACAATCGCGTCCTGCGGTATGTATGCATGCACTCGGCAGACGGTGGACCGGTCAGAGGTCCCGTCTGATAAAGACAGACAGCAGCTGGGGCCTGTAGTCGAGCCGACGTGAGAGCAGACTGAAAATAACATACGGGACGAAGCGGAGCGGTTTTACGCGTCTTAAAGTCTTTTAACCTGTGAGAGAGTTGAACAGATGGGGGTTCGGGCTGTTGTCGATGCAGTGTTGTCAATTATAAATCTGGAGACTATCCTTCAGTGGAGACGCTGGAGCCCAAAATGTTTGAAAGGGAGATTTATCGATAAACTGAGGAGAATTGAAATAATAACCAGCATGCTTCCCTCAATTCAGCCACCAGTGTCTTCTAAGGCAGTCTGCCTCTTTACAGTGAATGGCCCAGCTACTGGCCAGTGCTTTCCACAAGGTCAAAATGCTCCATTCTCCTGCATGCAAATATGTCCTTGAACTAGGATGCTCCCGTTTTGGCCAAGATCTGCCAACATCCGTCTCCGCTCTCTCAAGGGCCGTCTCATAATGACGACGATGTCAAGATGTGACACGTTAAGCTATGGAGAACTCCCCCGACAGTGGCTAGAAAGACAGCAGTTTGTAAACCTCAAACGGTCCAAACTGAAAATGAACTCGGGAGAATGGATCTTTACCGTTTGACATCTTGAAGGCCGTGCAGATTTCTCTTTGTTTTTTGTTGTGCTGGACCGACGTGGTTTCCTGCTCCGATCCTCAGACAGAGAAGCTGAGGGGCTTCGCCCGGGGCCTGGACCCAGAGCGGATCATCGGCGCCACAGACTCCACGGGAGAACTCATGTTCCTCATGAAGTGGTTTGTATGCCAGCCGCGACTGCCGGCCGCTGTCGAAAGCCGGCCGAGCCCGCGAGGCATCACATAGTCATGCTAAAGTCTGCACTTTCCCCCCTCTGCGCAGGAAAAACTCGGACGAGGCCGACCTGGTGCCGGCGAAGGAGGCCAACGTCAAGTGTCCGCAGGTCGTCATCTCCTTCTATGAAGAGAGACTGACTTGGCACTCGTATCCCACTGAAGACGAGAAAAAGGAGGACAAAAACTAGCGGCTTCGGCACACTTCGTTGTACTTCCGATCGGGGGGGTGGGGGGTGGGGGGTGGGGGGGGTTCGGCGGGGGTTAGGGGAGGGGTCAGGCAGGGGACGGGGGACAAGCAAGGCGCCATCGAACCCATTCGACGTAATTCCACTTCCTTTTTTGACCTGGATGTGACGTAACCGTGTTAACGCTTCGGGGGTCGCTCGGCCGAACCCAGCAGAGCGGCGCCGGGCGGCGTTCATTTTCAGCATCCACTACAGCTTTCAAAGCTTCCTCCGTGTCGACTCACACCGGGCCACGGGCCCGGCCACGTTGCTATGACTTTGTACCAGTGAGGTGATGTTCCGGTATCATTGGCGTGCCATTTCGGTTAGGTTTTTTTTTTTTTTTTTAGGCTTTAATTTGTCGGCGCATTTGAGGACAAAACTGTGTTGATCTTAGATGTTTCCTTAGAACTCGTTTGGTGTACGATCAAGAAACCTCAGTGACTCATCTTTGTAAAGTTTTACATGACCATGTCTTGCTCGTCAGTTTTGGAGAATAAACCACTTTTTGTTACCGCTCTGTCTCGCTGTGGCGTCCTTTAAGCGGGGCGGCACTCGTCGGACGGGCATTCATGACAACCAGAACACAAGAGTCACCGGTGAAAATAAAAACACTTTATTAATCAATAAAAACAAGTCTTGATTGCCAGCGAATATCTCAAACAGAGGGGGGACTACATCCAAACTGAGAAGCAGAGGGTGAGACCGTTATGGAGACAGACCACATGAATCGTGACAAACACAGACATGAAAATATTTACATGACAAAGACAGACAAAAATAAAAGTGCCCTAAGTAGTAGCAGTACTAAATAGTTGGTGTCGCACGGGGTTACACTGAAGTGACCGTTAACCAGTTTTCATGCCTGGACATCACGTGTACTGAGACGTCTCACCTCTCAGAATGAGTTGTTTTTTTTTTGTTTGTTTTTCTTTTGGACAACTTGACGTTGTGAGCTCTGTTCGGCCTCTCATAAATAATCTAGCCTAACCGCTACCTCAGCTGCAAACAGTTACAGACTTTTTTTTTCTTACTTTTTTTTTTCTTTTTTCTCTTTTTCGATCCGCCGAAACGGGGCGGCGACGCGACGCGTCCCGGCGAAGACCTCGTTCGAAACGGACGATAATAGCACTTCTGCGTCGGGGACGGCCCCCCTCCCCCCGGCCCTTCAGAACGCTCGAGCGAAAGGGTTGACGGGACGGCGAGACGAGGGCGTCCGGAACGCGGGGCCGCCGCGCCTCCGCTCGCCCCGCCCCGCCCCGCCCCCGCCGAGTGGCGTCGAAAAGGAGACGGGGACGGACTGAACGTCCCAGGCCGCCGACGCCTCGGCCCTACAGCAGTCAGAAGACGGCCTCCGCGCGGCTAACGTTGGCAAATAAGTTAGGTGGAAGTGGCGGGTTTGGCTACTCCGCGGCTAGCGGCTAGCGGCTAGCCTGTTTGGAGTCGAAGCGAGGCGCTCGAGAGGGAAAAGCCCGCCAAACCCTCCCCCCCACCCCTCCCCCTCCCCCTCCAAAACCCCGCCCCTTGAGCTCCCCGGGCCTCAAATGAAAACAAGAGGGACGGGCGCGTGGACTCCCTACGCGAAGCCGATGTAGATGCTAGACCCTACGACCTTGCTTATACTACAGATTATGAACAGTTAATAAGAGCGTCCCCTAAACGCGGCTCCCGGCCTTCAACCCGCGGGCGCGGGGGAGCGGCGACGGACGCGGCAAAAAACGCGTACAGCCAAGCCTTTTTTTGTTTGTTTTTGTTTGTTTTTTGTCGTGTGGTTTTTTTCCTCTTAAAAGACAAATTACGGTGCTATGTATAATCGATAAGGAAGTTGATACACTGAGCAATGCGAGTGCGCCTCCGCCCCCACAACAGAACCTCGCCCTCCCAGGCCTGTTTCAGCAGCGGCCGGCCCGGGGACACTCGCACTCCCCTCTTTCGTCCCGACATCCTCCTTCCACACGCACACGCGCGCACACGCACACACTTTCCTCGCCCGACCTGAACGTAGACGCAAGCGGCCGGCCGGCTCGAAAACTGGGATTTGGGACGGCAAGCCACAGTTTTGGAGGACAGCGCTCCCGAGCGTTTGGAGCGACGCGCGCCACACAGCCTTGTGGTTAGTGCAGGCGTTAATGGCACCCTAAAAAAAACACGACGGCCTCCCGCTGGAACCTTTGGTATCTGAACCGCTCGCGGCGGCCGACGCCGTCCTCGGCCTGAAGATTTGCAAAACTGAAAAGCATCCGTGACCGCAAGGGGCCACGACACAGGTCTCCGGGGCGGGATGTGTCCAGACAGTCCTTTGAACCTTCCATGCATAGGTTGTTCCAACCACCGCTGCCGACGGGGCTCCTCCTCCCACTCCCACCGCTCTCGACAACAGTCCCTCGGTTGACCCTACGAGTCTTCTCCGTCCCCAGAGGTTTGGTGCAAAAGGATCAAGAGCAGCTAAAATTTTTCCTAAGAGCTCATTGTGTGTCCTTTCATATCCCTCCTTGCCTCCCTAAATAATGAAATATCAGTACTCAAACGAAGAGCTACTTCTGCTTCAGAGTTGCTTCCAGGAAAATAACGTGGGGACAGACTGAAAAAGGGAGAAACTAACGCCGGGAGAGTAGCCGACCGCGCCACTTCTCTACTCACCAGCATCTTCGTAAAGGAAAAAAGGACATCTCTCTTGCATCTGCAGACATCTCTCTTATTGATTTTAGCAAAGTTATAGAATAAACAGCAGATCGCTCAAACCCCTCCCCGGGCCCCGCTCACTTCTTTTTGTCCTTCTGCTTTTTCTCGGGCTTGCGGCTCTGCTCGGCGCCGGCGCCCACGCCGCCGCGGGGCATGACGAGCACGCTGCCGTCGGCGCTGTACTGCAGCGAGTACTCGCTGGGAGGATAGGGCCGGCCCTCCTCGTCGCGCAGCTGTGCGAACACCTCCTGGTACAGGCTCTGCATCTTCTGCTTCATCTGCCGGATGGAGCGGATGAACTCCATCTTCTCCTTGAGCAGCCGGGCCTTGTCGCGCCGCAGGTCCTGCACGCCCTGCTCCAGGTTGATGATGGTGTCCAGCTTGCGCTTGCGGCAGTTCTGGGCCGCCATCTTGTTCTTGCCCCGCCGGCGGATGTCCCGGATGAGGGCCAGCTGGGCCTCGCTCAGGTGGTGCTTGGCCAGCAGCTCGTTGAACTCCTCCACGGGCAGGTTGATGATCTTCTCGTTGGAGAAGGGGATCTTCATGGCGCGGGCGCGGCGCTCGTCGCGGCTGGCGTGCTTGTCCAGCAGGTCCTGGTGGGGCTGGAGCTTGGCGTGCTGCTTGTCGCGCGCGCTCTTCTTCCCGGTGGCGACCGGCAGCTCCGGGTGCTCGGGGAAGGCGGAGGACAGCGGCAGGTTGTAGGTGTGGTTGTGGCTGATGCCGTCCAGCTGCGGCAGGCCGTGGAACTGGGACGGGTCCTGGTAGCTCATGCGGCACAGCTTGCTGTAGCCGGGCTGGTAGCCGCCCACGGCGCCCTCCTCCGTCTCGGCGGCGGCCACCTCCGAGTCGGTGCTGTAGCCCACGGCGCCCTCCTCCGAGAAGGTGGCCGAGGTGGACGAGGAGGACGCCGCCGAGGAGCACGAGGTCTCCGAGCTGCTGGGGGAGGCCGGGCTGTGGCTGGAGTCCAGCGACAGGCCCGAGTCGGAGTCCAGCTCGTTCTCCAGCTGCGAGGCCTGGGCCTGGCTGAAGCCCTCCTCCATGGCCAGGTCCAGCAGGCTGATCTCGTCCAGCATGGACTCCTCCAGCAGCGTGCTGAAGGGGTCGGGCAGCGCCGCCGCCGCCGTGGTGACGTTGCCGCTGGAGCTGTTGACGTGCGGCGGCAGGAAGATCCCGGTCAGGTTGGTGGCGCCGAACGTGGAGTTGATGTTGCTGGAGTTGCTGGATGAGAGCCGGGGCAGGGCGGGCCTCGGCGTGACGCTGATGGGCTCCAGCTGGGGGCTGAACATCTGGGGGAAGTCTTGGCTGCAGCTGGGGAGGGAGGCCTGGTGCAGGCTGACGTCCTGGTTCACTGGCGTGGAACCGGTCGAGAGTTCAAAGGTGGCCGCCGCGTTCGTCTCCGTCGTGCCGCTCGAGCCGTCGGCGCTGCCCGAGTCGGAGTGGAGCGAAGTGTTGTTCACTTCCATTGCCTTCAAAACAAGATTCTGTTAGTCGATGCGCATTATCAACCTGAAATCTGTGCGGTTAAACCACCTTCGAGTCAACCTGCTAAAGATCGAGTTCTTCCTCTGTCGGACAGGAAGAAGGGGAGGGCGGAGAGTGAGGGAGAACACACCTGTAGCTCCATGATGGCCATGATGTCCTGCCACTGCTGCTCCAGGTCCAGCTGTGGCTCTGCCGGGGGCACCTGCGGCGCCAGGGGAAGGCCCTGAGACGTCGAGGGGGCCTCTTCGCTGGACGGGATTTCCGAGGCGACGACCGGGGCCGGGAACTGGCGCGGGACGTCGCACACAGAGACAGCGACAGCGTTACTCGCGCCCGCGCGCCCCAAAGCATGCCACCGCGTGTGAGTCGGGTGAGGCGCTACCTCAGTCTCCTCTCCGAAGGGGAACGTGGCCTCCAACAGCCTTAAGCACTCTTGCAGAGACAGGGAGGTCTGTGAGCCGATGCCAGGGAGCTGGGAAACGACAAAACACCCCGATTTTACTCCCGGGGTGCAGCCCGGCTCATTGGTCACTTCCCTCCCAGCTCTCTCGCGTGCTCATGCTGACTTTCCACAAACACGATGAGATCTGAGATTTTCTACATCAAACGAATGTTTGGGGGTGGATATCGGTGGGATTAATTCCTTCTTTTTCAGATCAGTGGCGCACGTGTTGTTAGCAGGTGAGCTACCGCGGGGTCCCGAACACTCACTGGTATCTCCACTGCATAAGATGAGCACGAAGCGGCTCATTATAGCCATTATATATAAAAGTGCATCTACATCAAACGGCAGCGGCGAGAGTCTCCTCTTCCGCCGTCTGACACTCCCTGCGACTCGGCGACGTGAAATCGGGAACACGAGCAAGCGGGCCGACTGGAGATCTCCGCAGATTGAGCAAAAACTCAATTTCAGGCCTTTCATTCCCGGCACGCAGCTCCCAGACGCCCATCCTCTTTGTTCGGCGAGACAATTAAACCGGCCTCGGCCCGCTCCGGCACCGCCTCCCCCGCGCGCCGGCGCCGTTTCAAAGGACGCCGGCCCAAACGCGGCGAGTCGCTCGAGCGGGGTGCCAGTCAAAACCCGGGGGAAATGACGGGAACGAGCGACGGGGAGACACCTCTGCAGGCCTGGCTTCGATCGGGCGGCGATGGAACGATTATGCATAGCGCGCGGGGACGGGCTCGACGGCAGCCCCTCTCCTCTTTGCCATTTCGACTACCAACCGCTCCAAAGCAGCGGGGCGATGAAACGCCGGGCCTCGCGTTCACTGTACAGACCTGTTCCGGAATGCTCTCGCCCGTCTCCCCGTCCACTGGCTGAGCCCCCTGCAGGTTCACCCCGTTCCTCCAGCTCTCCTGCTCCTCGTTGCCGTCCTTGCTCTCGCGCGGGCTGGGCTGCTTCTCCTCCTCCTCGGCCTCCTTCTGACGATTGCTGTAGTTGAACACTTCCCTGCCGGCGCCGAGGTCGATGTCCTGTCGCCAAAGGATGTCGATCAAGTCGATGTCCTGGGGAATAAACGCATGGCAGGGCCCGTGAACCCCGGCCCCGAAGAGGAGGGGAGCCGCCCCGGACGACGAGCCACGGCGGGAGAAACCCAAATCTAGCTCAAGCGAAAGCATCCGACACGTCTGGACGATGGATGACTCAAATCGTGGCCATATTTGTGTGATGACCCAATGGTTATGCCGCGTTTCAAAGGCCGACCCTGGCAGGAGAGGGCAGCAGCCATGCAGTCAGATGATGCAACCATGGCACAAACACTTTGACACGGTGGTCATCATGTGATCAGGGAGACGTCTTGGTTCATTACAGGCCAACAATGACTTTGTGTCACACGCCACCCCCCCCCCCCCCCCCCCCCCGCCCCCCTTCCCCAACTCCTTTGCATCAATATGGCCATTATGCTCAAGTGGGGCCGAGATGAGTACAGTAAAAGGGTCGTTAATGTTTGGCGTCACTTAAGTAGCAAATGTGGCTAGGATCGGCATTGGCAGCGGGGACGGTGAGGCTGCTCTGTCGGGAACAGCATTGAATGTGACCATAACTGCTGCTGAATGTGACTCAACTGGTCTGACTAAAAATATCTGACACTGATAAGAGACCGGTGCTGTGGACTGTGAGGATGTTGGTAAACCTGGTCTCATCTCGCTTTAAGTTTCAATCTCCTCCGCGCTCGGCCCCCCAAATCACCTGCGAACGTGACGTATCCGACTTGGGACCAACGTCGCCCGGACAACATTCTAAAACTAGGCCACCCGCCGCGTGCGGCGCCCAACCTTTGGGGTAATTTGAACCCGAGGGCGGCCAGGACTAAATCCTGCCCCCCCCCCCCTCCATAGCGGACCCTGGGTGTGTGAGGGTGAGGGCAGAGGCGAGGCGCCCGTACCTCCTTGGTGAGGTCGTCGTTGCCATCCCTGCTGCCCTGCTCCTGGCCGCCCTCCGGGGCCACCGCTCCCAGGCTGCTGTCGGCTGTGCTCAGGTCGTACGTGGATTCAGGCGCTCCGCTGCCCCCCCTCATGGCCGGGGTAGCGTCGGGGTCGTCGACGTCCTCTAGGCCGTCCCCATTGTCCAGGGCGATGCTGGAGCTGGACGGGCCGCCGCCGGACACCACGGCCTCGGAGTCGCGGTGCACTAGCCAGGCGTCGAGCTCGGTACTGGGCACGGAGAGGCGATCCAGCTGGCGCACCTGGTTCAGCAGGCGCCGCGTGGCGAAGAAATGGTCCAGGTCCACACTCTTTGGATGGATGCCATAGCCGTCCAGCGTGTTGCGCAGGTTGTGAAACTGTGTCTGGGTGTAGGCTGAGCTAGGGCCCAGGATGATCTCTCTCAGTGGGGGCAGCTGATTGCTCAGATAGGTATCGACGTCCACCCGCACCCCAATGAGACTCAGAAGGATGGTGAACTGAATCAGGCCCTCTGTGAAGTACTTTTTCAGGTAAAGCATTTCTTTACAAAGGAACAAAGGGTGAAAGTAAAAAATAAAAACAAAAACGGGGCCAACTACCTGGGATCAATACTTCTGGACTTGTATACATGAGCGGAAAAAGTGGTTAAAGACGGGTGTGGTGGGGGTGGGGTGGGAGAAAAAGGGTCTAAGACGAGATTATAATTGTTTAAAAGGCGTGTAGGATCCGAGATGGGGTGTCCACTCTGAGAGAGTCCAGTTTGTGCTCAAAGCTTTGCTCTTCATAGGGTTCTCATCTCCCCATTCCTGACGAAAGTAAGAGATAACATTTTATTGCTGTGCTACATTAGCTCAACACTGACACAACACTCCGTTCGGCCGTTAGACACACCCGTCTCACCTACTTACATTTGCATTAAGCACATGTTAATGAAAGGATTCAGGACTTGCTAGCCCACTGCAACCACTCCATCCTCCCCAGACTAGAGCAGAGATGTCGGCTCGCACCGCGCAATGCCTGATCCTCCTTGCAAATGCAGCAGAGCGGACCTGGAGCGGCATCACCCCACCCTTGACAGGACAACTACTTCTTGTGGGAGCTGCTTGAAGGTGAATGAGAGTCGAGAAAGCTCGCTGGGCCGAAAGCGTTAGGTGGTGGGCAGGGGCTCGGTCCCTCCCTCCTCCGGCACAGCTGCGCCTATCTTCGTCCTCATGACGTTAGCCTTTAGCTACCCTGAGTTTTCAGACGTGGCCGCTACTCTCGCACCCAAATCACCATTTTATACTGAATAAAGTTGCACAACTGGCAGCTCCATTACCGTTTAGGGGTGAAAGGGACCTCTATTTGTATTTTAGGTCTACTTACTTCCGCTGTGGCTAGCATCAAACAATCTCCCTAGCAACAAGTGGGGAATATGTAATTGACAAGCTAGGCGGCCAATCACAGGGCTGGAAAGTAGGGACGACATATGAGTCCAGCAACTCCCGGCCAATAGAAATACGGCATGGGTGGGGTTTACGGATAATGCTCTCTTTCTATTGGAACTCAAAACATACACGGTGCTAGCCTCGGGAGCTAGTTCGCCGCTAACGTATTCACCATTCAAATACTTTGAAAAGTAACTTGCGCACTCAACATGACATTCTACCATATCCCGCAGTCCACCCGCAAACACCGACATCTATCCTGCAGTGCGACTGTTACCGTTAGCTGAGGCCGCCGATCCGTGCAGTCAGAGTCGCCCGAGTTTAACTGAAAACGTCTTGCTTTAATACTTACGCATGAAGATTTTGCGACTGTGTCTTCATGCCCCAAAGTCCAGTGCCACCTAAGGAAAGCAATCGAGTCCGGTTTCATGAAAAGCTCCGCAGTGTTTCCCGATACAACATTCTCCAGCCTTTCCTCACTGGATGGCCCACCATGACTTGCAAAATTGCTAGCTGGCCCGGCTAGCCTAGCAGCGACACCAAAACACGCCGCCACACGGAGCATGCGTAGAACATTCTAGTGGCAAGCTTTCATCAGCCGCCCGAACACCCCCCCACTGACAGTTATACACGGAGGAGCGATCGAAGCCCATTTCACGTATTTCATTACAAAAACCTCCCATGCACTCCCGTTTCAAACTAATTAAGAGTACTGGCCCCGATGACCATCCACAGCGAACACTCATTATTTATAGGGTATTTACTCACCCAGTGACTTCATCACGACTGTGATTCATTTTAAACTTACTGTACGTATATAGTTTGCAATTTTGCAATATACTCTCACAACTGTCGCTACTTCTTTTACATATCATGGAACTTTTCTTTGTACCAGTTCACATTATTACACATCACTTGCCCTTTCTCAAGGATGTTTGGTCCCATTCCTCCATAAGTTTTTCCAACTTGGGGTATTGTAAGCTGGAACCTAAACCGAAGACAGCCTCCCAACAGGATCAATAGTGTCAATCAATTCCAAACTGAAATTTTGGATAACTGATCATTGATGGCTGCTAATATTTTGAGAGGTTATTATCAGGTAGCTAAATTCATTTTCATTCATTTATAGGCAAATTTGCAAGTTTCTATGCAATTTGACTGAACGTATCACACAGTCTCTTCAGATTACCAGTAGCAGGGTTTTTGCATATAAATAAAGTAAGAGATTTAGCCATTATTATGGTTATGTATTATGCATTACGCTCTCTATGAGCTTTCCTTATCGCCCCTCAAAAGATTATGATCTATGCATTAAAAATCAAACTTAACCAACCCTCAAGCCTCATTCTAAAACCTTTCAGCACATTCATTCCTTTCACTTTCTTTTCTACAATAGCAAATGTTTCTGTTCCCATATGAATCCGGAAAAAAGTATACACAAGATGTAAAATTAAAAAGTACTTTTATTTCTCCAAGTAGAATGAAATAGGGTCATTATACATTGACCCCCATTAGGTTGACAGGTCTGTTGTGGTATTTCTTAGAAATGTCTGCTTCGATCTGCAACAGAAACAGAGGGACAATCAAAATGTGTAGCAATAGTCACAATATTGATCATTATCACTGAGATCTTTCAATGTGTGACGTGATTTTTAAAAAAAATCCTATTCTGTACAATGCGGGCCCACTAATTAATCTTCAACAGTATAATCAGAACTCCATCCCGCCATGAGCATAATGATCTTGTGACAACATCTGACACTCATCTGCTCTCTGTAGTGACTTGGTCTCGGAGGGACATCTCACATTCCATTTCCAATTTCCTGGAGACTTTCCAACCCTGTGACCATAAATAAAATGTGACGGTAATTCGGTACCAGTTTCTGGAGTTCCCGAGTGCATCCTGCCAGCAGGTCAATACGAGGCTCCAGTCTGGACTGCTCCTCCAGGGCTTGCTGCCTTCTCTCAACCATGGTGGAGGCCTTTAGCACCAGAATGTCGGCCTGCTTCATCTTCTGTCTCAGCACTTCAGTCACGCGCTCCACATACCTGAACAGCACATTTCGTATCATAGATAACACCGTTATATCTTGTCTCTTTTCCTCCCAAGTCCGACGCGTCAGATACTTTCTTTATTGACACATTTTTGAAAACCACGCCACTCGTGCCGTCTGAAGCTGCGAGGATGAGCGTACCGTGGCGACGCCTGGATCATGAACAGGTGCTGCATCCGCAGGGAGGTGAGCCGCCCCAGGAGCTCCTGCACCTCCGACAGCATCAGTCGGGCGTTTTCACGGGACTGGTCCTGTATGATGGCCGGGGCCAGCTGGAACTGGCTCATGGCTATCACACCTCCATCCTCTCCCATCTCGCTCACGCGCTGGGTCAGGAATGCCTCCAGCTGCACAAACACACGGAGCCTCGCTCACTTGTCTCGGCCCGATCTCAAGTTTCTCGGCCTCGTCGGACCTGCTGCTCCCCGACACCTCACACCAATACTTGACAGTTAGCGGCATTACGGTGACACACACACACACGCCCATACCTTTTCTGGTCTGGTTCGTAGTAGCTGTTTTTAAACGATTACTATCAGGTTACTTTCGCCACAAAAAGATTGCGATGGTGTGCAGTAACTATATTTGGCCACTTGGGGTCAGTATAAACAACGGCGGAGGCCTATTTACACATCCAGCGACCACATTGTTACTAAACCGGAGTCCCATACACAACAATTGTAATGTGTGACTGCCCTTTACCTCCATCAGCTCATCGACGAACTGGCTGCGTGACTCAGAGGTCTCAAGTATACTTAAAGCATCCGCGCCCCTTGCCACGCCCTCAGGACCTGCGGGACAACACACACACACACGCACACACACACACATCTTCAGCAAACAGACAGGCCAAAAAGCAGAGCCTGTGATTCAGATGAGGAAGAGTACTTACAGTCCGTGCCCATGTCTACAACTTCAATTTCAATGGGAGCCGCCTCCACGCCGTCTCCCCAGTCGATCCCGCCAGCACCAGGATCCTGTTGGGGGAAGCGGACAGATGCCGGGCCGTTAACAGGACACGACACCGCTCATGTAATATATTCTGGTTTCGCCGACTGTTGTTTATTTTTGGACCCAGAGGTGAACTAGGGACAGGTCTCACCTCAGAGCTGGGTTCCAGACTGATGCCCCAGTCTATTCCATCTTCCAGTGCGACGGCAGAGGTGACCTCTGCACCCGTGTCTTTGCCGAAGCTACCCCAGTCGATCTGGGGCAGATGTTTTTAAAAAGTCAGCGGTGAGCAAGAGCAGTCCTGAACTGACCACCTGATATCTACTGTGGCACCTGTTCAATTTCTCAGACTGTAAAGGGTTACATAGTACATAGTTTGTCCAGCCCCCCAAAAATCCTATTTGAATGACTATGAAAATGTGAACCGCAAACTGAAAATCAGTTTCCTTTTCATGACTTTGGCACACGGAGACGGTAATACTAACCGTGTCCTCTGTGACCACCTCAGGGGTGGTTTCCACGACCGGCCTCTCAACCACAGTGGGGGCTTTCCCCACTCTCCACTCATAAAAGGTTGTGTTTCCCCTCTCCTGTACAAACGTCAGCATGGGCAGGACCCCGCCAGACCTGCATGTGAGCAAAACGTCAACTCTTGTGACCAGAAGGGGCCTTTGCCCAGCCCCCCCCGCCCAACGTTTAAAACCAGATAATCCTATACTCACCACTCGGACACAAAGTTTGAAAACGCTTCATACAGCTGGATGTGCTTCTTGAGCTTGGCTGTGTCCTCCCCGACCTTGTCCAGAACTGAAGGCAATTCCACCACCAGAGCCTGAAGCTCGCGGGCCACATTGTCACCCTGCCCGAAGAGAGGGACCATGGTGAACGCTGCGCAAACCGGGTGCTGCCGCGCCCGCTCCTGAACTCACCTTGATGCCGTACTGCTTGCAGGCGGCGTAATACTGCTCCCGCATGTCCACAGCGGAGCTCTGACAGTCGGCCTCCCGCCTGCTCAGCTCCTGCTGGAGCTGCTGGGTTTTGGCCAGCTGCTTCCTCAGGGCCGGACCTTCGTAGCTCACGTTGCGGCTCAACAAGCTGGCCACCTCCGCTGGGACACCAAGAGATTTGTCACTGTCAAATGCTCCTACATGTGACGTGTGTATTCATAGTTCAGTTTGGAGCAGAAAGGCTTAACTGTTAGGAAAAGACAAATTCTGCTTTGGAAGAGAATGACGGAACAAAAAAGCCACGGAAAGAAAAAATAAGAGTAATAACTATTATGTTACACAGGGCTTTTCCAAGATTCCTTACCTAGATAGATGTTATCTACTTCATAAAGCGACACAATCTCTTGCCAGTCCTGAGACAAAAAAATCAATACAAGTCGAGCTTAACGTGAGCATAGTTTTATCAGTTGTAATATGACAGAACAAGGACATCGCTTAGACGGCAACAGCAATAATGTTTTAATGTTTGAAGCCCTCTCACCTTCATTCTCTGAGATGAATATCTGCCAAATATGTTCTTGGAGGACGCCTCAGTTCCCTTCAATATCTCCACGATCCTCAAACAGTGGAAGTAGTGAATGTCTGTTGGTAAATAAATCAGAACAAGCCAACTCAGGGGTAGTTCACACAGCTGGAAATAAGTTATATCAGCCTTTGCCTTTATCATTAAGCAAAAAAAAAACCCCAACAAAAAACAGCTCCTTAACCTCACACTTAGCTTTTAGATGACAGTTAAACTCTTAAGTGATGCCACACCTATAACTAGTTACAGCAAGTTAGAATAACATCAGTAGCTGCAAAAATGAACATATGATCTATAATAAATAAACACAAGAAGAGGAAAGCCTCTACCATGTTGTGTTTGGAAGTGCATATTTATATGAGCCTGCAGAATGCATAGTGAGAGACCCACAGGAGCCGGAGAGAAGCTGCTTGATCTCCTCGTTCTCGGGCATGTCCTGGATGGCAGCGTTGATCTTCTCTCTGATCGCTTTGATGGCGCTCTGCCACTTGACGTTACAGTGTCGACGGTCCAGCAGCCAGTCTGTGGACACAGAGATTGGATGAGCGGCACCAGTGTCTGTGGATGTGACTTCATCAGGCAGCACAGCAGCGACGTGTGGAACCGACTGCCCATGTCCTCACGCTCACCCTGAAGCTTGCTGGTCTGGATGTCGATGGGAAGGTTCTGTATGTTCTGTCAACGGGAGAAAAACAAAGACTAATTTACACTTTCTGTGAATGCGACCTGGCACGAGAAAACAGCGGATTCTGCTGCGATTTGTTGACATTTAACAGCCGCTCGGACAACCAAAAAGAAGCATCGACTCAAAGATAAACTGCTTTCACTGTTAGGCATTGGAAAATGTTTATTCCCAGTTAACTTTGGACTTTGGCTGGCTAACGTTAGCTGGCAGGCTAATAAAAAGCAGACCAGAGGCACCAAACGATGCACCTTACCGCCATTTTATGTTCCCCGTTTTGAAAGCCAACGCACTTCCAATATTTCACGGTATCATTGTCAAGTTTCTCACGCTGAATATGTGCAGAAACGCTGTCACCATCCGCAATTCACTGTTTATGACACGTTACGGGAAGACGGGCCAATAGCAGGAGGTGGTGTTAGCCTGCGGAGAAGGGCTGACCAATGACAGAGCGCTATGCTGAAGCGCGGCAGCTGATTGGTCGGTCTGTCTGGCTGCAGTCTCCGAGAGGGTCGGTAGAGGGCGGTGCATTGAAGTTTTCAGATCATCCGCTTCACTCATGTTTCACCAGTGGTACAGTTATTCTACTACTATTATAGTAGTAACAGAAATTTTCTTTTTCAGAAAAAAGAAAATTTGGGTACCTTGTTAAGATCTATCAGTCTTAGAGTGCTCCAGAAATAACGAGTACATGTGGTCTTCCCAAGTTAAATCCGAAAAGGCGAGATCAAGATTAAAGGAGATAGATCTAGTTGTGAATTCACCACACCTGAGAAACCCATAAAAGGCCATTAGTAGAACTGCTTCTAGCATCGCATCTACATATTGTGAAAAACAGCCTTGCCTTAACTTTGACACCAACTTGTGCACCAGAGAAATAGTGAGAGGCAATCTTTTGTCATTGCCTTAGGCCATTGAGGAGCAGCTGAATGGAGGAATTTCCGAGAGGGCTTGGAGATGCTGGGTCCTGGCATCGAATGTGATGTTGAATCCCTGCTAGCATGGCTTTGATACTTTGCACTTGAAGATGTCTGGACTCGAATGAGAATACAATAATTACACAAATCACAGTGATATTTACTGGTAGGGGACTCTGGAGTAGACTAACAAAAAGGAGGAGTAGAAGAACCAGGCTGAATCATAAGCTTTAATTGTGCTTTTTGCTAGGCCGAGTCTCGTGTACTTTGAGGCTGAAGAGGCTTTCAGGTTTAGACCTGCTTAATTGAGACACATCTGACTGAAAGGAGGGCAGGTCATGCTGGAGGGCTTGGCCTGGGGACACATGTTTCTGAACTCCTGAAATTTGAAACGAGACAGAGTATCAGCTACACGGTTCTCATGGCCTGGGATGAAGGTGGCTTTCAAAATGAAGTTATTGAGAATGCTTGTACAAGTTAAACGGTGCATGAGACCGTTTATAATTGGAATCTTTGATCGACCTTTATTAATGATTTCCACCGCAGCAGCATTATCACGGAAGACCGTTATTTGCTTCCTGCTGCCCCATAACAGGCAAGCAACAACAACAGGATAAAGCTCGTAAAGTGCAGTGGATGGAGACTCATGGGAATGAATTTCAGTTGGCGAGACATCTGCAAACCACTCGCATAAGGTGTCTCTAAAGACTCCAAAGGCAACATTGAATTCTGCCAAGGTAAGAGTTTTTTTGGATCGCTATCGTTGAGCATGACAGAAAAATCTCCACAATCGACAAGTCTTTTCCCCACAGATTCAGAACCACATAACGGCATCTTCACCAGATTAATGCCATGGCCTGTTAAAAGAAAGCAAGATCCCAAAAACAGGAAATTGCGAGTGTGACATAGCAAAACTGAATCCCTCACATGTCATTGATACTTTCTATGACGAATGCCATTTCATTATTATTGATTTAATTATTCATGTCTTATTATGCCCATGTATGTATTTATTTATTGTTCTAAATAATTATTATAATAAATATTATTATAATATTAATGTTATGTTTTATTCATTCATTCATCCATTTATTTATTTATTTATCTATATATCTATCCATTTGTTTTTACATTAACCAAATGTGTGTAGATGCCAAACAAACAAACAAACAAAAAAACTTAATACCTGATGTGATATGGTTCCTGAGGGAATCAGGAATTGCAGCTGCAGGGGGCAGGAACCTAGAACCCATGGTCAGTGCTGGAACTACAGTTCCCAGGGTCCCTTGGGGTGTGACGTCACCGGGAAGCGGGACGGTTTGAGCCGGGCGACAGAAGTCAGCAGCTGACGGCCCCGGGGCTGTTCCGCAGGCGTCACTTGCTTGGCCCGTTTGGACGGAGGACCCACCGCAGCACCGGGAGAGAGAGGGCGAGGAGCGGAGCGCCTCTTTGCCGGGCCTTTACCTTTGCCTGTGGGTGGAGCGGTGTCCGGAGCGCTGACACCATCATCGATTGCTTGGACATCGGTCGAGTTTTCTTGGAGGAGGACGTCATCGAAACGCTGGTCATGATTGAGGCCAGGTGGAACTGGAACATCGCGGGCGTGCAATTCTTCCAGGATGCGGTGTACGGGCCAGTCGTTTGCGGGAAGTGCGGGAGCTGCGGCGCGGGTTCGGAGCCTGCGGATTATGCGCGCAACGGATCTCGGTTTCCGGATTGAAGTCCTGGAGTGCGTCTTCCCCTGAGGACCGAGCGTCACTCACGAGCCGAAGACGGCGTGTGACATAGCGACCAACAGGACCAGGATGTACAGTACATCAACTGACTGAGATGCTGAATGTACTGGCAGGCAGAGGGGGAGAGGGGAAACTGCAGTTTGAATAGCCCGCCCATCGAGTGGATGCGTTTTAGTGGACGATCGGAGTATGAGTCATAACGCATGTTGACTGCCTGAACTAGCTCGCAGGCTTCGCTCCATTAAAAACAATGACCAGTGAGTGATCATAATACAAAATGATGATAAACTGTAGCCTACGTTTTTATAATTATTATTGTTTTAGAAAATGTTACTTTATCCACTCCACTATGGCGAGATTCTGTCAAATGTCATATCTCACAAATTCAAAGAGTTTCAGCAGATCAACAGGCCATTTCAAACCGAGTTGTTTTTGTTTTTTTGAGTCTTAATGTCCTCTGAAAAGTACCTAATGGAGTGAAATACTACTCTAAAATGTGAAAGAGCAGAATGGCATAAAACTTTGGAGCACAAGTCAAGTACAATCTTAAAACCCTAAAAATGTATGGACTTTAAGTACTTGTAGAAACATACAAAGTTCTTCCTACCACTGCACTGATGCATCTTATGGAAACTGTCAAGATGTCTTTACAATTTTCAGAAATAATTGTACCTGACACATTTCTAATGTGCCAGGTATAAGAGTTCTACGGTATGATCAATCCACTAGCAGGCTGCTGCTTGTAGGGAGGGAACCTTTCTGCAGTTTCTTCACCTTTTACTGTTGTTTTGTTCTCAATGGTCCATTCTTTGCAGCAGACCATGCACGAATCTCAAACACAATGTCTCATAAAGTCGACATAACTCATTAACAGCTGGACCGAAAGAGAAATGAGTGAAACGCTGGCCTAGAGTCTGCGTGCAGCGGCAGTGCTGCCCCTCCCAGGTTGCTCTCAGCTCATTTGAATGGTAATCAAATTTGTAATGCAAGTCTCTGTTTACAATCAACAATTTTGCGCCACCGATGCAAAGCACCGGGACCATCTACCCTTTGTCCGCCTGCCTGCCTATCTGTCTGTTTGCATCCCAAGCTTAAAGTAATTAGTGTCGTGTA
This sequence comes from Karalla daura, assembly GCA_029224185.1. Classification (NCBI taxonomy): domain Eukaryota; kingdom Metazoa; phylum Chordata; class Actinopteri; order Chaetodontiformes; family Leiognathidae; genus Karalla; species Karalla daura. The sequence goes on along the minus strand of CM055207.1, from coordinate 16,850,666 downwards.
AGAGGAACGGGGCGACTCAAACACAAAGATGACTTTATTCTGCGTCCAAGTTCCACATTAAAACCCGAGTGGCTTTTTTGAGCGAGGCTGATAAAAGTGAGTTTATTTGCCGTCTGGAAAAACTGCTTCGCTCTCGGGCTCCCGTTAAAACTGTGATGTCAGTCGTCCCGACGTGGACGGGGCCCGGCCTGAAGCAAGAAATCGACCAGTCACTGCGACACTTACTCACCCACAGTGAGCGGGGCAGGCCTTTAGGCGTGTGTGTGTTTGAGGAGGGTGTGTGCTGCCGAGCGTAGAGTTCAGAGAAACAGAGGGTGAGAGAGAGAGAGAGAGAGAGATAGAGAGAGGGAGAGGGGGAGAGGGGGAGGCAGAGGGAGGGAGATGCTGCACCTGTGCGCCGGCACCTGAGGAGAGCTGAGCTGGGAAGGAAACCGAGAGGAGGGGAGGCAAAGAGTGCGCAAGCATGGAGAGACAGTGTCACGTCTGAGAGAGTCTCCCCCTCACGCAGCTCGTCATCAACAAGGTAAGGCGACGTCTCCGACACAGAGCCGCTAATAACCTGCTCTGGTCGGCTCATGAACGCTTTATGATGCGGCCTCTTTCTTGGTTTTTTGTTCATCGTGTTTATGAAATGCAACATTGTCAGGCGTTGTAGGTGGAAGACTTATATAATGTGTCTGCACTTGGTTTTGACCTTTTGGGTCATTTCTTCAAGCATTTCATTGTTCTCAGACGTCACAGCATGGTACATTTAGGTGAGTCAGATATTTGTGGATATTATTATGGGTTGAACTAGACGTAACTGTCTCATCTGATCTCTGTCTGCGGGAAATTATGTTTTCTGTTTGTTCAATTTTCAAACCATGGTGAGTTCCGATCGGAGCTTCAAATAACTTAAAGATGATGAGGATCCAATGATTCTGTGTGTGATAACATGACGTTTAGTCCAGGTGATGTCAGCTGGTGTCAGTGTCGGGCCGAGTGAGGTTACAGCAGGGACAGCAAACCCCAGGCCGACAAAGCTGATAAAACACTGTTTCCCAAAGAGAAGGCGCCTCCTGTGCCCTCCAAATAGACAACAACTGAACAACACCTAAACTGATGCCGATCATGAATGTCACATCAAATAAGCGCTTCGTTGTGTTGGCCCCGGGTCAAAAGTGATGTTGGCACAGGGGACGCAACCTGAGAATTGAATGAACCTGCAGCTTAAGTTAGGAGGGCGGCGCAGGCCCTGGTGCCCTTGGAGGCTCCTCTGTCTCTCTCTCTCTCCCTCTCTCCCTCTCTCTGTGATCGCTCCCACACATAACAGAGTACATAGTAACTTATTAAAGGGAGCTGCGGAGGGCCTCCTTTGAGTCAACAGGGGCATTTTGTCTCAAAGGTCACATCTAAGTCAAACACGGGACGCTGAAAGAAGTATGCGCGGCGCCTGCGCCCCGCGTTCCCCCGGCGTGAAAGTGGCGCTGCTCTGCAGAAACCGCCCGGCGGAAAGTCAACAAGTCCATGTTAATGTTCTGCAAACGTCTGCGAGCGGAACCTGTCTCCGCTCCGAGACTCAACACGCATATCAGCCCTTTATCAGCCGTCACGAGGTGAAATGGCTAAGAATGCAGAAATAAGCGGAGGGCGGCGATTAAAGAGGCGGTTGCTCTCGGAGACGTGGAACACGTCCACGCGGGACCAGTCCCGAAGCATCTCGATGACAGACTTCGTCTCCGGAGCGTCTCCGGTGTTTGACCGGTGGACATCAAAGCGGCCTGAGGAGGCGGAGGTAAACGCCGCGTGGCTGCCCTGACCTCCGCTCCGTTACCCGAGTGTCTGCAAACAGCCGGGTCACAAATAAGTGTAATTAAGCAAGCGTCACGTCTCAAGGGCTCTTACGTAAAGCGCGCTCCCTCTGGGCGTTCCTGGAATCCGGGTGAAAACAGAAATATCACAATCGACCCTCCTCGAGGTGGTTCCTGGACCCCGGGTGCCAGGCGCTTCCCGTCACCTGCAGCAGATAAGGGAGAAATGAATGTTTCTGTAAACAGCCGGCAGTGTATTTGCATGAGTGCCATGTGGTAAAGTGACTCTTGTTTTCTGTGGATTTCGCAGCATTTATGAATCCTGCCAACTTTGGTTCATAAGCAGCTATTATTTATATTCCATTTGCAGCTCAGAGCTTGAGATCACTCATTTCTATTCTCTAGACTGATATATTGACCTATTATGATATGAAACCCTTGTAATATTACAACATGAGGGTGAGAAAAGCAGTAGAGCGGCTTTCATATCTTTCTGGAAGATGAATTGATAAGCAAATTTGCAGCTGATGCCCCATAACACAATTTTTAACCCTAACAATATCAGCCTGGCAGCTGGCTGCATTATAAACAGATAATCCACTCGCTGTGTTGTTAAATAACTGAGCTCCTGCCTCAGCACCGAGTCCAGAGCTCTCCCCTTCATCAGCCTCGGGTCTTTTCTTTTTCCTGACTTCATATCAGATCACATAGGGGGGACAGAGGATCCCTCCTCATCCTCATTAATGATTCAGCAGCGGGCGTCAGGTGTCTCCTCCCTCCTCCTTCCTCCCCCCTCCTCCTCACACACCTGAGCCACAGGTGATGTTCCAACCTGCTGATCAATAATCACTCTGTGATGTCACACCGGAGACACCGCGTCCTGCCCCTGTTCAATCATTGTCCGCCTACGGAGATGTGTCAAAGTCACATTTACATCACATAGTCAGAGTTTACACAGAACATACCATAATCAATGCAGCGGTCGTGACACGCATACCTCGGCTGCAGTACTCGAAGCTGGCAAAGTTTAGTTTTCATGCTGCTTCTACACTTCTTTTAAGTCACTGACGTAACAAACGGCACACATCGATTCAGACCGGAATATGAGATGACAGAGAAAGGACCATCCAAAAATATTGCTTCGAAGTTTTCTTACAATTAAAGTAAAGTAGGAGAATTTGTTCTTGTTCTTACAAGTTGCATGTGTGGTCATGCAGGGACAGATGTGTTGGTCTCTGAAAAAACTTTTCTGCTCTCAGAGTTTATTTGCCCAGTTCAGAAACTGATTTTCTTCTCCTTTTTTATTTTTCTTTTCTTAACAAGGTTTCAACAAGGTTTAGTCAGCGTTCATCCCTAGATTCAATTATAGGGAATTCTGTCAGGATTGCTGTTGTGGAATAATTGCAACATATTATTGCCAAATACATTGAATAACACAAGACTGTTCATGTGTTCATATTTAAAGGATATAGTTGTACAAATAAGATCAATCAGCCATCTATGAGGCTCTCATGCTACCCTGCTCTTTGTTGTCACTGTAGGTGTAACTTTTATCTATACTGTAGGTGTGGGATGTAAACAAAAAAGCTATAAAAGCTGCTCGAGTGTGACCTACAGCTACAGTGTAGTGCTGTAACGTGAAACAACTGCCATCAGTCACTGTGCTTGCACTTGAATGCACCTTTGCTCGCTCAGTGTTGGTGCCCTGTGTAAACACGGCCCGAGTCGACCAGGGTTCGCTGTCCTCTCTCCCCCTCGCTCCTCAGCCTGTGCTCTGCCCCACAGGTCGAGCCCCTGCTCCGCACTGGTGCCATGGCCGACCCCGGCTGGTGGAAACTGACCTTCTCGCGGAAGAAGAAGTCCGAGGCCAAGGTTCTGTACGAGATCCCCGCCGAGCACGGCTCCAACGCCGGCAACAAGGAGCACCCGGGCGGCAACCCCCCCGCAGACCACAGCGACAGCCAGTTCAACGCCCGCCTGGAGAAGATTGTGGACAAGTCCGCCACCAAGGGCCGCCACGTCAAGGTCTCCCACTCCGGACGCTTCAAGGAGAAGAAGAAGGTGCGAGCCACGCTGGCGGAGAACCCCGGCCTGTTCGCGGAGCAACACCGGAGTGACGAGAACCTCAAAAACAAAGACAAATGAAGCATCCACAGAGGCACAAACATGCAACGTGTGACAGGCGACAGGGAGGGCCACATATGTACAAGCACATCCATGTAGGGTGGATGCACATGGTCTCAGGGCAGCACACCCAGGCCAACAATGCACACCTGCCCACACACACACACACACACACACATACACACCTGTGCACACAGCTGCCAGCAGCAGACGTTTCCCTGCTCTCCTGTCATCAAGTCAAGACTCTTCAAGCGTCCCACTGAATGAACAGTAACTTTATTGTATATTCTTTTTTTTTATTGTTATTATATTATTATTAATATTATTATTGTGGATGTAAAGTCATGGAGTTAGATCTCCCTTTTTACGTCTTCCACAATCAGCACAAAAAAAAGCCTGTAAAGCACAACAACTTTTATTACATTTGTATGACCAGAGCGACGATGAAACTTGATTTTACTGACTGCATCTGAAATTTTGTCAGCAATCATCACTCACACACACACACACACACACACATATATATACATGTGGTTAAATTCAAAGAAATGCTGCTCGTATGATATTTCACGACATCCTGAAACAAGAAAGTAATTTGAGTATTTTGATTTTAATAAACGTTTCAGCAGACTTGCGGCCTGTCTCCGAGTCTCACAGTCATTGTGGGAGCGACTGTGGCTCAGGGAGGAACCAGACCTCCATGGGTACCAGACCCAAGCTGTACCTGATGATGTGTCTGTGTGTGTGAACGACAGCAGATGTGTGAGGAGACCTTAGAAAGTCTTACGTGCTGCTCTCATGTGAACGTGGACGGAGCCGGTGGACCAGTCCTGGTTCCACCTGAGCTGCCGGCGTTGTCATGGTGACGGTAAGCAGACCCTGACACCCGACACCGCGGGACGTCTGCTTTGCGATATGAGTTCCCTGGTTTCACCGACTGACCGCGCACACTGCACCGTCTCAGCTTTCAGAAAGCTGAAAAGCACTAGTGGAGGAAGCGTGTATGGTGCTGTGCTGCGAAAGCCCAGGATTATGTAAGCACTAAGTGTGCAAGAATAATCAACTTTAACTAACCCAAACCATACATAAGTGGAATGAGTGCAGCCATGTTCTACATGGGTAATGTTTTTTTAATGTTTTATGTTCTTTTTTGTGTAGTGCCAAAAGGGGATACTTTTTTTTTATTGAAGGCAAACCTCTACAAATCAAAATGCTGACAAAATAATCTATGTAGATGTGCGAGTTAAACTTTCTCACTCACTCAGGGACCCCGAAGGCCCTCTTGAGACGAGCAGTGCCATTCTATAATATCCGACTACGGCTGAATGTCAAAACATATCAAAACGGCATGGAATTCAACTGAAAGGCACAGCAGCTGCTAAAAAACTTGAAAAAACAAATTTGTGTGATTAAGATGGAGGTAGACTTAGTAAATGAACGGATAAAAAAAAGGTAATGCATTAGATTTACTTGAAAAGACCTACCCGGTTACACTTATATGTGATTGTAATGTAATTTATCACAAATGCTAAACTAAATAAGCCACATACGTGTAGTGATGAATAATGTATTAAAAATTCAGAAATGTCCATGTTGTGGGACCAATACAGGCATACTCTATTCTGTACAACAGTTTTATAATTATAATTCATTCAGTTAAACAATTGATAGTGTTGAAAATGATACGATTGTGGAATTTCATGTCGACTTCAGCAAAAAACAAACATTAAGTACAACAACCAGCTACTGTAACTTGGGTGTGGTAATGTGTACGCTACTCTCAGGATAATTCCTCAAATGTGTACGTCAAAGCGGTACTTAATGACTTCATACTTGGTGAGTTTTTGTTTTTTGTTTATCAGCTTTTTGTTTTGTCGGCCGCTGCCATCTTCTGGCGACTTGTGGCCCTGCAGCTACAAATGAGAGCACCGCCGTCAGTTGTATCGTCATTGGTTTTATTTCGCAGTTTTTCCAAAACCGAACAGACATTAGATAAACAAACAAGGATCTCGTTCTCAAGTAGTGCAGGACATACGTTGGCACGGCACAATTCATCAGCTCTTTTAATCTCAGCATTAAAAGGCAACCAAACGCACAGTTCCATTAAGACGGCAACAATCTCGAACAGTGAATGAAGGTCATCTGAAGGCAGTAACTGCGGGCTCGGAGGAAAGATGTCTGACACACTACAGTTTTAACACTCAAGTTTACATCATAAGTACTTCATGTTGAAATTCAGTCCAACACCAGCAGAATTCGTCGCCACGACGTTTTAAAAATATATATATAACTTAGCTTTTTCTCCATTTTCCTCGTCATGAATGCAAAATCACACACTGTGTTAAGACTCTACTGAAGAGCTACGGAAAATGACCAGGATTCTGCTTCCTGCCCTGCAAGTTTCTCATGTTCAAACTGGGAACGGACCATGTCAAGGTGTGTCAATGGAGAGATGGGTTAGATTGTGCTTTTACAGAAATAAAACAGTTACACCACCCTATGAGTGAATAACCGACACGCTGTTAATTATCTGAGGAGAACCAGCGGAGTTTGCTCCGGTGATAAATTCTGTGAGCCGCACTCCGCTTATTGTGATACTCATCTCTGAGGCGGCTGTCAGAATGATTTACGATAAGGCGACACAGACGAATGTAAAGGGTTCCCGTTGGTTCCTACGAATGAGCTTGAGGCCGGGTCCGGCTTCCGTGCGCTGGCGAGGTCGAATGGCTTCCTCTGGGCCGCTTCTTCTCACGGCGATAGCCGCTGGTACACCCAGCCGGCCTCCGCCGCGTGCTGGAACTCCCCCGGCTCCGGCTCTCCGGCCTTCGGCCTGGTGAAGACGATGCGGTCGTGGAGCCTGTTGGTCTGACCCTGCCAGAACTCGATCAGGTAGGGCCTGACGAGGTAGCCGCCCCTGTGCGCGGAGCACAGCGGTAAGTGTTGGAATCAATGCCGACTGGAGAGGAGAAACGCCCGCTTCTTATGTGGCGATAAACCAGCAGCCGCGCCGAAGAGCTAACTGTTTAGCGTCGCTAAGCTACAGGCACTTTTGCGCCACAAAGTTCAACACAGCTTACAATTTGAGGATACATCTGATAAAGCATTTACTCTACCACACCCAAAAAGTCAATAAACTGATGTGGTTCAACACATAACCCCTTTTAAAGCGGATTTTACTCTCACTTTTGGTTGAAATACATGGTGGAAGTGTGACAAATCAATAAAGCTTGAAAAAGCCAGCGTTCCTCTACTATTTTCGTCATTTTCAGATAACCGACACCGACTTCATTCCAAAACACAGGGTTCTGCTCACCAGTAGTCGGGCATCGGCACTTCGCTGTCCTTGTACTTCTCCTCCAGTTCTGCATTTTTCTGCCTGAGATACTGAAAGTGGAGACAGTAAAACACAGGGCCTTTAGCGTCAGCGTGACGCCCCCGGGGGACTCCGTACGGCGCGTGGCGTTCGCCTCTTACGTCTCTGTCGGGAACAGCCCTGCTCTGCCGGCTCACCACCGCCCCGATCTGGCTGCTCTTGGGCCGGGAGTGGAAGTAATCGCAGGAGCTCTGGTAGGGGATCCGCTCCACGTCACCCTCGATGCGAATCTGCATAGTGGCAGCACTTGATCAACGTTTGTCATGTCCACACATGGTCAGTGAGGAGGACGTGAAAGACACTGACCTGTCTGTTCAGAGGTTCCCAGTAGAAGACCAGAGATGCATATGGATTACTCTCCTGTGGAGGGCAGGGACAGGGTGGTGGATTAGACTTTCCCTAGTAGTGCTAATTTGAGTAGTTCATTTATAGGTTCAAAATTCCTGTAAACATAAAGCTCTTTGTAGAGATATTGAAGAGGACATTCACCATTACAGAGCAAGAACATATCAACCTATCAGAGATACATTAAATGGCTCACTCAAGTCAACTCTTTGTTCTCAACAAAAATCCATTCCTCCCAAGTATTCAATTTACTGTTGTGACAAAAATGAAACAAAGCAAAGAAACTAAATGCCACATTTCAGAGGCTGGGATCAGAGAACATGCAGCTGCTTGGTTTACTGTCTTGACAGTTCAGACTTTGCTCTGAGCCCAGCCATTACATCATTATACGACAGCGACGACTGTCTCCAATCATGGGAGAGTCGCCTTCAAACTTTTGCTCAGAGAGAGAGAGAAGACAGAGAAACCCGTCTCTCACCAGCTCGGAGCCCTTTCTGCTCTCGTAGTTGGTGAAGAAACGGAAACCCTCAGTGCTGTAACCCTTCAGCAGGACCATGCGGGCGGAGGGACGTCCTTCTCTGTAAGGGCAGAGACCAGGTTTGCAGAAACACCTGACAATAGAGACTAGGACTTTCCATTCAAAGAACCGTGTCACCTACTTGGTGGCGGTGGCTATGCACATGGCGTTTGGCTCCCCGATCTCAGGACACTTTGCGGCCTCATCAAACCAGTTCCCAAACTGCTTGATTGGGTCCAAAGACGTGAGCTGGCTCTCCTCAAAGCACTGCAAACAGATGTCGGACGTTAGCATGGCGTGATGGCACTAAAACTGCAGAGAACATAGGAGAGTTGTTCACGGTTGCTATCAGGTGGGAAGGACAGTGACTCACTAAGAAGCACAAATTAAAACAAACGTAGAATATGACAGGCTTGCAACGCATAAAAAGAAACTTTACAGATCCCTTAGGAAAGGCTCCTCTTTGGGAAATTGTACGAAGGCATCGGTCAAGACCTGAGGACACAGTTGCACACCGGTCCTCTGCAGCTCACAGACGGGACTGAGTGAACCGCAAACCCCTTGCAGCACGGGGACTTGCATCGCAGTCACCTTGCAGCCGGGGTTATGCATTTCACCCATACGTGCGACTCCAGCCGCTCACCTCCTCATCGCCTTTGTATTTCTTCCTCATGCCACTCAGGTCCATGGCGCCTCGCTCGCCCGTTGCCTTCTGGCAGAGGCCGAGCGCAAACACGCTACGTCGGGTCGCGGACAGGAAGGCGTGAGACGAGGGACTTGCACCAAATAAACCCGTGCGCCGAGATATAACAGCGGCGAGCGTGCGCCTCATGCTTATCCAACCGACGCCGACGTCACCGCACGTACGGGATCGACGGGCGCTTATGTAGGAGGGGGATATATGTAAAAAAAAAAAAAAAAAAATTACGTAAGCGCGATGCAGTCTTTTGTAACGTGCAAAGTATGATCCGAAAGTGAACGAAATGTGTAGTTTAATCCGCCAAGTGCGCTGCTGTCGCTCGGTACATTTCGTTAATGTGACGACGCCGTTGGACTCTGATTCGCCAGCTCACTGCTCGTCACTTGTAGTCACACAGACTCGAAGCTGCCTGCGAGCGATTGTCCGTTTTGCGTGAGGTCCAAATGTGGTCACCTTATCATACAGAGGACGAACATTCGTCATCCGTCAATTCACTCAGCCCTCAATTCTGTTTTATCGCAAAGACGCATTCTTGCAACTGCGATCTTGAACAATGTCGTTTTTTTAAAGCGTTTTTTCCCTTACTGCCTCGACCGTTCAGCTGTTCAAAAGTAAACAGTGATAGCAGGCATCCCACAGAGACCCACCGTCAGAACGAACAGGGTTTTTTAAAAAAATGATGGAGGAAAAGTACCCCCCCTGTTTTCTGGGTAGAAGTAAAAGTTTTACGCTTTAAGTCTTTCGCCCCCCACCCCGACTCCTCAAAAAAGATGCCACTCAAAATTGAAATAGTGAGGCATGGTCCCATCCATAGACTGTGTTCTCATATTAAAATAAAGATGTGAACGATACTGAAATGTTCCCTTGTCGTGCTTTTTCATAAGATGGCTTTTTTTTTAACAAATCCGAAATCGTGTTTGAATGAATGTTCAGCATCTGTAGAAGAATCTATAGCTCAGATTTGAGAAGTCTGTAAACAGTGGTTTTCGATCTGCAACTGGTCTACGGTGCATTAGACCTGCTCTGATGTATTCTAGGTATAAAGAAAAACGGCCGAATCTCTCTCCATGTATAACGTAATAAGAAGTAAAGTAATAAGTAATAAAGCCTTCATAAGTTAATATCCAACCTAAAATATCTTAAATATTTGTCCCACACAACGTCGGCAATCAACCGACCGACAAACTAAAGCCGAGACAGACCTTAAGTGTATTTCTCCCTAACTTTTCCCTACACCGGTGAAGCGGAGGTTCAACTTTCATGTGTTGGCAGAATACGTTGCCTCTGCGTGTCTGTCCGTCTGTAAACGGAATGTAATGTAACGGGATGGAATGGAGACGTGGACCCCGTCGGACATTCACTTTGATGTATCGTAAATCCAACACCGCACGTGAGTCAGTGATCGGTTAGGGTGTTGCCTTCAAGTGCAGTCTGTTCGTTCAGGAACGCGTCCCTAACTTTGTCTCCACTCACATCGGTATCGCCCAGGTGACAATATACAGTGAATTCCATCTCTCCTTCTGTCTGCACGGAATTTTTTTGAGGAATTCCAGTCGACAATATTGATCCGTGTCACACAAACAGGGAGGTAGAACGGCCAGGGGGAGATTGCCGGGATTCGACCACCTCTCAGTCGGCGTTATCAACACTGTGCTTTGTTTTACGAGGTTTTTGCTGACGCCCACGCAGATCGTGAACGCAGCCCAGACATGAGTCATGCAACCAATCACTTCTAGGGAGGGACTTTACACATTCCTACCACCCTCTCTCACACAAGTGACGTCACTTCCTCAATGGACGACTAACCGAAATGCTTGTGACCTCGACTCTGGGACTTCTACGACGAAAAGGTATGGTACAATCCGCACGCCTTACGTATGTTCCGCCACGGTTGTGTATTCGAACCGCGCTTTGTTTTTCTGCCCCAAACACAGCAGTTATTGATGCTGCCTTTTAGCATCCAGTTAGCATACCCTCTACTGAAATGAAGTCATCTGTGAAAGATGTCTTAAGTTTCTCCTCCCCCTCCTTTTCCCTTCCATCCAGAATGGCTCCTCCTCATGCAGACGGTGCGCCTGATGGCTAAGGCTGTAACACGACACAAGAAACCCGTGCACCTCCTCAAGAGGAAGCTCCTGGCTGTCACTCAGTATGTTCCTCCCACTAGATTGCCCCGCGACGCCTATCCGGCCCCAGCCAAGGCGGTGCAAGAGGTAATTTTGACTTTCACCTTTCCATACACATTTAAGGAATCAACACAATACAGTCATTTTTTTGTCCGCTTGAAATTGTTAAATGAGGGGACTGTATTCTTGTCACTTTGCCTTCTACATATTCAACATAAAGCTCCTCTAGCTCTTCTACTTCCACACCTTCAGGTTTTTACTCTCATTACCCATTATTTTAACCTAATCTGGCCATTCCTCCTCCCAAACTACACCATCTCCTCAGCTGTCGTGTTAGTGGCTCTAGTGAGCCTTATTTTTACAGATTTTTTTTGTGTACTTTTTTACTGACATAACTTCTCCTTTTATTTTGTCCACCAGGATGATCAGTATGTCTTGCTCATGAAAAAGGATCTGGAGAAGGTGTTCCAGGAGTGCAAAATGATCGCTGTGGTTCAGAACAACGGCTGTAATTCTGAAGATCTGCTGATATTCAAGCATAAACTTCACAAACATGGCATCCGGGCCAAATTTTTCTCTAAGCAGGTAAAGTCGAACTCCGAACTCTGAAAGCCTCCCTGCTGTGTAAGGCGTCTGTAATGATCGAAGTAATCTTTAACATGTATTCTCTTTTTCAGGTGATGCAAGCATTCCTGAGAGACAGCATTTACTGCAACCTGGCCCCACTGTTCGCTGCCCCTGCTGTTCTGTTAGTTAGTAAGGAACCCAAGGCGAAAGAGTTGCTGATGACTCTGAAAGTCAGTCCACAGATGACACTGCTCGGTACGTTCATCTCGCGGATGTGCCAGGGAACGCCGGTCACTAATGCGGTCCAAACTCAGTTTCCGCCAATGGAGCTCTCCACTCGGGTTGCTCAGTGCTCGCTCGGCTTCGCACACACTGTAGCTGCGCCTCGCCTGTCCCTGCTGGCCTCTGTGTTGTGTTTCATCCCTTTAGTCGCCTCGCCGATGCGTCCAAATAGATGAAGTAGTGATAGCCTCATGACCGTGGACGAGTCCTCGTCTCCCTGCAGGCTGGACCCTGGCTCCACCCCTCGCCTCAACCGAACAGTGTATGTGCTGAAAGTGGTGACCAGTCAATGTGCCGACACAAAACGCTAGCTAAAAAAGCGCTAGCCGTTGGGGATCAAGATCCTCTGGTGTACACCGTCTCCTGGCTCAGTAGCCAACACGACAGACATCATTTTCACGAGCAAGAACCCACGATCTTTTGGTTCTGACTAGGACTGCACAATATAGCACAAAAGAATGATTGGTATTGCAAAGAAAACTGAGCTGCCATCACGGACTAATCATTCATGTCAGTATATTCGGTCAATCACAAGAGCCCTACCAACATGCATGCCTCTTTCCCTGAGTGGCACAAGCGTGACGTCAACTGACTCCTGGCCTCTGATTGGTCACCATCAAAGTCTGTTTTCGCAACAGACTTTGTTTGTGTGTCCCAAGTCAGGTTGCAGTGGCGAAATGCTTTCCCCCCAATATTGTGCAACCCTAGTTCAAACTGAGAACATTGACATTTGGTTTGGAAACGGGGAAGAGGCACGTGAAGCTTCAGCAGTGGGAATTCCAGAAAACGGAAAATCCCAAAGATCCTGAATTAAAAAGAAAAAAAAAATCTGCAAAACAACATGAAACCATTGTGCCAGGTGTGTTAATGCGGCTCATGCCGGGCTGTGTTGCCCGTCTCTCCGCAGGAGCCTGCATAGACAACGCCCTGTTGAGTCCACAGGGGGTGCTCAGCTACTCCAAACTGCCGTCAATGACCGTCGTCCAGGGGGAGCTCATCAGCGGCCTGACCCTGCTCACCTTGCAGATATCCTCCCTGCTGCAGCACCACACGGCTCTCCTCTGCGCCCTGCTCCAGCAGCACATCCAACGGCAGAGCTCCAAGGAAGACTCGCCGCGAGCCACATGACCAGGCCCCTGCAGCTCAATTGACTGACAAATAAATCCTAGTGCATGATTAATGTATCCGAGCATATAAATTGATAGTGAGATACTGTAACTGCTTAACATAGGTCTTTTGCAGCATTGTCGTCTTTACCCAAGTCGTGCAAAATAATCTGACGCAACACCGTGCGTTATGAGAGGCGCTCTCAGAGCCAAAGTACACACAAGTTTTAAACTGTCATGAACAGTCATACCGTCTTCGTAGTGCAAAATCGTCACGTTACCCTAGCAACATGCTGATGTTTCAGAGGCCTTGAGATGGCCTACCATTCGTCATACAGCTGCTTGATTAGGTAACGGTTATCATTTGTATTGATGGACAAAGGTTAATACAAATGGTTGCAAACTGTTGCAAATTTCACACAAGGCCACACAGTCACTGTACTTTTCCATAATACAAGAGGTACAATATTTGTGTGGAACAAAGTGGAACTGTGGAATTTATGGACTGAAGGGGGCCTGATCATAGCGCTTCATAACTTTTACTGCATACTTGAACATAAAGTCAGTACAGTGTTGCAAAATAAAAAAAATACTGATTGGAATCTTTTTCTCATATATACTTTTGTGCAGCATTCGTTTGACGTGACATAATTGAATTTTGAAGAGTTCCCGAGTGCTGCATGCGCAACGCAGATGAGATTGCATAGTTGCGAAGTACAAGGGGCATCATGGGAGCTGCCCCGGCCGAAATAAACACGAGTGGTCGCAGATCCCGATACGTTAATCTGCAGATTACAGTGTGTTAATCTGGGTCAGTAAATCTACAATGGCCACTCCCTCCCGTGCGGCAGGCAGAGTGACCAAATGTCTTCAATTGACCACAAAGCAAAGGTGCATCAGATCGCTCTTTCAGAACGTGCTGTGACGTATAAGGAAACATCGCCTGCACTTGAAACAGGTGCACTATATCCACACTTCACACTGAGTTGTGTTCTCTTAATAAAAAAAAGGGGGAGCACCATGATCTTGTCCCAGTCTTTATTTCTGACGACGATAAAGAAAGACAGGAGCAAAAACCCTTATCGGTGCACACCCGAGCACATTTACCAGGAAGAGAAGGTGAGCTCCGGCGGGACCCGGGGCCCGTTTCAGGAAGCGCGTTTCGTACATGTCTCGACTATGTTGAGCCTGAAATTAGGGAATCTCGGGCTTTTCCGTTTCAGAAAGGGGGCTAAGTAGAGCTCGACATCAATTACTACGGCAACTACGGTTCGAACCGAACCCAGTCGGGAGCAGGTTATGTTGAAGAAAGCTCGAGCTGTCTCCTCCCCTTACGTCACAGCCAAAGTTTCATTCATTGAGTCCGAGCGTGTTTGGAGAATTTCGATCGCGATTAACTCTTCGTTTTTCGACCACGGCTTGTCCATTCGTTGCCGAACCAGTGGGTTTAGAGGCAGTATTACTCTGGGGGGAGTTACGCCTCCGCCGGGAGATCATCTACAGACCCTGTTTAGATATCTTTTCCTTTTCTGACAGTTTAATTTTCGAAAGGTACCCTTTCACAGTGCAGTCCCTAAATCTCATTCACAACCTCATCCACCGTGAATTTCGCAATATCGCCCACCGCGGAGGGACTTACATCTGACCATCTGCTTTGCGTTGCGCTCCGTTTGTTTTTTTGTTCAAAAACGGCAGTTTTCGGTACAACATCGGCGGTGCTGAAAACAGCAAGGCAACTGTATGCGGTGCAGTTAGGAAAGTATTAAGTATGGTCATCATCCTCATCACAACCATCTTCATCAACATCACATCAACTGTCGTACTTTTAATTAGGTCTTCTTTATTTCCCACAAATACAAAAGAAGCAGTTATTTTATTGTTTTTGCATTGTTCCTATCACAATTGTCCCAATCATTGATTCACAATGCACCCACCTGTATCTTGTATTTCAATTTCATAATTTTAATATAATGATGAATGATATTCCGGTCAAGAAGCACCATTTCTTTGTCATTTCTTTTTGCATTTTTTGCATTTGTTTGACAACATGCAACATGCTTTTGTAGGTCCTTTACTGAGGATACATAAAGATGACATGATATCATGCAGTTGCACATGAAGTCCACATAATTAACCTTTGCCATTTACTGAACATCTTATTGCATTAATTCGATCTGTAGAGGTAGATGGACCCTCGTCCTGTTGCCCAGCCTTGCTCTATTAAAAAGGAAAAGTTAATAATTAAGTTAATAATGAAAAACTGTGAATAACTGTGCAGGCTAAATGTCACTCTATAATGTTAAGAATGTTAAGAAACTGTCAGTAACACTACAAGATGTTACCTCTGTAGGACCCTCAGGCTCCTTGAGAAAAATCAATGAAAGGGATGTTAATATTTCAGTGAACAAAGAAGATATAGGTCTATTACATTACATGATTTAAATCAGGTAACTCCATTACACTACTCTGCTGATGTCTCACCTGTATGAACCATGTTTTTATATTTAGTTTTCAGCTGCTTCCTTGTCCGTTTTTCACCAGTGGGATTGCATCTAAGTAAAGCACATTTTAGCTTTAATATCAATCCACAAGTTTTCACCTAGCGACATTGTAACCGTGTCTGCACACATGAATAAAATATGTTTAAACGTACGCATTGACTGGAGCAGTGATCTTCTCCCATGTCGACTCGCTCTCCTTTGCACCTTCAGCTGTGTTACACTAAATATTGGCTGAAAGTCACTGTATGAGTGCATTAAAATCTCCCTCCAGCAGAGTAAAGTACGTGGACCTGTTCCTCTCGCTGGTTGCCATGGTGAATCCATGTCTCGGGGCTCCATAGAGGATGCACGTTTGAGCGATTCAGATTCACCTGCATGTTGTTAACCGGCAGATCCGGTGCTCAGGGACCGCTCACTCGCGCTCACACGCAGCGATTCAGATTCGGCAGTATTAGGACTCGGTTCAACGGAGACCTCAGATCATCAGTCATAATGGACCCGGGTGATTCCCCCGCTCGGCACTAGTTTCAAACTGAGTGAGTGAGTGCTGTTTCATTGCTGGGTCGTGAAGTAAGCCAGTCAGTGAATGAGCTCTTCCTGCCCACTTACGGCAAGTCGTAACGATGCCGGCTTAGGCTACCTTTACACGGAAACTATCTAAAGCCAAAACGAAAAAGTGGGGTTTCGTTCTCACTTTAACCCCGCATTTAGACGAGCGTTACACACGGAAACGCAAAAGTGTGTGGAATTTCATATATGTAGAGGCAGTGTACACAATGGTGACCAGACGTCGCGGATTCCCGGCGACAGTCCCCGATTCGGACGCTCCCGTCTCCGGATAAAGCTGTACCCGAAAGTGTCCCCGACTTTGAATGGAGAGAAACAAAGTAGAGAGAGGCAGAGAGAGGGGCATAGAGGGAGGGAGAGGGGGAGGGGGACAAGCGAGCGGCGGCCCCCTCCCCCCACACACACAAACACAAAAGGCCGGGTCCCCGCATGCTTGTCACGTCATTTCAATGTGACGAGAAACTCAATCTTGCGTTTTTCATCCCTCACGCGGTGTCGCGGGGGTGGAGCGTTTCTAAGATTTCCACTCTGAAGGGTGTTTTCACTTTTTTGCGTTTTCCAAAAAGTTTATTCATTCATTCACAGTTCATAGCGTTGTCTGGTCACATTCCTGTCACAATATGAAAATTTGAATCCCCAACTAATCGCCCACTTTTCTATTTTTAAAATGGCTTCCTGCATTTTTTGTACAATGTATTCCACATTCCTTCCCCTCTTCCATATTGCTCCATCATCTGCAAATAAAGAAAACCCGAAACCTTGTTCTACTTATGAAAGCACTTCATTAATCATAATTGAAAACAATAATGGGCTGATAATACTCCCTTGTGTAGTAACACTTTCAGAGTATGTATTCCCTATTCGAACTTGTATTTGTCTCTTTAAAAGTCCTTTATCCACTTGTATATATATATATATATATATATATATATATATACTTGTATATATACTTGTATATATCCCTGTAAACCTATTTTACAAAGTCTAATCAATAGTCCTTCTCTCCACAACATATCATATGCTTTCTCTGTATCAAAGAAAACCGCTACCACACTTTCTTTATTGATCTGTGCTTTTCTTATCTCGTGTTCTAAGCATAATGCTGAATCCATCGTGGTACGTCCCTTCCTAAACCCACTTTGATATTTATTTATATAACCTTCATTTTCTACAAAATAAGTTAATCTCTCATTTATCATTTTCTCCATTATTTTACATATATTTGATGTTAGGCCTATAGGCCTATAATTCTTTGGGTCTGACGAGTCTTTCCCTGGCTTATTTATTGGAATCAATACTGCATTTTTCCAATTTTCTGGTAATTTCCCTTCTTCCCATACTTTATTATATAGTTCTTGTAGTTTACTTTTAGATATCTCACTAAGCTGATTTATCATTTTATAACATATCTGATCCTTCCCTGGTGCCGATTGCTTTGTCTTCCGAAGCGCACGATTCAACTCCGCTTTTGTAAATGGTATATTTATTAGTTCTACAGTATCCTCTTCACATTGCAACAAACCCTCATGTTCCCTAATTGTTCTTTCTCTTCCTCTTTTCTCTTCATCATCAATATTTCCAGAACTCTGAATACTTTTAAATGTTCTAACTGACATTTCTGCTTTCTCCTCTCCCCTTACTGCTGCTACTATACCTTCTTTTAACACATGATATTGATATTCCTTTTTAACTCCATTCATTTTCCTTATCATTCCCCAGATTTTCCCTACTTCAGTCTCTCTCCCTACTGTATTACAAAACGTCTGCCAGTATTCTTTCTTTGAATATTTAATGATTTTCCGTACCTTGGCTTGTGCGCTTTGATATTCTACAAAACTCTGATATCTGATATGATTTCTTTTTAACACTTTAAATGCTTTATTTCTAGCCTTAATTGATTCATCACACTCTTTTGTCCACCATGGAGCACTTTTCTTTCTCTGCCCATTTCCTTTACTCTTAATAGCCTGTTTTGCAGCATTTAAAATACCTGCTCAAATATTGCTATTTAAACTATCAATATCATCATCAATATCAATTTTCTCAATCTTATTATCGCTAATAATTCAGAACTTTCCCCAATCAGCACTGCTAAATGACCACCCCTGTATTTTCTTAGTACTTTGCTGTTCTATATCCATCCCTACCTCAATAATTTTTGGATAGTGGTCACTCCCTACAGTGGTTTCCTTCCTTACATCCCAAAAACAATTCCCTGCAAGTGAATTTGAAACTAAAGTGAGATCTATTGAGATCTGTCCCTCTTCTAATATTTCTTCTTGTTCCTCTCCCATCATTTATACATACCAGATTCTTGTTATCAATTATTTCTTCTATTACTGCTCCGCTACTATCATTACAACTAGTCCATATTGTACTAACAGCATTAAATTCACCACACCATATTACTTTTCCTTCTAGATACCCATCAAGTTCTTTCAATAAATCAATTGACAGCCTGTTACATGGATTCTAAAAATTTATTATTTTTATATTTTCTTCTTTTGCCCAAATTTCAATTATCATAACTTCCATATCCACTCCTTTTCCCAACACCCACCATAACCCTCTTTTCTATCTCTATGAACATTATTATACCCATTAATTGAAAAATCTTGTCAAATCTTGTCACCCTCCAGTCTTCCATTGATTTCCTCCCAAGGTATTTCCTTCATTCCTAAATATTTTTCAGCCCCTTACACAATGATCTTTATTTTCTCAGTTTTGTGCTTGCAATTTATTATGTATGCCACAAACAAAACCAGCTTTTCAATTTCTATTACTTGATTTCCCTCTGCTCTTAAGTTTTGTTTTGCCTTACTTGTTTCCTCTTCTCTTCTTTTACCACTCACTGCCTCTGCATAGCTTATCTTGCTGACTTCCGTTATTTGTGTCACTTCTACTGCCTTTCGTCTTACCCCACACCCTCCATATGTTTACCTATGTTGCCCTCCACAGTTGCAACATTTTTCCTGCACACCAATTTCACACTCTTCGAATCTATGGTTTTATTTGGGACACGTTTGTTTCCCTTTGCAGACTGCTGCAATGTGTCCATACTTTTGACATTTGTAGTATCTAAGTGGAGGAGGAACATAAGGTCTGACTGGAAAACTCATACATCCAATTTTAACTCTTTCCGGAAGCACAGATCCTCAAAACTGCATTTTCACTTAACTTGCATTTTCAAACTGCATTTGTTTGACACCATGCAACCACCATAGGTCCTTTACTGGGGATACATAAAGATGACATGATATCAGTTGCACATGAAGTCCACAGAATTAACCTGTAGAGGTAGAGGTAGATGGACCCTCGTCCTGTTGCCCAGCCTTGCTCTATTAAAAGGGAAAAGTTAATAATTAAGTTAATAATGAAAAACTGTTAACTGTGTAGGCCCCTCAGGCTCCTTGAAAAAAAAATCAATGAAAAGGGAAATTAATATTAATATTATTATTTTATGAACAGAAGAAGATATAGGTCTATTACATTACATTGTTTAAATCAGGCAACTCCATTACACTACTCTGCTGATGTCTCACCTGTTTGAACCATGTTTTTATATTTAGTTTTCAGCTGGTTCCTTGTCCGTTTTTCACCAGTGGGATTGCATCTAAGTAAAGCACATTTTAGCTTTAATATCAATCCACAAGTTTTCACCTAACAACATTATAACCGTGTTTGCACACATGAATAAAATACATTTAAACGTACGCATTGACTGGAGCAGTGATCTTCTCCCATGTCGACTCGCTCTCCTTTGCACCTTCAGCTGTGTTACACTAAATATTGGCTGAAAGTCACTGTATGAGTGCATTAAAATCTCCCTCCAGCAGAGTAAAGTACGTGGACCTGTTCCTCTCGCTGGTTGCCATGGTGAATCCATGTCTCGGGGCTCCATAGAGGATGCACGTTTGAGCGATTCAGATTCACCTGCATGTTGTTAACCGGCAGATCCGGTGCTCAGGGACCGCTCACTCGCGCTCACACGCAGCGATTCAGATTCGGCAGTATTAGGACTCGGTTCAACGGAGACCTCAGATCATCAGTCATAATGGACCCGGGTGATTCCCCCGCTCGGCACTAGTTTCAAACCGAGTGAGTGAGTGCTGTTTCATTGCTGGGTCATGAAGTAAGCCAGTCAGTGAATGAGCTCTTCCTGCCCACTTACGGCAAGTCGTAACGCAAAAGTGGCGTTTCGCTCTCACTTTAACTCTGCATTTAGACGAGCGTTACACACGGAAACGCAAAAGTGTGTGAAATTTCATATATATAGACGCAGTATACACAAGGGTGACCAGACGTCCCGGATGATTTCCGACGACAGTCTCCGGTATCCCCGATTTTGAATGGAGAGAAACAAAGTAGAGAGAGGCAGACAGAGGGTGCATAGAGGGGCATAGAGGGGGAAAGCGAGATGGGGGGCGGTCGGGGCCGGGTCCCCGCATGCTTGTCACGTCATTTCAATGCGACGAGAAGCGCAATCTTGCTTTCTGGAGCGTTTGTAAGATTTCCACTCTGAAGGGTGTTTTCACTTTTTTGCGTTTTCAAAAAAGTTCATACATTCATTTCATAGCGTTGTCTGGTCACACACGGGATGCCAGTCACAATACCGGAATAGAAAATGTTTATTTTTTGCTGCAACTGCAACACACACACACACACACACACACACACACACACACACACACACACACACACACACACACACACACATATATATATATATATATATATATATATATATATACATATATATATGTATATATATATATATATGTATATATATGTATATATATATATATATATATATATATATATATATATATACACACACACACACACACACACACACACACACACACACACACACACACACACATACTGTGGAACAGGTACCATATTCATCCTGACCTCCAGGAACACACCCCTAAGTGTGAAAACCATTTGGTCGCAATAAACAAATTGTCAGGAGCTGAGCAAGTCTTTACAAGTGCTGTCCTGTGAGCAGGGCACTTTGATTAAGATAAAGGACAGATAAAGGAGATGTGAAGGATCCTAGGAAGGATCTCTACACAGTTCCCATACTTTGATTACTGAAGCTAATACATTTTTATACAGAAAGAGGACATAGCACAAAGATCAGTTACAAGTAAACACATCTAATGAAAATTTCCACTACAGTGTCTAAACCAGGGGTGTCAAACATACGGCCCGCGGGCCGGAGCCGGCCCCCAAGGAGGTTTGATCAGGCCCGCAGGATAATTTAAAAGTGGAAAAAATGCACAAACGACATGGAATTCATATTTTTAATAAGATGCAATTCACGGATTGTCTAAGGAAATATGAGGTATTCCATGAAATGTTTTGTAAAAGGAATGTTCATTAAATTTCATAATTTTCCTAATGTTCTTGTGCTTCTTTACACCAAAACAAATGAAAGACATGATATTTTGGTTATTTATAGCATGTATTTTATAATTCTAATGGTCTGGCCCACTTGACATCCACCAAGGCCATATGTGGCCCACGATTTGAAATGAGTTTGACACCCCTGGTCTAAACCATACAGCACTTAGTTGAAACTTGATATTTTTAACAACAAAAATACACTAACAAATGTGGGAATGAAATTGCTTTAAAATGTTAAAAAAGGGAAATTTTTCTTGCATGACCGGCAACTTTCTGGGTGTCAACAACATGTTGTTGTCAAGGTAAGTGCGGTTCCATTCATTGCATTTTCTAACCTCACACACACTCACTGAAGTCATGGAGGGTTCAGGGCTTGAGTATTTAGGGGGGATATTGGAATTGGGTTCAGTGTCATGCCAACCAGAAAGAGAGGGGACATCATCATTCGTCGAGTTATCTTATGAATAAAACAAAACAAAAAAAGTTGTTTACATCTCATCAAACTCACTACAACTATAAGCTTCGGAAACGCTGAATCTCTGGACATTTCCTTGGTCCGCAGTCAAGAGTTGGGTTTCTCACAATCGCTGGTAAACACAGGTCAGCCTTTTAACACGCCCAATCAGTGCCTCGCCTGAGCACAAGTGGAGGCTGTGTGCCTGTACCCTGCTGCGGCACATCCCCTAGAGAGGCTCGCTGTAATACCCGCTAATGCGGATCATTTCCAGGACACGTTGCGCTCGGCCTGCGACTGGACTGGACGGAGCGCCTGTCACTCAGCCGCGCAGAGGGCACCGCCTGTGAGATTATGTGATCGGAATTAGGGATAATCTGCGGAGATAACATGCAGTTTGACTTCTTCTTCTCCTTTTTTCCCCCAACGGGTTTCGACGGGATGGTTTCCTAAACGCCGGAGACGTCGAAGGCGATGCGAGCCGCAGGTGACTTCCAGGTAAGGACCCCTCACCCGGTTTTTATCGCAGACGCAAACGGGCTGGGAGAGCACCAGAGGAGGATATCAAAGCTGATGAAGATGCCAGTGACCAGGAAGTTTAATAGAGACGAGATGCGTTATACGCAGGGGTGTGATTGCAGGGTAAACGCAGACTATGTGTTGGAGGGTGCAACAGTTGTGCGAAAAATATGTGCTGCAGCTCTTTCTGTGAATTAAGATGAATAGTTGTAGTCCTGCTGAGGTGATACAGAACTGGCTGGTTGAGGAGGTGAAATCCTGTTCAGTCTTTCACCTCAATGAAATAGTGTGGATTATTGACTCACTTCTTGTAATTTGCTTGAAGTAAAGTTGGCCTGGGGGGAGACGGTTGTCACTTGTGGCATCAGCTGAGATGTTTCACACTCATTCCTGCTTGTTTCGCCTCGCTGCCGTTGATCCATCTTTTATTGGCTGCAGTTGTTACTCTCCCCAAAACCAGATTATAGGTTATAATCCGCGCATGTTAACCCTGTTCTTGGGCATGATGCCGTTTAGTGGCTCAAGCCCAAAATTCACTTTTTTTTGGCCACATCTATCTCTCTCTGGGTCAACCAGGAACAAGAAGGGGCTCAGCAATAATCAAGTCTGTTTTGCCTTTTAAATGTAAATCCTGAATTAAACAGGTTCACCCCTATGTATAAACCCCCCCCCCCCCAAATATCAAGGTTTTTTTTGCGAAAGCTTCAACTCTGAAGGTCTAGTTTTATTTTATGTTCATGCTCGTGGGTTTGTTTTGTTAGTTCCCCTCTTGAGTAAGCAAGCTCTGAAACCTGCAAATCCTTTCATCCTGTTTCCAGCACATGCTTCCATCACTGAGGTCAGCTACTGTCATCCCCTCCTGCCTTTACGTAACAAGCGAGCCCGGCGGGCTGTGCCCACGTCACAGTTCAGATGTTACTCACTGCGTAGCAGCAGATGACCTGTGCTCGCTCCCTGTTAAAGCTCACAATCTCTTTCCTACGTCTGATAACAAACACAGAGGAGTGATAGTGCCACTGCACCATCTGTGCATCATCTCATCTCACTCACTTCGTGGTGTCAGCGGGGTCTGTCAGAGCCTGTCTCGGCACACACACAGGGCGAAGGAACACCCAGCCGAAAGAGCAAGTGTGCAGCTTTTTATCCAGGCTAAGAATCGCAGCTCTGTTTTGCTGAAGATGTCAGCTTTTCACTTGCAAAGGAAACAGTGTTCGTTTTGAGAACTGGGGTGTTTCTCTTGTAATTCTCTGTGGTGGCTGGGTGGTACGCTGGTTGTTTCTCATTGATTTATTTAGTATCTACACAGCTTGGTTTTGTCTCCCAAGCATTACAGTTATTTTAAAACTGTTAAAGACATATTTCAGGTTCATCTAAACCGGTCATTTCAAATAAAAATCCCAATCCCACATTTGTTGTGATGATGTGTAAAAACATCATTGAACCTGAATGTAGTTTGTGACAACCTCTTGAAATGAGAGCACTACAAAGCAGTATGTTTGTTTCAACTCAGCAGCTACATTGTCTACTGTAATCAAATGCTTTTTTCGAAAATGATGCAGCAGCATTTTCCAAATTCTGACAGGACTAGCGACTTAACGGATTTATCAGCACTTTGTAAAACATGACTGTACAAATGAAGTCTCCACATTGACCCACGACCGCAACTGCAAACTCTGTTCATTCACAAATGACTGTGCTCTGTGTTCATTTGCACTTCCTGTCCCAGCTCTTTCGTTTCTGAATATCCTGACACGATCTTGCAAGCCACTTCCTCTTTTTGTTGCACTCAGAGTTTTGTTGCTTGATGTCTTTTTTTCCCTCCTCTCTCGGTGCTCTCTGCTCTGGCATTTCTCCATGTCCAAGTAGCTAAAAACATCCCCTGAAAAACCAATTAACCAGAGGTCAGTAATCCCTGCAGGCACTGTCGGTCATGGTTTCCCATATAGGAGCTGTATCACACAGTGTATAGTGTCCTGAGAAGTCAGCTTCTCCTGACTTGGACCTGTACAGTCAGTTCTGTTCAATCGACACATCGATGAGTGAAAAAAGACTGGTAAACCTTTGATATTTCCCAAAATGTCCACCAGTTGCCCGATTGGTGTCACAGCATATCTGTCTGTGTGTGTTTCTTTAAGCACCACTAAGATTAACAGATTATTCTGTGACACAGCAGCCACAAGAGTGATACTGCTTCCCCATAGGCTGTGACTCTGTCCACCTCCAGCACTTTGTCAAGGAGAGGCTATGCAACTGTTTACACACACAACGGCAACACCTTTCTTGTGTTTGTGGTGTATACAAGATGGAAACCAAGCGGTTAATACACCTCCATCTCTTTTAGAGATCTGTTGTACAATTGACTACTTATTCTCACATTTATGGTTAGATGTCGTTGTGTCATTGTCCAGTGAAGCGAGTGTGTGTGTCCAGGCGTTGGTGACGTCACACAAAGCGAGAGCTCAGCTCTCACCTCTGTTAGGTAACTGGATTACTGGAGTCCTGTCTCGCGCAGCCTGTTCGACACTTTCTCTCTGGCTTCTTGCTCGTGAGAGGGCCAAATGTATGGATAGATGTAAATCAAAACATTGAGTTTCATAAAAATACACTTAATGAAAGTCAGATCTGAATAGTGATCTCATACACAGTATTTATTAATTTCATTAATTAACATCAATTTAATGGCAGATTTAGTGACGAGAGAACATTTTATTCCCACTTTCCTACATTATCTCAAGGTCTTCCTATCTTCCTGTAATGTTTTTGATCATGTTGCTTGATGTCAGACTGTCAGGAAATATAAACATGAGGTTCTGAAACAGCTCTTGAATAAGGTTTCACATCATTTATCGGCAAAACTAACAAAGGCACACCTTCAAAACTGATGTGAAACCTGCATTTTAAGACATCCAGAAACACTGTGTTAGTGTCCAGTGCCTTGCTCCTTTCACAGAATGATGCTGAGTCATTTTTATTCAGTGATATGACTGTAAGCAGTACTTTAACCTTCACTTTAGCAAAGTGGAGCTAATTTTATTATCCTATGGAACTTCATAGTAGAAACTGATCATATGTTTTTATGTGTTAGACATTTGCTACAGCTACCTGATCAGCTCAGCAGAGTAAAACCTGAAATGTTGACTACTACAATAAAGGACTGTAGTAGGACAAATAGGAACTTTTATCATATTATGAAATTGTTAGTTATTATCCTGCCCTGAAAACAAGCATTTTGTTGACTAAACACATTGACTAACATGCTCGTCTCAACTTTTCAGGGTGCTTTTCGCAGATTGCAGCGCATCTCTCCCAATGACCGGCCAAACGCTGCAGGGAGTGCTGTCTGAGGTCCATGCTCCAAAATGGATTCATACGGATCAGCACTGAACCGCAGCCAATCACTGGCGAGCGGCCTGGAGAAGAATTCACCTTCGTGGAAACCGACCCACTCTCGGAGCAGTAGCACACTGTCGTCTCGCCACTCTAGACAGGTGAGGCGATGGTTTATTCCCCAGGCGTAGTATAGAAACCATAATGGCATCTTTCTGTTTTAGTTTTATTCTGGATGACAGTTGATAGAAAATGGTGACACTAAGCACAGTTTAAATATTGGGAACAAAACTGAAGATTTAGATTAGAGCACGAATTGTCTGACCTAGCCAATAAACCTCAACCTGAGCACTTTCTCATTCATGCTACTCATAGATTATCAAAGACTGGGAGGTGATTGAAGACTGCCAGATGGAGACGCAAACAGGAGGTGACAATCCTCAGGAGGTGACCATCCCAGGGAACTGTGAGGGATATCTCCTCAAGAGGAGGAAGTGGCCTCTGAAAGGTTGGCACAAGGTAAGAAATCCCCCTTCTGCCATCCAGCTGGATGTTGACACTACCAGTGAAGTCTTCAGGATGAAGTCAGTTTTAAAAAGATAACTTTTTATTTCTGTTTCAGAGGTATTTTGTCTTGGAAGCAGGAATCTTGCGATACTCCAAAAATCAACAAGATGTAGGTGACTTTATTAGACAGTATTTTCCACCGTCTGACTTGAACCCACATTGACGTTACTTCTCCCCTTTTTCAAGGTCTCCAGGGGAAGAGTCCAGGGCTCCCTGGATGTGAGCCTTGCTGTGATGTCGATAAACAAAAAGTCAAATCGCATTGATCTGGATGCAGGAGACATTCTTTATCACATGAAGGTAAATGACGCTAACAAATACAGATTTTGGTGAATCAAATGGGTGCCATCGTATTAGAAAGTCTTCTCTATTCTCTCAAAGGCAAAGAGCCATGAACTCTTCTACATCTGGGTAACCAAGCTGCAGGCGCACCGCTTGTACAAGAAGAATGAGGCTTATGCTCAAAGTGGCTTCTACCAAACTTTGTCTCTTGGTGCCGGGGCCGGACCAGCTCAGGGAAATGGAGAATTGGTGACTGTCGAATTAACAATGAACAATCTTAATCTTTGAATACCAACTGCCAGATTAACTCCTGCGTTCTCCTCGCTTTGTCTCCAGAGCTCTGCGGGCAGGGCGGACTCAGCTGGAGCCACAGGACTGCTGCCCTCTGCGAACACTGCGGTGAACAGCAAAGTGTCTGCCTGGCTGCAGCAAAGTCATAACCCGGACACCTGTGCCCAAGGTACACATCACACAGACCCAGTTTCTAAGAGACCACATCCACAAGCCAGTGGCGGGTTCTTGGGGGTGAAATGCAACCTCAAAATGAGGACTGGATTCTGTTTAAGCTTCCTACAGGGCAAGTCTGAAGCCTTTTGTGACCCGAAAACTGCTTTGAGGGGTAGGATTGGGGCTAGAGACATGATGTGACCCCAGTCAGCAGTGGTTAAAGACTAAATGTGTCGTCAGAAAAACATGCCCTTGAGAGACCTCGCTGTTTCTCCCTGAGGCTACGTTAGCACCTGTTAGCAAAACACATGGCTCCTCTAGATAAATGGTCTTCTGCGAACTGTGACATCATGGCAGAATGCTTTTTTAGGATTTTCATTACCTTTCTTACAATTCATTAATTGATGTAGAGGGATTATTCAATTTGTGTAATTTTTTGGTGAAAAAATGTCTGTGTCCAGCTCTGTGTCCAACATTATCTGGACATCAGGTGACTGATTACTCACAGCAACTCTTCCTTCTGCTTCCAGAGTTGAACCGTTGCCATTTGGACCTGTGTGAGCTAAACCGCCTGATCCAGAGCATGCAGACACTGGAGGCGGGCCAGGCTTTTACTAACGGAGACCTTAAGCGCATCATCAGCATACAGGTTGACTTTCTGCTCAGTTAGCTAGCATGGCCAAATAGCATGCGCTTTAAAGGACCCAAGATGATTCCCCTTGATTTTTCTATGATGCAGAATCTTTCTCTGGAGAAGCCAAAGAAGCCGAGGTCGGGGAAGATGTGGGGTCACTCTCGCACCTTGTCCAGAGTGGAGGCCCTGGGAATGGTAAGAATTATTTGTAACTCGCGCATTCATTTTTGTTGTAGCTATGTGAAAAGAGGTTCAATAAACTCTTATTACTAGTATTTGTTTTTGCTCCTAAGAATATATTGGGCTTAAGTATTTGACATCCAACCCTCCAGTAACTCTTTGGGGCCTTTCTCTAATCCAAAGCCTATACGTGGGATTACTAAATCGGTGAGTTGACAATTGGCAGACAACTTGATTCATACAAAATATTCCACATCCATCATTTATACACCATTGTAGCCTCATCCTGAAGATATTTATGTGGCTTATGGTATGAGAGAAATGTTTTTTGGGGTTAAAGTAAATATGTTTTGTTGTAATTACACTGAATTCTTACTTGGGCCTGGTACATTTGTAGTAGATGCCCTTGCTAGTATTTGCTGTTTATTCAACGTGCAAAACATATTTGTAGCTTCTTTTTTTCCACATACAACAGAGCATAGGCATGATATGATCCATAGAGTAATTGTTATTAGTAAATCAATAGACCAGTAGCTGGTTTAGTTTAGCACGCATCTGGGTGTACTACAGCTCTGATGGTTTCCTCCCAATCAAGCAAATCAAAGCACATTTTAGTTTTTTTAAGTGGGCTCAGTGATTGTCCAGGAAACCTACAGGGCTGTCGTACCAGAGATCCAAGACGGAACCACAAAAAGGTTCTTAATGTGTCATAATGTTTTGGGTAAGACCACAAGCTGTGCTTTTACAATACAGGTTCAGAGAGACCTGTCACAGTGAAATGAATACAGGTGTATTTGCAGGTGGTATTTGCTAACAGCCAAATGCTTTATGTATGGAAAACCTGGTGTTTCAGATGTGCATGGTTCTTCTGTGTGTTCTCCAGACAGACAAGCTCCATGAGTTCCTTTGTGTTTATTCGATGCCTGTCAAGAATAACAGCATGCAGAAAATACTCTGCATGTTTGCCCACATTTTTCATGACACCTGAGAAAACACCTGAGAAACACATGGAAACTGGCTCCTTACCCTGTCTGGCCTGGGTGTCAGCGGATGATTGACAACCTCTCCAACAGACACACAGATGGTGAAATACCAGGTTTTTCATGAGTCTATCAGCCTCACAGAGCTGCTGTTAAGTGATCTGCTTCCAGTCTCTATTTTTAGCTAAATGGCTGTTTCTAGTAGCTCCATTTAACTGCTGCCATGAACTTCTAGTGCTTATTCTTTTCTTCATTATATGCTACATTATGTTTATAAGACGTTCAGGATCGAAACTGCCAGCACTGAATACCAGAACATAACTGTGACACCTGAACTTTCACCCTCTTACACCCATGGTGACAAAAGGAGGGGAAATGTTAAAATCATTTGTCTTCTGTTCACCTGGTAGCTCTCGTCCAGTCACCTCAGCAGCTCGACTCACCTCGGAGCATCCGTCCCCTCCATCCCCGACTACGTCTACTCCCAGCTGTCCCCCCAGACTGCCACGCTGTCGCCCGAGGCCAAGAAAATCCAGCAGGACATCTGCGCCATGTCACTGCGAGGTCAGAATAACACTCGCATGTCACTCTGTGCACAGACAGGCAGGAGTTCCAAGCAAACCAAACAAATCCACATCTCTGCTCTGATCCCTCCTCAGTGCTCGCTTCCCTGAAGTTGGTGCATGAAACTCTGTCGCTGGAGAGGCAGAAGCTGCAGGAAGCCTGGGAAACAAACAACGGCCACCGGTCAAACACGCTAGCTGAGGTAGGATTCACTGCTGTCCCCAGGGGCTCTCTCCCATGCATTCCCTCATGAGTCTGGTTGGTTGATTTGACCAATTTCCCCTCTCTCCAGCCTGCGGTGGCGCGGCGCCCGTCCCACGGCCCTCCGTCAGTGGCAGACTCAACTGCAGAGTACTTTGATGCAAGTGACGACATCCTGTGCGGAAGTTCCTCTGAGGTGTCTGATGAATCAGGGCTCAGTGACGGAAGCACAACCAACTCTGAGCCAGAGGAAGGACACGGTGGGTGTGTGCAGGCATGAAACATGGTTTTGTCTAGTCTGATTAGCAGCTGAATGAGAACAGACAACAAATTTAGTGAGGTCGTTATGAACTGGTGCTGCTTATTAGAAGAAACAACTGCAAACAAGTCTCTTTTTAGAGTCAAACACAAGCACATAAAGACCTTCCCTTGAGAGATTTTTAAGAAGTTTGTCAAGATCAAAGCCTTCAAACAGTTAACACCAGAATAAATGGGATTACAATTTGTATAGGCTTTTATCGTGTCTATCATATTCCTCCATCAAATTTAAATGGATTGAATGAACTGCCATATGGAGTAATCTGCTCAGAACTTTCATAGCATTTTGTGAGGTTGTTACCTTAATTAGTGTTTGCATTAAGCTCAGAAAACAGGTTTTAAGATTAATATTTGCTCAAAAAAGAAACTCAAAGTTTGCACACAAAGTCTAAATACCTCAATGTCTCTGTTATTTGTGGAAAAATCCATCCTGTTCTTGATTAAAATGAACTTAACTTCATTTCACCACCACCACAGCCTCAGCCACCCGGAAGTACCGTGCAAGCATTTCCAAGAGTCCTAACAGTGTAGTTCCCAAGAGCACCGGCCGGCGAACAACGCTGCCTGCCTCCTGTCCAGACAACAGCCATGTAGGCCTCATGGCCATCCTCTACAACAATATAGGTAAGCCCAACATCCCCCCCCCCGCCCACACACACACCTCAAATACTTGTATTTCTTCTAAAAAGGGCGGTTTTCAGAGGCAGATGTGCTGATTTTCCTCAGGGAAAGACCTGGCTCGTGTGTCCATGCCTGCTGCTCTCAACGAGCCGGTCAACCTGCTGCAGAGGCTGTGTGAGGAGTTGGAGTACAGCGAGCTGCTGGACACAGCTAGCAACACCCCAGACCCCTACCAGAGGATGGTGAGACCAGAGCTTCAGCTCCCCCAGGCCATTTGTAACTGCCCTTGCATGATTAACCTGTTAACCAAAGTAAATTAACCTGTTGACCTATCTGTTGTCCCACTCTGAGCCCCTTTCATCTTATTAGTAGTTAGTTGGTTGACTTGTACCAGTGTTAGTGTGACTTTGGGAAATCTGCAATTTCAGTCCGATTAATACACTTACCATGTGTCCTCAGTCCAGTTCTAATCCCATGGACATAATTTTTCCAGTGCGATGCATATGTATAAATTAAAAATATGAAGTTCCAATCCAAATTATTTGCAGGAGAACATAAAGATTGTCTGTTTTGTCTCATACAGATTTACATTGCTGCCTTTGCCATCTCTGGTTACTCCACTGCAACGTTCAGAAACCGCTACAAGCCCTTTAACCCAGTGCTGGGGGAAACCTTCGAGTGCATCCGAGAGGACCGCGGCTTCCGCCTCATCAGCGAGCAGGTACCCCCGAATATTTGATGCACACAACGTTTGCTTTATTCAGCTGCAGGGGACAAAAACTAATGAAACTGAGCTGGGACATCGAATGAAGATGATCGCATCCAGACTCAACGCCAGATGACTTATTGCTTTAATAAATGTCTCTTTAATTAAGTTGAGTTATTATTTTAATGAAGCAGCTTATTGTTTTTAACAGCTGCATAGTGTGTTTCGTTGGCGTTTAGCTGCAGCTTGGAACGTCACTTAATCACATTTTGGAACAAAAAACCTTCACAAACTCAAAGTTACAGTTTACAAATATTACAACAGCTTACAATGTTCATATGGAGATGTGTCTTTTTAACACTCCTCTCGTGCAGACCACCACTGCTGAATGCAGCATATTTCATTTCATGTTTTCTATTTTTTATGTGCTTATATTTCCTAACTTTACAAGTCAAATATTGTGCAAAGGCTTGAGTGCCTTTTTCCTCTGGCTGGAAACGCTGAATAATTCAGGTTAATAATTCAAGGGAACGTAGGCAGTCGGCTGAAAGAAATTAAGTCAAGCCGCTATGCTGTGCTTCATTATGAAGTCCATCGTTTTAATACATCAAAAAAAACAATTAATGGTGACTGGCTTTCCTCTTGCATGTATGGAAAAATATGTGCTCACGCCTGTAGGGGAACAGTCTGTAGACAACCGAGGGCTCCATCATCTCCGACTGCATGGCTGAATATTAAACTGGGCCACAGTTGGTTTGAGGGTTATGGATGGACATTAGGTTTAGGCAACAAGGAAAAATCGAAATATCCAACAAATGTGCTTTTTGAGGAAAAAGGACACTAAAAACAGTCTACTTTGTCCTCTTCCAGGTTTGCCACCACCCTCCCATCTCCGCCTGCCACGCAGAGTCCGCAAACTTCTGCTTCTGGCAGGGTGAGGCTCCTTAATGATGTCTGTGGCAAAGCAATATGATTTTGCAGTAGGATTTTCTCAATGAATGCATGTTTTTGATCCCGAACAGACCAGAGATGGAAAAACAAGTTCTGGGGGAAGTCACTGGAGATCCTGCCAACAGGAATGGTGAATGTGACTCTCCCCAGGTAAATGAACAGCCGCACGCCAAAGGAACAAGTGGAATATCTGCCTGATGAAATCCTGAATCTTTGGTGTTTTTCTTCCAGGTATGGAGACCACTACGAGTGGAACAAAGTAGTGACGTGCATCCATAACGTCCTCAGTCAGCAGCGCTACCTGGAGCATTACGGCGAGGTCACCATCCGCAACCTCAACAGTGACGCATGCACCTGCAAGATTACCTTCGTCAAGGTGATCCATCACCACCACCACCACCACCACGTCCTGCTCTGCCTCTTCTCCTCAAGCCTCTTCCACAGTGTTCGGACTGACCTGTGTGTTCTTTCTGCCTCTTCCAGTCTCGTTACTGGGGCTCGGACACCAACAAAAATGAGGTGCAGGGCACAGTGCTGGACCAGAGCGGCAGCATCATTCACCGCTTCGGGGGTCTGTGGCATGAAGGCATCTTCTGTGACACACTGCCCACTCCCAAATGCATCTGGAAGCCAAGTGAGTTGGACACTCGTGATGAATGTGATTTTTTTTTTTTTTTTTGCCCTTGAGGTGTTTCTAATTTGGACAGGAAGGGATGTTTAAATCAAGATCAAGCTCCGTCTGCTGCCAAAACTGCTAAACCGCACAAATCCCAGTGTCACGTTTGGGCGGCGGCTCACCTGAGAGGCTTGTGTCGCCCCACAGATCCCCAGCCAAAGGATTACCTGCTGTACTATGGCTTCTCCACCCTCGCCATGGAGCTCAATGAACTCACCCCCGACCTGAAGCCTCTGCTGCCGCCGACAGACAGCCGCCTGCGCCCAGACCAGAGGTGAGATAGCGTCATATTAATCAGCGTCAATTACTTTGAGGGATCGTGTCCCAGTGAGTTCCGGTAACATGACATTTGCTTAGCAAGTGAGGAAGATGGCATCAGGATCGACAGGTGATCGACAGGTGGTTTGAAATTCTCCCCCTTTTCCTAGGATGCTGGAGGAGGGGCAGGTGGACGAAGCCGACAAGAAGAAAGATGAGATAGAGGAATTCCAGAGGGAGCGAAGGAAAGAGCTGGGCAAAAAGGGGGAAGAACACGTCCCACGTTTTTTCAAGTGAGTCTGTTTTTCTCCTCTAATGACCAGTCACTCCGTTTGTAGTAGTGGAGATAGAGCTACAACCCTGAACCTGATGATAGCAAATACAGGATCAATCAATGAATTACTATTGTAGTAATGAATGAATTAGTATTTATATTGTACTTTTCTAAAAGGGAAGGTGAAGCAAGATGGTAAGTGTCTCCATATATTTAACACTTGCTTATTCTAGCTATTCTTATTCGTGTTCTTCCTCTCTCCTCTCAGGAAAGCCAAAGATTCGTCTGGACGTGACGTGTGGCTGACGAACGACGCCTACTGGAAGCTCAGAGAGAATCCCGGCTTCGCCAACGTTGAGAACCTCATTCTCTGGTGAGGAGCGGCGAAAACGCGAGAGAGACAGAGAGGTGAGCGGGCGGCGTTTGGGCAGCATGTATGAACCGCTCCGAGGGACAGTGAGTGGAGACGGTGCTGCCGAATGCCGCCCCATGTGTCTGTGCACCCGTGACTGGCTCATGGGACCCTGCTACATCCAGACCGGCTCTTATCAACATCAGTTTTGTAAGACTCTTTTTTTCTTTCTTCATTTTTTTTTTAGGATAACTTCTACCAAGGCGTACATGTTTGTATTTTTGTGATTTTTCAGTTTTCTGCTTAAGAGACTACAGGTGCGATGCGCGCTTGGCAGAATCTGAACTGAACAACTTGAAATGAAAACTGTCCTAAAAGTTGCTGTACGATGTAAGATGTATCATGTGTTACGTGTTCAATGGAATCAAGTCCAGCCACATCCACCTCTCGACTCCTCTCAATGAGGCAGTGCTGCATTCAGGGCCGGCACAAGGGGGCGCTATCTCCACAGTAATTGGATTTGTGTCAGATTTGCTGGGCCCAGGCGCCCTCTCTGCCGCTCCACTGTCACGTGTGTACAATAAGAACAGAAAAGGCCAGCGTTTGTTCGCAGCTTTGAAGCACAGTAAAAGCAGCGGTATGCAAAGTGACAGAGTGAACGCTTCGTCCCATAGGGATGAATCGTCAGCTGAGGTCGCAGCTCCCCGGTGTTCTCTGTAATTGAGCCGAAAGATAATGAGGGCTGCAACCATTAACTGACAACAAATGAATTGTCATTAATACATCATTAGTGATTTGTTTTTGTTCAACCCTCTCTCCCTTTTTCATTTTTGGCCCTGTACAATAGCGAACTGAATATCGTAAAAGACACAAGGCTTTAAAGTTGTCAGCTTAGAGTAACGATTGGTTACAGTTGGAATGCTGGAAGTATAAGAGGTAACCGAAAGGTTGACAACCTTTAGTCAAGACGGTATCTGTCTAAATTCTAACACTGGTGCAACACCCTCAGTTGTGTTTTGTATCTGTCAAAGGGAATCGCAGACATGCAGCATATGCCCATATTTAACAGAGGTGAGACGATACTCTACTTTCTTTTTCTTTCTTTGATAGTGAAATGAGAATCCAACTGGTTGGACTCATGAACATGGTGTGCAATGTAAAGCAAGATACACAAGGTGGCGTAATTCTACCCCAGTATTCTTCAGTTATGCATCACCATCCTGCAGTTTACTGTATGAACATAATGTACTACAGTATTTTGTAGTTATACAGTAATATACTGCACACTGAGCTGTCAACATCACAATTGTTTCCGTTGCTGAGTGGTATTGTTTTATTCCGTTTTATGCCCGTGACTGCAGGTAAATATGTCTAGTTTACACATGATGAGACTTTTGCTTTGACAATGTTTAAATACTTTTTATTCACAATGTCGAATTGGAATAAACTGTGGTACGGATTAATCCTCACGTCATTTTTTTTTCCCGATCTGGAGGGTGAAAGACGCATGAAAACGGAGTCAGGGGGTTTCTTTTAATGTGTAAGCTTTAATTTCATGAATAAAAAAAACAACAGTACAATACACAAATATGCCACCTTTTAATAAATAACAGTTTTTCTTCCCCCGTTGGAGATCATCTCTTCTTTATGCATCGCAGTTTATAAGCTCTCAATGAACGGGCCAAAGGAGGTATTATTGCTGCTCCTCTGGCAGAAACAGTGCACATGGATCACACACAACAAAACAACATGCTCCCTTCTTCGCGCCTCCATTTCTATATCTTACAGTAGAATCGCTGGAAACAGGAGAGGCAGAGGTATTGGAGGTCTGGACAGCAGGGACAGGCTGAAGCGGATCGTAATAGAGAGATGTCCAGCAGGGGTCGTTCCTGAGGTGTCTGACAGTGTGTGTGTGTGTGTGTGTGTGTGTGTGTGTGTGTGTGTGTGTGTGCGTGCTGCAGCCTGATGTGAGGTGTGATCACGCCGCAGCACTTGAAATAAATAACCGACACCGTCCACAGTTTGCCCTCGCCGTCTCTGAACTGATTTCACTTCTTGTTTTTCAGTTAATTGCACTTGAAACGAGAAATTGTCCATCGCTCACGTTCGTGAGGGCACATGACGAGCCGCCTCAGGCTCTTCTGACAGCTGTCGGCATGAAAACGAAATGCTAGCGTCCTGCTTATCGCGAAATGGACCAGCATGAAATCTCCTCAGTAAAGGAGCAAAGGACTGAGCAGTCTCACAATTTGTCCTCGGCGCGACAAATGTCGCTGCTAAGACAACTTTGTCAAGTGCTTTAAAAACTTTTTTTTTACATCGACATGGATCAGTTTCTGATTGTCTTTGTACTCCGGTGGCTCCGGGTGGAGTTTCTGCCTTTACTCTTAACGCTTCTACAAAATCTGCTCATTAAGCATTCAAATTTTGATGAGGCGAATCGACACCTTGCACCCTGTTTGTTTAATCAGTACAAATGCTAACATATGATTGTGCTTGTAGGAAGGTTCGGGTGCAGGTTAGCTTACTCTAAGCTAAGCTAAGCTAAGCTAACGGCCCTCTAGCTGTGGCTCCATTTCCAGTGTCTGACTATTCCTTTCTGCACCAGTGGTACTATTTACGTTTCATTTCATCATTTCATTGTCAAGTGCAGATTTCTACCAAAACAAACAAACAAACAAACTAAACAAACAAACAAAAAAAGAATTTTCCCTCTGTCCCTCAGAGGAGACTTCAATAACCGGCTGCCGCGATGAGCGGGAGCTGTCCGTCGCCCCCGGGGTTGTCCGGGGCCGTTAGCACACCTGCTGAGGAGTGAGGGGCACATCTCTGATCAGCGCCGACTGCAGCCTCACTCTTCATCGGCGTCACGGGGCCGAGCGCCGGACCCCTGTCAGCCGCTGTCACAGCACGGCGGGCCCCAAGTCTGGGGGGGGGGGGTGGTGGTGGTGGGGTGGGGGGGGGGGGGTGGTGGTGGGATGGGGGGTGGGGGGCACTGCGTCTGTCTGGTCACTTCGTGCTTCCTGTTTATGGTGACAGCGCCTCGTCTGTTTACCCACAGGTGCGTGAAGACATTCAGAATGACCCACTTTCCTGGCTTTTTTTTTTAACACGTTTGCAGTTCTGGCGCCGTTGCGAGCGTGCAAGAAGGGAGGTCTGCGATAAACAAAGGAGGCGGAGACGCTGAAGAGCTTGAGCCCAAGTGGGGAAGTGACCGTTATGTTCCCGCCATAATGTGCCGAGGGTGCAGCTCGCCTGTGTGTGTGTGTGTGTGTGTGTGTTTTAAGCTTGCTTCACTTGCTCCTGCCAATACTGTTTTCCAGCGGTGGCGTTCCCACTGCGGCTATTGATCCCCGTATTGGTATTATCTGTGTGTGCTGAGGCCTTTGTCACACTGGCACGGCTATCAACGCCTTCTCTATGCCCAGTTCACCCGTCCATGTCTATACGCATGAACACTGAGGCAATAGTAAACCGAAGAAGGCGCTCTGACTGAAAATGGCAGCGCTTTGTAATTTCTCTGACATTGTTCCCCCCACAATGCTGGCACACAATGTGTGAGAACAGGTGACACTGTCACTCCAAAAGTGACCACTCCAAACGTCACCTCACAATGGTTTGCTGCTGACTCCTTTAGGGACTACTCTCCTGATTTAAAGAATTCTGTGTAAAACCTCACAGAAAATTGCAAATTGTCACTGACGCCCACGAATTCAAAAACAAAGCAAACACTAGATTCTCAAAACAGCTGGTTGTAAAATTTGGTTGAGGTGAATTTTCTAAGAAGCCGCTGACTGATTTTCACATTTCTACCTTTCCCCCTGTGACATATGTTGGGTCGTCTCTGGCCGTGCAGACCCACCAAGATCCTCTGTGGTTGCTGATTCACTTAAAACATGCGCGTGTGCGCACACACACACACACACACATACATACACGCACACACGCACACAGAGAGAAGGTTGTCCTAGCAGGGTTAGGGTAGATTAGCGGCCGTACCTCAGAACATGTGCTCACTAAGCCCTCTTAACCTCCTGACATTGGTTCAGCTCGGCCTCCGCCCCCTGCAGCGCCGCCCTGGGGCCACTAGTGGGAGCTGAGCTACAGAGAGAAGACACGGACGGCGGGGGGGGGGACGGAACATAGCAAAAGAGACAAAAGTGTTTGATGCAGTAAGAACAGACAATCCCTGCAGGCGTCTGTCAGCCGGCAGATATGCAGATCTTTTTTTTTCTTTTTTCTTTTTTTACCCCCACAAATCCCCAGATGTTTCAGAGGCTTCAGTCACAGGTCTGTTTGTCTGGATTGTGTTTATGTGACTCCAGGGCAGTGTCCCAGTCACATCCACTGCTTCTCTGCACTCACTCTGACAGTAACCTTCACAGTTCCTCCTGTAATCACCTGACACCTGGAGAGGAGACTTTATGGAGGACTGGATGTGACAGTTGTTCTGTTCTGTGCTTCTTGTATTTGTCTGTTCCAGCCCCGTTTCTCTCACGTCCTGGCTGGACAGACCACTGCGAGTCCATGAGGGCTGTGTGGGAGGGCGCTGGGAGACACTGTGGCGACTCTGACTCTGCTAGCTCTTCAGTGGGTGTAATAGCCGTAGTAGTCTGCGTCGCTGTTGCTGTCCTTGTCGCAGACGTCTCCAGCGCGTGGTGGCGGGGAATTTTCCGTGCTCGACGTGTAGGGCGACACACGCCTCTTCTTGTTCTCACCGATGCCGCCCTCGAACAGGCCCGAGTCGGCCGAGGTGGCTGATTTGACGGAGGGTGTCTCCAGCCAGGGGTCCTCGCCGGACCCCTCCACAGCGTCTTTGGGCTTGTCCTGCAGCAGCGCCGGCTGCAGGGGCTCCAGGAGGGACGGAGGCAGCAGCCTGCGGTTGCTGGGCGACATAGAAGACGAGGGCGACGAGGAGGAGGATAAGGGCCTGAACCAGCCCGGGCTGGTACCCGTCTTGCTGGGGTGGCTGAGGTACTGTGGGGTGGGCCGGCTGGTGGTCCAGCCCGCCGTGGTGGCTCCGGACACAGACACACTGGTGGAGCCAAAGGGATGCTCCGGGTAGTAGCTGAGAGCATGGTGCGCGGATGTCTGCAAGGGGAAGGGCTTGTAGAAACTATTACCAGAGAAGTCCCCATCGTAGGAGGAAGCAAAGTCGAGCCGGTTGGAGGCTACGCCCTGCTGGGGGGGCAGGTACCAGCAGCTGTGTGGACCCAGCCCTGGGCCGGGCTCCTTGTGCTGCTGGGCCATGGTGAAGCGGCTCTGGGGCATGTACTGCTCGGAGAGGTAGCCCTGTGGGTAGCAGCTCCCTGGCAGCAGCTGCTGGCCCTCTGTGGGGGAGGGGGTGAGGCGATCAGAGTCGGGAGGAGCGCACAGCCTAGGCAGGAGAGAAGGAGGAGGAGGGGAAGAGAAGATAGTGTGAGAAGAGAAAAAAAAAGAAGGTGTTATTTCCTGCCCAAACCTCAAACTATCTATCAAGCATTGCACAGCCCCTCTACAGCCATCAGAGCAGAGGTGGAGTAATTGCATCTGCTCTGATATTAAACAGACCTGAGTGCACAACATGAGCTCTGTTTATGGAGACAAAGGCTGGCAAAGATTCACTGCTGTAGCTCCTTCACCTCAGATAGTGGCCATATATGAGAGTATGCCATCAAGGCAACAAAACAACAAAATCTATGCATGCTCCAATGTGGAGGCATATTGTAATCAGTCAGTTATGGATTTGTATCTATTGTGATCTATTCTTTGCCCTGTCACTCTTGTCTTTGCTTTAGTCATTCTGAAATGACCTGCTCTGTTTCTTAACCCTCTGTCACTGGTATGAGCCTTCTTGGTTGTTTGGGGGTAGCTTTGAAAAATAGAAAATAAAAACTGCCGGTCTTGAAGAAAGATTCACTGCTCTTATCTCCTCACTAGAGCAACTTTCATGTATTTATTTATTTTTTACTTACGTGTCATAACTGTCTCGGAAACCTTTAGCGAAGGGGTTATGGTCTATTTTCAGCTGAGTGATCTGTGTAAGGAATAGGGTGAGGGCAATGAGAGAGCGGAGACACAGGAAAAAGAGAAGGAGTGAGCGACCACGTCAGAGAAACAAGAGCAGGAAGAGATGAGACGATGATCTGAAAGTTCATCTTT
Source organism: Karalla daura (assembly GCA_029224185.1). Taxonomy (NCBI): domain Eukaryota; kingdom Metazoa; phylum Chordata; class Actinopteri; order Chaetodontiformes; family Leiognathidae; genus Karalla; species Karalla daura. The sequence continues at coordinate 16,810,804 of CM055207.1, read as the reverse complement.
TGAACCAGACGGTGGGCACACACTATTTATAAAGCGCCTGAGCAAATATCAAACACACAGGGCACTGAAGTACAGTCATTCGCTCACAACGCATTCAGGGAAATACACAAGATGTAGTATAGTGTATGCATGGTGTATAGGGCATGTGTAAGGAGTGCAGGGCACCAGTTGTAAGGCTAGATGAGGTGAGGCGACTCTTCTGTGAACCTGTTAAGTGAACAGTTATGATTTGCTTGCACTCACTGTGGATTGTAGGCATGTTAATTAGTGTGTGTGTGAATATTTCAATGCGAACATGCATTAAGCGGAGCCCGTATAGGAAACACGGCTGTGACATGAATCATTGAACTCTAGCCCTCATTAAGGTAGCCGCGTAGAGGTTGAAAGAGGCTCTGTTGTGGGGGCACTGACCTCATTTTGCCCCGGTCTGTGTCTATGTGTGCCACTTCCAAATCGAAGACGAGAGAAGCCTGGTTCAATTTTGCTTTTGTTTTTTTTTTTCACGCTGTAATTGAGTTATTGTATTACGACAAATACAAATTCTAGTGTTAATTTATGCCCTTTTTTTTCGACCGTTCCAAACTGAACAAGCTTCCTGGGACGGCTGCCACTTACATCTGCGTTCTGATAGGCGGTGACGGCGATGAACTGAGTCTCCGGGAAGATGAAGGTCTGAGCTTTGGACGACAAGTAGGGATCCTCGGAGCCGTCCTCCTTCACCTCCACGATGTGAAGACGAGGCTGATACTTGTGCAGTGACTGGAGCACGATCATCTGGGGAGGAGCACAGCGATGGCTCATAGTTTGGCGTCAGAGCTTTTGGGCACTTTTGTGATAGCGAAAGGAGAGGCAGGAGGAAACACATCGTACCTGAGCCACATTATTGGTGCTGCCCTTGTTGTTGGTGAGCTTGAGTTTGCTGAAAGACACTTCCTGTCTCATCCAGTGAGCTCCTGTGTTGGGAGAGTCAGGGTGCATGTACATCCTGTTCCCTGTGAGCAGAAAAACACACCACGATTACATTCACATGTCTTTCCTCTCCAATCAGAGGACTGCTTTTATACATGGCTTCCATTTCTGGCGACTTAAACAAGCATGTGCCGCTATCTCTGTGCCTGCAGTTTTACAACCAGTGTTTTAGGAACAACAAAATGATGCAATCATTTTAGTTACCAGAAATGAGACAGCATTTATTGCAAGTACTCTAGAGTGACTGTGCATGTGTGTGTGTGTGTAGACGTTATCTGCCAGCAGAGTTTGGTAAATGCAATGTCGCAACAAAAAGATAAAAGTATCTCATGTCTTGGCTGAAACCAATGACTGATGTTCTACTTTTGTTTAACATCTGGAGCATCTTTATTGCAGGATACAATCTCAGCTTTAATTTTTCACAGCGTTACCACAATGACCTGATAACCTTATGCGAGCACAACCACACAAGTGCAATATTAAATCTAATTGAGAAAAGTTGTTTTACCACAATTTCCACAACAGCAGCGCATCAACAGTCACCTTTCTACAACACCTGGGGCATGTGTGACAACACCTTGCAGTTTTTTCTCATGCATTTAAATGTGGTTAGTTCATCAGCCACACACGGATGCCTTGTTTTGGTTCCCTTGATAGGTGTGAATGGGAGGAAATAACGATTGAGCACGATGCATGGATGGGAAATCGAACTGAGTCAAAGTCATCAAAGACAGCAAAAGCCGCATTCAAAATTGAATCTGTTTCTAACAGAGCGAGGAACTATGGCTCTATGTATAGGGTCCTAATTAAGGACAGCAAAGACACACTTTGGTGATGGTGATACGCTTCAGACCAGCCATTCACTGTGTGACAAAACATTGTGAAAATGCGTAATGTGTATAACGTGTAATCATGAACAAGCTACAGAATATGTCAGCTCAACGTTATATAGACCTGTAGTGAAATCTTTCAGCCTCTATATTCCTTCAACACTTTCATGGATGAACTCTATTCAAATACAGGAAAACCTTACCCCTCATGCACTATGAAATAAAAATCTAATGCTTGATCTGAAAAGCCTGAAAAGTTCTCTGACTTGTGACATGTTGCGTTTAATCATGCCAGTAAAGCGGAGCTCCTGCCCTATTTGGCTGCAGTGTTGTGGCTTTGTACTTAAACCTATACTGTACGAATTATCTCTGTGTGTTTCTGTGCTGGGTGACGCTCCTTACTTCAAGCACAGGCAACATCAAAATGTCCACAGAAACCTCTCAGACTACTTGTGCATCAAGATGCACATGTTGGTTTCCTCCACTGTATGCACATAGGTTTGCTACAATATTGCTAAATGAACCACTTCCTCCAGATGTTTGGTGCTGCGTTCACTGAGCTGCAGACCTGTCGCAGGCTCAGTGGCTGACCGGTGAGCCCACGCTCATTCGATGGAAACGTGAGGAGCAGCAGCTACTGCGGGATCCTGTGTTGTTTTTTTTGCTTTTGAGTCTGTATTCTACAATCCAGCCTCCACTGGTGCATAACTGGCACACTTTATACAATTAAACCTGAGAAATAAACAAGGAACTTTGAGCGCTTCTGAACGTGGGGGATGTGATATCTTCTTCACATACTAAAAATTGGATGAGCGAGCAGATCCGCTGTTGGTGAGTGCAAGACGCTTTTTAAAAAAAATCAGTATTTTAAAATGTAATACAATTTTTGGCTGCTGTACTGAATAAACTCCCTTCGGGGATGAATAAAGGTCTTATCTTATCTTATCTTATTACCAAAAGTGATAGTGGTTACTGCCCTCATCCAGAATGAGCAATGTCAAGACTGTGTGTAGTGTTTTTCCACTGAGTTGTAAATATGGATGCATTGACTTGATTGTCTATACAATGCCATTAATGAAATGAATAATACTAAATCTAAACGCATTTATTGTATTTTGTATTACCGATATATCACTAAGGCGAAAATATAAATGCGTTAGAAACTGTAGTATATACAAGATATAAATGTAGGTCCCATTTTTAAAATACTTTTAGATCTGCTCTCTACTCTTCCTCATTTCACTCTTGCCCTTTCAACGTTTTAAGTAATTTTCTTTATTATGAACAAAATACATTAGCATATGTAAACATAGTAGATAATTATCATATCACTGATTTTAAAATGAGCCATGTAGTGTTTCATCATATCTGAAGACAAATGAAAAAACATGATAGGAAATCTGTAGAAGGCAGCATAAAAAAAAAAAAAAAAAGAAATCAGTGTTGTTAAGTTAGGCCTACCTGGCATGTTACCCTCTGCTTTCCCACACTGGACCCATTTGCCGCCCTGGTACCTCCAGTGGTGCTGGTCTGCCAGGACCACGTCCACATAGACGTTGTAGTGGACGGACGGGTCCAGAACGCTGATGTTGAAGCTCAGGAAGGGAAACATCCTCCTGCAAAAACACACAGAGAAAAAACACGGCCGATTATCTTTTTGGGAAATGCAGAAAAACAAAATCTTGAAATTGGCAGCCACGTTTGTGGAAATGAAAATCTGATGGAGGTTGGGCTTTATTCAACAGTGGAAGACATTATGGTAACATTTCCCTTCAACGTGCCAGCAAACAAAGAAAACTTTGTTTACTTTCAGGGAATATAGTTGGTGTATGTCCACAGCCATTCACTGAGATTTTGCAATATTTCTTTATTTATTTTATCACCATGAAATTTTATTGATGAATTAAGGGACCCTAGAATCATCTACTTTGGAAGACTTGAGGGGGGGAATGAAAGAAAAAAACGCAAAACAAGCACTGAGGAGGTAAAATGTAGCTAAATTTGTCTATATTTGTACTGCTAATGAGTCAATATTGAAAAAATATCACATGCAATGTTTTAAACATAAATGACCAGTTGATAAGCAGGATGGCTTTGCAAATGCTCTGCGAGGACAACGATGCGTAGTTTGGAACTGAGGAGATTACGCGATCCCTGTTGGGACCTCGCGGCTTCTGGAAGCGTCCTGTTTGCCTTCGCTTCACTGGCTGAAGAGTCAAGAGTAATGGAGCAAGAGGTGGAGGGGAGGGCTGACAGGGAGGCGGTGGCGGTGGTGGCGTGTGTGGCTGAATATTTAATGCCACTGTTAATAAAAGATGCAGCACGAGCCGCCGCTGATTGCTGCAGCTTTACATGCTGCACTCATTTTGATCGCAGAGGGCTGCAGTGAGACGAGGTGACCGGGAGTTCAGGGCGTCCCCCCGGCACTCGGGACCAGGGACCACAGAGGTTCAACCAGGGCGAGGAGAGACGCACACTACCCACAAGCACACACATACGACAAGTGTAAGACATGGACACCGGATACACAAACACACATTCATGACAAACATAATGACCTTCCACAGTGTGTGCGTGTGTTAGGGTTAGGGTTAGGCACATGTGCATATGTGTGCTTATTTTGATGCTTTCTCTTCTACTAAAATCTGGGAGGTTTTAGCTGAAAAAGAAAAGAAAAGAAAAGAAAACAGCACTAGAATAGTTCCACTCGTTGAATTGTTGTACTTGGAGCGCACACAATGATGTGTCTGGTAGCCGTAGAAGCTAGCTAGCTTTGCTTAGTTAGCTTAAAGATAGGAAACGGTTAGTGTGTTCCAAGAATAAATAAATAAATTAAATAAAATAAATAAATAAAACGAGCCATACGGGTGATAGGGGGAACTGCGGTGCTTTTAGCTACATGCTAAAGATGGTATGCTAGCTGACAGCATTTACATGCAGTCCGTTACCAATTAGAAGTTAAACTGAGCTAAGCTAATTGTCCTGACAATAGTTTCATGAAGAGCAGAAAGGGAATTGACAGTACTCTGACTACTAGAAAGATGGGAAGCATTTTGAAGGAAGTTGGGTTGAGTTTCTACAAATAAATTGTAGGAGTGGGGGTGAGTAGGTGAGTGTAGGTGTCCAGAAGCATCCAGTGCATTTAATTTAGTGGAACACTTAAACTAAAAAGAGTGCATTGACTATACACAAGAAAGAAAGACAAACTTCCTTTTCTCTGCCTCATTTTCTCCGAAACCTTTTGCTGTGGGTGGAAGAAACAAGATAAGATCTGAACTCTGCAGTATTTGATCATAGCTAAATGCAGTGCACCACTGAATAAACAACACGCCTGAATATATGCAACCTGTCCGGAGGAGACAATCCTGTATATTGTCAGATTCGTTCAGATACTATAAATACTGCCACTGATGCTGCTTTCTCGTCAAGATCTATGAATTCAGCAGCGTAAAAAGGAGTGGGGAGACAAATGTGCTTGAGGCTACTGTCCCAGGTTAGCAGGGCTCCTGGATGGAGAGGGGGACGTCGTCACCACGTTGCCTCAATCTGTGATCATGTGTTAAAACAGCAAAAAGGCCAGAGTGGAAAAAAAAAGAAAATCCCTAGAACCTCACTGGGGGGGTGACACATTTCAGCTGTCACATGGTGTTATTGTCAGTATATTCTCTATAAATATGCATCTTAATCATTTCTTTCACATGTGTGCATGTGTGTGTGCCCCTTCACCTGAGACGCAGCCCCCACTGACCACCAGAGCTCCTGCTCTTAAACAGGTCGACAAATCAAATCGACCATGCTGCTTCGCGTTCTGCCGGTTCCTGTACCACGTCTTTCACCTTTACCCTGGTTTTCACACACTCAACCATTGACTCAGTTGTTTCGCTTTAACATCCAGTTTCATCTTTCAAATACGGCAATATGACTTCTTACTTATTGAAAGCCCCTACTCCGTAAGCAAGCTTCGTCGGCCTTGACGGCGCCAGGATGATGCAGGTGATTTTCTGTCCTTCCATTTCATTCTATCAATTCATCCGCAAACAGGTGCTGTGCCCTTTTCTGTTTCTCTGTGCCACCATCTTTCTTCCTTCCTTCCTTCCTACACACACACACACACACAGAGTCTGTTTTCCTTTGCACACTGTCCCCGCTTCAAAAAATACTCACCAGTGCATTAAACGTGTATTAATCCACAGCTAAAAATAATCCCCGATAAATGTTGTCGATCAGGACTAAAACTCAGATATTGAGCATGAATATCGATAATATCCACCCTGGCACAAGTCACATATGTGCTAATATATTATTGCTGTTGTACTGATCATGAAAAAATAGTAAAAAATAGTGTTGATTGTATTTTTGCGGTTGAATATATCCATTCATATAAATGGAGAAGAAGCCTGGATTTATGGTGAAAAACAATCTCATGGTCACATATTTGGATTGTCTTTAAATGGCTCTTTATGCCCATGGGCTGAGCACACACGCACACACACATACACACACCCAGACACACACTACTCAGTGGTAAGACAAACCCCTGCTGTGACGGCTCCCAGTTGGGTCTCTCTGGCTACACAGTGAGTCCAGTTGAACAATCAATCATAGTTGGGGGTGAAACAGAATCGTGGCAGTGGCTCTTTAGTGAACAGGTGACACGGCTCCTCTTCCACTGCCTCTTTAACACAAGTGAAAACAGAAACTCTGCTGTTGGGGCCTGTGCATGGATCGGCCCACCTACGCTGTGCGGGAGTGACAGATGAGCCACTTATCGCTTTTTGCCACCGTGATATTGCCGCTTCACTCGCATTGGGGCCTTTTATAGGAAATCAGAACTTGACAAGGGGGGAAACCATAGAAAACACAACACAGAGGGGTATTTGCATGTGTGGGCGGCACCCAGACACTGCGCAAGCTTCGCTCGCAGGAGCTGAAAAAAAAAACCAAAAAAAAAAAAACACAACACCAAACACACGTTGGCTAGAAACACAGGTATCCGCGGTGCGGGGCACGCATGATTTTCATGACAGCTACGACTACGAGGCAAACAGCTCCGCGTGTGGCATTTCACAACACGCCCAAAGCCGGGGCTCTGCAGCCACCAGACAGACTCCCTAACCAAGCTGCCAGGGTGCCACTCTGATTCACCGGAAACTTGACGGTAATGGCAAACGGCTGGCGCTGTCTGGGCCCAGGTTCAGGTATATACATGCACACCGCGACTCATAGCTGTAGTATGACGGAGTGTGGTGAGCCAGCCAGTAATACAGAGAGAGACGGCTCGTCTGGTGGTGACATTTAGAAAAAATCAAAATAAACCTTGTGGATGCTGAGGAGAGAGGAAGACGCAGGAGGAGGAGGAGGAGGAGGAGGAGGAGGAAGAGGGGGTGGCTGTTGGGTAGACAGAGGGCGCGGGAGGGGAAACCGCGGGGGGGAAGCGGAGGTTAGAGAGAGGGGAAAAGGAAAGAGCAGAGGGTGGAGTGAGGGGAGGGAGGGGTGGAGGCTTTGTCCTGGGGATGTGAGGAGAAGGGGGACTGGATATTCACCAGGGAGAGGACTTTTCTACATGAGCGCACCCGCTGATTCATACGGACAGGAGTTCAGGTCCAGTTTTTGTCACCGTGCGTACGCTTGATCATCTGTGACGAAAACATGCCAGTCTACAGCTGCTGCCGGACACAAGCACTCTTTCACACACACACACATATACACACACACACACACACACACTCACACTGCTTCCCTGTAGTCTTATTGTAGGCATTCGGTGACCAGACATGTTGAAATTTTAGCCGATATTGAAAATACATGGCCTTTTCAGTGGATGTCCCTGAATCCATGGAAAAAATAATTAAAACCTTGATTTTTAAAGGCTTCACACTTCTTTGGGTCTAAAGACTGTTTGTCCCTTTTACCGTGAACGCCTCAGTCTTTGACGCAAAGACTTTCTTTAAAAAAAAAAGAAGAAAATTCTAAAAAAAGCTTTAGCACTGTGGGTTTTAACATGTGAAGCCCACGCAGCAGGAAACAACACATTTGTGAGGGGACACTATTTTCAGTGGTGAGTGACTACACTGGGGGTATTTCCTGCAGCAGTGCAGGGTTCATCTAATGGTGTCAAAATTAACTGGAGTGGGTTCAGGTGCTCACGAAGGGACACGTCAGCCACCAGAGTGGCTGGTTGGATGGGGCGCTGGCACAGCTTGATGGGAGAGCACTCTGTGTCACAACACAAAAAAAAGAGATGAAATATCAACCGAACAGGACTGTGGAAGGATTTCACTGCTGCTCTGACTGCTCCTCTTGAAAACCAAATGGCGAGAGGTAGTAAGGAGATTTGGAGGGACCACTGTTTTTCCCTCTCTAATTTCTCAAAACTGACGAATACTCTTAGTCTTACTCTTACTCTAACCCTAACATGTGATTATTTAACATTTGGACACAAAAATAACACTTTGATTTCTGAAATGTACAACCCGCTAGGTGGCACTGCCCGGGCCGTGGGTTCAGATGGGCTGCCTTATGGCACAACAAGACACATCAGGTTTCAGTGCTCTCTGGAACATTCTTTGAAAATTTCCCTTGTTGTGGAATGAATAAAGGAATATTCGATTCTATCATATTAGTCATACCAAGGCATTCTCGGTTTTGTTAAAAGTGAAAATTGAAGTCTCAGGAGAGATATCGGGCCTTGTTTCCATCGCACAACACATTAACAGCGTGCATTGACTGTCCTTTCTGCACTGAGGTTCTGTTAAGCCTCGTGAAAACCAAATGGGGAGAGATAAGAGGGAGGAACGGCGATAGAGGAGACCTGCTCACACCACATGCGGCAGAGGACATCACTCTTAGAGGAAGCTGCCAGCTATCTGAAATTATTGGCACAAGGCATTTCTGCAAAAAGCTGCGTGTACACACACAGACAGCTGAACAGGAAAAGACAAGTCATACTCGAAATAATTCCACTTCTGCTTTGAGAGAGAGAGAGAGAGAGAGAGGGAGAGAGAGAGAGAGAGGGGGGAGAGAGAGAAGGAGGACAGACACGGTAGCATAATTAATACAGACGCTTCCAAACTTTGCTCCTTGAGCCTCGTTTGACGTGACTCTGGCCATGTTCAGCTCAGCGCCGTGCTCAGAGTGTGCGGCTGGCGCCCACTCTCGTTTCCTCGGTGATGCGAAGTGATCATTTCCAGATTGCCGCCAACCTACTGTGGAAGGAAACTGAACTGTCCAATGAGCGCGTCATAAAAAACATCACATCTGCATTTCATTCGTGTGCACACACCTAGCGCTTATCGGAACGTGCTGCCAATTGCGAAATGCCTGATCATTTCTGCAAGAAAAGGGAAGTTCATGGCAGTGCTGCGTGTTAACGGGCCCGCAGTTTGCACACGCGGGTGCGACATAAATGTTAGGATTGCTTCCTGGGTCTGACGCCAGTGTGTTGCCGTTCGGACTCACTGGAGCAGAGAGATCACATGAGCCTGATTCCTCTCGCTCTGAGGGTGACGTTTCCCTGAAAGCGCTTTGTCTGTTGAGAACTTAGTCATTCTCGCCTGCAGTCGCACAAACACACGCCAGGCTCTCGTCGGCCTGGACCGACGTCGTTAGCACGTCGTCAATCAGCCGCAAATCTAAAGCGGTCGGCCGTCGTGTAGCTCGGGCACGTTTCAGGCCGGTCGATGGCGCGGGATTCATTCGGACTCTCTCTCTCTGTTCAGTTTCCAGAGAGAGAGAGCTCCGCACATGAGCGAGCCTCGTGGAAAGCCTGGCAGGGAAAAGTTGGGCCCACTGAGTCAGGACTAAACCCGCTACAGGTGTGTGCGATCGGGACTTCAGCCAAACAAATGAAGGAGGTAAAATAGGCGTGTTCTCTTTTCAGTTTGACTCACCCGATCATTGAACTCGGCTCTATCAGAAAGTCCCATTATTTTAGTTTTTTTTTTTTTCTGATTTGGTGGTTGACTTCCTACATGTGAACCTGCCCCTTGATGCACCTTTTGAAGGCAGGCGGAGCACGGCCTGAAACCATAGCAGCTTGTGTGGTGGTCTGAATTTAGCTCATGAGAAGTGCAGATGAATTCGCTCCCCACCCTCACACACACACACACACACACACACATACACACAGATACCCCCCCTCTTCCACCCTCTGCTACAGGCCCTGAAAACGTCTCCATATTTCAAAGCTCAGGTGTGGTGCAGGAGCCACACTTCTGAGAGCAGTGTCGGGCTGAGCGCCGGGCATCGAGAGCAGGCTGAAGAAAGTGGTAAAAGAAAAAAAGAGAGAGAGAGAGAGAGGAAAAAGAGATTCAAGTCTTTTACTTCCTGCACTTCAAAGGGCCTCACCCTGGCAGCGCGGCCATCTGAAGGCGCAGCAGTGTTTGACCCTTCTCTCTGCTCGTCTCCAGAGCTTCTCTCCAGCCTTTCTCTTACAGAAACCTGGGTTTTGATTAACATTGCAGACCCTCAGACTCCTGTCTAAAATCACAGCAAAATTACTGTGCGAGTCTGAGCCCGAGATGAAATTTTAAGTGCATGGCCTCTGATATTGAAAAACCGCTTGTTTCTTTTGCCCTCAGCTCAACTCCTCCACAATCTTGGAGGAGTTTTTGTTCTGTTTTAAAACTAGGAAAAGGACATTATTTGGGGGCCCCTTCTTTATGTATCGTGTCGGGTGTAGCCCTGCATGTCAGCACTTGTAATAAACATCAGCACATGAAAATTCATGTTTGCTTTTTTCTTGCATGATGAAAATTTTCCTTTTGAATGTGAAACTGTAATACCTCGGCTAGTCCCCTTATGTGTTATTGCAGTGTGTGTAAGAGAGAGAGCGAGAGAGAGAGCGTGTGTTGTGGAATGTGTATTATTTTGTCTTCGTCGGCAGTTACTATCACAGGCTTTAAAATGAAACTGTGTCAGGTTCCCGTGAGTTCATAAGCAAGTACCATATCAGTGTGTGTTTCGCTGGTTCATGTCACACAATCAAGAAACAGTCCAAAGCAGCACACACGCACGCACGCACGCACGCACGCACGCACGCACGCACGCACGCACGCACGCACACACACACACACACACACACTCAGTACAACTGCCTGAAACTTTTTTGTTTTCTTCACCAAAACATTAACCAAATCTGCACACGCCCTAAAATATCTCAGAAAAATATCGTAAAATTCACATTTGACAACTTAAACACTAACACACTGCGTAAAGAAGTGAAGCACTGGAAAAAAAATACGTATATATACATATTTTAATTGAACAGGAAAAAAGTGGGTCAAAACATCACCTGAAACTGCTCCAAAGAGACTCCTCTGAGCGGCAAAAATGAAATTGAGGCGCACTGTAAATAGCTCAGAGGGCAGGTGAAACTAAAGACCTGGAACCTGCCGCTGCAAAATTCATTCTGATCACAAAGAAAAAACATAACAGAAAACCACAACAAAAGAAGCTGTTAAGTGGACTGTGCGCGATGCTCTAAATGTAAAAACCGCTCCCTTCATTACAACCAAGCCTGCGCTCCCAGCAGAGCTGCAAACGCCTCTACCCCTAGAATGCGCCGTGGCGCACTTTTGCACTACAGAGCCCCGAGAGGCGCAGCCTGGAGACATCGGGGATTGTGCAGGGACAGGACTGAAGCTCCTGGACGTGGGAGGCACGGCACGGAGAGCCCGGCGGCCGGGGCCCCGGCGCCGCCGGGCCGCTCTGCGCCGCGGCCGCAGCCCCGCAGGAGCGCAATGGAGCCGCGGATCATCGCAGGTGGGTTGTTGTTTCTTTATCTCCTCTGAGGAAAACCTCACACAGCACTTAAACACTGATAAGCTCTCTGCAGCCGTCTGATCTGATCCTCTGTCACAGAGGTGGGGGGGAGAAAAATCACAGATGTGTCTTTTTCCCATCCTCTCCCCCAGTGATTTAGTTATTATTACATATCGGGGGCTCGTATGTCATATTTTAATCTCTGCCAGGGATGTAGATATCGCAGGGTTTCCCTCTGCGTTGGGCTGAAACTCCCGCTGTGTTGATGTGAAGTGACTCCCGGGACTCTGAGGTCAAACACGGGAGTCAAAGTGTTTCCATCAGCTCAGCCTCAGATCATACTTCACTGCGCTTTGCTCCTCGGCAACTGAGGCCAAAACAACATCTCATTTCGTTTACATCATTTATGTAAATACAAGGAGCGGAAAAGTACTTAACGCGCCTTTGAGAAAAATAAAATCAAATTCGGCCTTTATTATTCATTATCGGCTTGATGCCTTTGAAATAGTTATTACCTATTAATGTAATTATTTCCTGCTCATGCTGCGATCTGAACAATTTTGCGCAAAAGCAGGAAAAGGCCAACAGGTGCGTGGGATGCACAGGGTTAATCCTCCCAGGTAAATCCCTAGAGGTGTGTGTGTGTGTGTGTGTGTGTGTGTGTGTGTGTGTGTGTGTGTGTGTGTGTGTGTGTGTGTGTGTGTGAAGAACAATTTAAAGAACCATAATATATTTGACCATGAGAACGTCCCATGACATTAAGCCACATTTTGATATTAATAAACTAAAAATGTCAAATAAACATTTTTATTGTTATCCTTACACTGTACCATTCGAGTGTGTTTGTATGTGTGCGCCACTGTGTTCACATTCCCCAGCTGTGCTAGCCCTGCTAGAGCTCCTACCTGCCCTGCTTGGTGATGATCATCTCGGTCTGGAACTTGTGGAACTTGGCCCACAGCGGGTAGTTGTTGAGCAGCGCCTGCGTCTTGCCGCACACCTGGAGCCCAGGTAAGGAGTAGAGCTGCGGCCGCTGGTAGCCGTGCTGGAAGCTGCCCGGGTAGCTGTCCGGGGACGGGCAGTACGGGTCCTTCCCGGCCGTGGGGAAGCCCTCTCCGGCTGCGGGGATGTAGCCCTGCGCGGCCGCGCTGCGCGGCGGGGAGCGCACCGCTCCGTACGGACAGCCGCCCAGGCTCTGCGCGTAAAACCTGGCCGGCTGCGCCCCGTAGCCCCCCACCGCCTGCTCCGGGGGGTAGGGCAGAGCCAGCGCCTCCTGGCTCCCCTGCACCGACTCGGTGTAGTAAAACCTGGCGTCCTGGATGCCCATCTTGAAGTCGCTTAGATCCTTCCCACCGCGGTGGAGGTGGCCGCCGATGTCTGCGCTCTTGCCCAAACTTTGCGTCTCAGTCCCATTCAACATGCTGAGGTAGAGGCTGCCGCCTGTGCCGCCCATCTGCAGCCGTGCTGCCGCGCTGTGCTCCGCTGCTGCGTCCCGCTGGATGACACCATGTGCAGCTGGAGGAACCAAACAAAACAAGCCGCGCACCGTGCACTCAGCCTGGTGTCCTGACACGCCGCGAACTTTCACACTGCGCGTGTCAGGAGCTGCGGAGCCGCACCATCCCTGGCCGGCCTGGCACTGACTGTGAAGCCCGGCTTCTCAACTCTCCAGGTGCTGCTTTTTCACGCACTGACTCAGACGCACTGTGCGCTATGATATGCGCCATACATTGAGTGTGCGCCGGCGGAGCGGAGGCGTGTCCGGCGCACAGACAGGAGGCGATAGGCTCCGAATCCCCGACCAGATCCGGCCCCTCACACACACACACGCACACGCACACACACACACACACACGCACACACACACACACACACACACACACACACACACACATACACACACACTGTGCTTACCTCCGAAAACACTTCTTTATCAAATAACTGCTCTGGAGTCAGCCCTCGAGGCCAAACACGGCGCAGTTTATTTATCGTGCGCAATAATTGCAAATCCGTGCGCACACAGAGCACTCACACCGTTGGGGTTATTTCGATAGCAGATAATCAAATTATTTATTATTTAATGAGAGAAATTGGCTGAAAACCAGTTGATTAAAATACCCTTAATTGTGCCAATAATCCAACCACACCCTGTCGCTGTGTGTGTGTCACAGGGCCGCATTTAATTCACTCCACACCGGATCGGCACAGATTATATTGTTGCCTCCAGATTATTCACATTTTTTTGTCTCTTACTATAAATTTTAAGCGGATCGATTGATGAGGATTCACCGCTTGGCCGCAAAGTCCCGTCCTTAGAAATACTTTCTGCTCTCCTGAAAAGTTAATTCGCCAACAGAATAAAATATGTCCAAAATGAAGCCACGCAGGCTCCTTTCCTCCTCGGAACTTTTTCTTTGAAATCAGCCCGTTTTCAGTCACTCACACACTCATGATGAATCCGCTCCAATCACTCTCCTGTGAGCGAGGGATCAGTATTGAACGCCCTCTTCCCCGTGTTACTGCTTGGCGTCATAAAACGGATCCGACGAAAAATAGATGCGATTTTTGATTTTCAGCAGATTTCGTTCATGTTTGGTTTTTGTCGACACTGAACGGAATTGTGAAATTCAGTGAAGCATTATTTTCCCTCATCAAAGTTTATGACGGTCACGGCAATCATGCCTTTTGCCTCGTTTTCAGGATACAGAAATATATTCAAATCATATGGAGGGAGAGGAAAAAGAGATACATAGACAGACAAATATATGGATAAATATACAGCAGAATGACTTACTCAAGCATGTGGTGGATGAATTTATAATAAGGGAATGTACAAAATAAGCAATGTTGAAGTTTTTAAGTGCTAATCAGAGGTTTGGTTTGGCTTGCAATGTGTTGTGCCACGACCAGGAGTGAAGGGTTCTTTCTATATGAGACCATTTCTTTTCATCTGCACAGGTGGCTGTCCCACAGACTCATAACGGACACAAGAAGAGGGTGAAAAAGGATGAAGAAGATAAAAAAACAGATTCCTCTGAGGCTTGAAATGATCACAGAGCTGAAACGGGTCCGCTGACTCAAAACACCTGGGAGCCTTACGGACAGCGTCGGGCGCAAAACGAAACTTCCTGTGATTTTTTAGCAGCTACATGCACACGCACACGCACACGCACACACACACACACACACACACACACACACACACACACACGCACACACACACACACACACACAGGTTCACACACAGATTTGTTCTCTGCTCTTTAAGAGCTTTTAGAGGCTCGCTTGGACTGACCTGGGCTGAGAATCTGCCTCATAAACACAGGTGAGAGAGATAACCCCTCAGGTTCTAGCAGCTGTATGTGTGACCACCCACACACACACACACACATTAGCAGTTGAACCCCCCCCCAGTGCTGGCATGACACAGTTATCCCCCCTGACACCGTGGCTGCTCTAATCCCACGTCCCGTGTCTCTCCTAGCAAGGTGAGCTCATAAGGGCACCCGCTGAAGTCATCAGTGTTGACACGGGTGGCGAGCAGGCCTCGGCGTGAGCGACACGCCGGACGCCATGGCCAGCCAGGCGTGTCCACCCAGCCCCCCCCGCCCCTCATCCCATCGAAACCGCCGCCGCCGCCTCCGGCTGGACACGCCGCTTCCTCTGCCCCCCCCGGGGCCCTCACCTTGTGAAACGCAATCAGCTTTCATTTACTGCTGCCAGCGGTATTAACAGGTCAGCCGCTACTGCTTTGTTGGAAAGAGGCTAGGTTGCCACTTGCGGTTGTTGTGTGGGTGTGTGTGTGTATGTGTGTGTGTGTGTGTGTGTGTGTGTGTGTGTGTGTGTGCGTGTGTCCCGTCAAGTTCTAGCTCTCAGGGTTGTGACACCTTTTTGCATGTTTGTTTTGCTCTGAGTCCAAACCGACTCAGAAGTGCTGTATGAGTCTGTCATTATACTCTATGGATGAGATTCTACAAGATTCTGATAGAGTATTAAAGCGTCTTCATGAAGAGGAGACTGAGAATGAAAACAAAAACAGTTTTCCCTTTGCTTTGTTGAATGATGACAGTCTGTCTGAGGGTCTGATATTGAAAATGAAAGTAAAAAAATGGACAAATCTGAACAGAGACTGAATGTGACTTGAGTTTGAACCATACCGCTCCCCCGCCTTCCACCTCCAAAACAATTAGCATATACCAGCCTCCATTCAGGAACAGGAATACATCACTGCGAGGCAGCACGATGGCAAAGTTTGGGTCGAAAAAGTTGCTGAGCTCTGGTGTTTGGCAAGGAACGCAAACATGAGTCTTCGTACCGAGGCGCAGCCTGCTCGGGGGTTGCCAGATAAACATTACAGGGCGGTGGATCTGTGCAGAAACCGACTGTAAAATTCCCACACCAAAAATAGGCCTTTAATAGGGCTTGTGAAATCGAATCTGAGACATTTCTGATGAAACCGATGTTCCATAGCTTCTATGTAAGCACCGCAGAACAAGTACTCCTCTCAGCTGTCCTAGGCCCCTTTAAGATTTCTTGGGTAGCACAGTTTAATAGACCCACTATCATCTATCAAAGTCTGCTCTGTAGCAATGTTGCATCCATTTATAGGTGTGAAAACAGAGCTCAGGATTGTGGGCCTGTTACATGCGCAGAAGCACAAAGTTGCAAAGGCGAGTGGGGAGAAGAATGTGACAGAACGGTGTTTGTACGTGCAGACAACACGTGACGGCGGGCGTCCCGGACGCATCTTTCAATCTGGCTGATCGACTCTGCGCTGCCAGGAGTTATGACTCCATGGGAGGAAGAGCTGCAACCGGACACGGATGTAAAATCTTGACGGCTGTAAAAGAATGCAGTAAAAGCGAGCGCGGTTGGCCCGCTCGCCGTTTCCGAGGGCCGACAGATTTAGATGTGATAGCCGGCCCCCGTCTCGACATGTCTTCATTAGCTTCATCAGCCAGACGGCCAGCTATCACCGACAAGGAGAAGGGAGGAGGAGGAGGAGGAGGAGGAGGAGAGGAGGTGGTGACCGCCAGGTTGGGCTGGCTACACCTTCAAACAAATAAAATAAAATAAAATCACCACTGAAAGTTTCATTCGATCTGCGCGGAACGACGCTGCGGATTCCTGGCTGACAGCAAAAGCCCCGGCATGCTTCGGATGATGAAGTCGTCAGCTGGTCTGATGATGGGGCCCGGGATCACTTTTATCACCGGCGGTCAGATGAGGACGCTCAGGTGTGCCCCCCCCCCCCCGTGGCGACGAAGCCGTGCCCTTCCTGCTCAGGAGCCGGGACGGGGCGCCCGCAGATCAGCGGCCCCAGAGACGCTGGCTGCTTGTCACATCCGATCTCGACCCGGCCGTTTCCGGTGTGTGGGGCTGCGGAGGAGAGACGTGTTATCGTCGCATTTGTCGAGGATGGCAGCAAAACCAAAACAGAAACCAACACCCCCCCCCTTTGTTGCTCTGGTTCAGTTGTAAGAGGTCGTTGTGTCGTTGAGGATAATCGTGCATGTTTTTTATGACTCACATGCAAAACAAGACTTTTCGAAGTAAAACGACGGTTTCGCTCTCCGTCACGCCGGCAAACCTCTCCCCCAGGTGATGAATGAGGACGACGCTGCGTCCCTACGTGATTGTCTTCAACCTGTGACACTCGGCTGGTGCCACTGGGAGGACGATCGTGTGCTGGCCCTCGTCTTCTGTTGACGTTTCAGGATGAAACCTCCGCTGCGTCTGAGGCAGACTGAAAGCACCGTGAAGCTGCAGCCCTGGACGTTCTCTCCCCCGGCCTGCAGCGAGGGGGGAATCGCACAAATGGAATCGACCAAGGCGCCAATGAATTCATGTGCCGCTCGCTGCCTCGGCCTGCCCCGCGTGTAGAGCGTCAAACAATTAAAAAGAAATATGAAAACATGTCGCATCAGACTTTGGCACTGCGATCGGTGAGGATCGAAACAAGGCTTTAGGGAAGCTGAGGTTCGCCTCCTCGCTCAGGCAGTCAGGTATGAAGTTTTGAGGCCGACACCACTTAGTTTACAGCCTGTTCCCGCTGAATCTGCACTGGAAGGACCCAGCAGCCCCCCCCTCCAGCTGAAACCTGAGGAGGCTACATGTTGCTCTAACTCCTGACCACAATGTTCACTATGTCAAACTCATATATGCTTGCGGTTAATATACACTCCTTTTACGCTACCTTACAGGCGCCGGCGTGCGAGCGTGGCCCACCTTGGAGCTCGAAAAAAAAAACCCCAAAAAAATCACAACAACCGTGGCGTTTCTCCAGTTTTGCCCGTGCTCCCCTTCGCTCATGCTTTAAGTCAACTGTGCCTTTCGGGTGCATAACCCCCCGGCCATAAATATCCGTGTCCTGACATCGCGTCGATGTGGGTGGGCACGGCGGGCCTGACACAGGGTTCACAAATCAAACCCAATGTACAGACTGGGCCCCGGCATACATTTCACTGCCGCAGCCGTTTGGCGCTGGCGGAAAGAAGGTCAGTCGAAAGCTGTGACGTTATCATTGTCGGGGGCCCTGGTCCTTACCTCGCGACAGATTGCGGACTCGCATGCGGACGAGCGATTGTTAGACGTTTCCGCGGGCCCAAGCGGCCACAACTCTGCTGGAACACTGAGAAAGTGTCATAGACATGTTTAGAGTTTACCTCAGATTCATTCTGGATCTCATCGAGGGATCACTTCATCACCCGCCCCGTGGGTTTAGAAAGTACTTTTCTGGCGTAGACATTCTTCAGATATGTGTACTACTTAGGATCGTTTGGACTTGAAGAATCATTTCCAGACACTGTTGTGTGATTCGGTTGTCGCTGAGGTGTCACGCGACTCATCTGCCGCACTCGCGATCACAAAGAACGATAGTAGTCTGATGAATGAATTAGCACTGATGATGCATTTCCATGTGTTAATCAGGTTGTGCTCAGGCACTCCGCGATCTATCTGCCGTTCCCTGCGGTTTGCTGGGGGTAGAAGCAATTAGGGCTTCCACTCTGGGGTCCTTCAGTCCCATTGTGTCTGCATTCATCTGCGCAAACGGTCCCGGTCGCGCAATGAAATAATGCCCCCCGTCGAACGGAAAAAAAGAAAAAGTCTCCCTCTCTGTAGGTTGTTCTCTCTCTCTACGTTCTGCTGAGGTGTTGACAACTTTATTGAAGACCACGATAAAAATGTGTTGAAGCCTCACTTCTGCTGTGTGCGCGTGTGAGAGAGAGAGATAGAGAGAGAGAGAGAGGGAGAGGGGGAGAGAGAGAGAGAGAGAGAGAGAGGTAGTGCTGGGAGCAGGTGCGAGGACGGCCCTCGTAATCACCGTGTAAACGTTCCTCATTAGAGCGACTTGACTGGAGCCCCGGCCTCCACGGAGCGGCTCCTCGGGAACGCCCCTCGCGTCGGCGGCGCCGCCTCGCAATTAACGCAACATATGTTTATTCAAATGTCCCACACCGGGTGTGAACGAGGGCTTCGGGAGGCGCCACCCACCGGGGCTGTGAAAAACAGGGGGTGGTGGAATTAAGCGAGGAGAGACGGCGGAGCGAGATCTTGCGTGCTCCCGACGAGAGCGCCACGGCAGACGCCGCTCGGCGGAATTCACACCCGGCGGCTGGCGAGCTCTCGCCGACGTGCAAATGTATTCCTCAGCAACCCCCGAAACAAACAAGCTGCCACTTCCTTGGCCTATAATTAGCCGGTAATCAATGCTGGATGAGTTTCTGTCCTGTCAGACGTCCCCGGCCGTGGCGGGGCAACACTAGACCCGCAGCTGCACCCGCGGCTCTCAGATGACAATCCAACATAAAGGACATTAAGCCATGTTTACGGAAAGTGTTCCTCACTCATCTGGGCTGCCGGGGAAAACACGGGAACGCCGCGCACGCACGCACCGAATCGCCGCGCGGGTTCAAGCCAGGCTGCACGCAGGCTTCGTTTTTTTTTATGCCCTCGCTGAACTGTTTGAGACGACGACTCTGAGAAAACGTGACAAAAGGGGGTGGGTGAGGTCCCATCGGCTCCGGCACCATCTCCGTTTATGGATCTCCGCCACCCGGACAGTCGGCGCTCAGCTCGCGAGCTGGTTGGAGAGCATGGAGCGCTGGGGCGGCGCGCGCTCTCCGGGTGCCCTTTGAACCCTCGCTCACCCCCATAAACACAGGGAGGGAGTGTGTGAGCTTAGGGCAACAGGCTGCGGCTCCGAGGCTCTGACACTTCGCAGATACAGATGTGACCTTCCAGCCTGGAAATATCACACGCTTAAAACCTGCCTCGACCCGGTACTCCTTTGATAAGCTTAGCGTTCAAGGTCGCTACTCAGCCTCCGCCACTTTGTATTGCTCACATGAAGTGATTGTACGATGTCAGATGAGATAGGGTAAGATAAGATAAAATAAGATAAGAAAAGATAAGATAAGATCAGATCAGATCAGATAAGATACCCCTTTGTTAGTTCCAGGCTAGGCACATTCACATTGTTGCGGCAAAGGGGGCGTGTAAACATGAAATGGTAAGTAGACAGCAGCTAAGAGATTGTGGTGGTAGAAAGAAAAATATTGCATGGCTGACACGAAGTGAGAGTGAACAAGCGATTTCATCTGGCCTCCCTTGATTGGCACCGGGCTGTACCACATGAAGGGGTGTGTCACGCACAGTCCTCCAGTGCAGTCATTGTCATCGCAGGCTCCTCTTTCACACAACTCCATCAGCAGGCCTGCAGTCACAGCGTGCACAGGTCTGACTCACCGTGTGGCATTTGAGGGCCACGCGTGGAACAGTGCGTCACAGCTTTCAGTATGACTCCTCAGACATTTCAATCAGCCTCTAATCTCTAATTGTAAATCGGGAGCCTCTGCTCAGAAACCGGTCCAAGGAACCTTGAAGATACCATCGGTTCACTCGGATGTAGTCATTTCGTGCTGATAACAATTCGTATCAATGAGTGTTTTGAGGAGTATCAATAGAGGTGGCTCCTTGTATTTGATCAAATATGAACTCCAGTGACACTCTGTTCACCTCCCATCATGCATCCCTTTCACCGGGTGTGCACCACAGAATTTCTGCAATAAAAAGCTTGAATCCACAAGCTGGAAGTACCACCAAGGTGTGAGAAGATACCTTTTTTTCTTTCTTTTTTTCTCTCATGTGAGACTTTACTTGCATCATTGTGTTTCACAGCGAGCGCAGGATGGATCTGACAGACTCGCGCTGCAACTTAAATAAACTTGGATCCGGGCGACGGCCGGTGTTGCTTTCAAGCCCGGGGCTGGGCTGCATGAGCCGCGGCTCAGTGTGGGCACATTCACGCTGGGCTGTGCGTCTGGGGCCCGCGCAGCCACGGGAGGTCCTGCTCACGAACACACAACAGTGGCAGCTTTATGTTTCCCAGAGAGACAGCGCGGTGCACAGCTATGACAAAACAGGGCAGCTGTGCACTTCCACACATTCCTGCAGCCTGCTTCATGAACCCCCCCCCCTCTCACCCCACACACACCCCACACACACCCCACAGACTCCCACCCCGCTCTCCCTCCCCAGTCCCGAGCGTTGCCAGGCTTCCCTTACTACAGGCACCATACGTCCCGGCACACACCCCACCCCGCCACGGCCTCTGTCTACATTAAGAAATCATCGCCCTTGTCAGGTTGGAGTTGACCCCACCGCACTAAGTGCTACTGTGGGGGTCTGCTGGTGCCGGGCTGGGGTCAGGGTGGGAGGGGGGGCTGCACGGGTGCGGCTACTGTTCAGGATTTCATTACATCCAAGTGAGAAACCTATAGGAGGTGGAGCAGGGCCGGTGTCACGGGGGTTAGAGGCTGCTTAGCCGGGTGGCCGGGCCGCTCACATTGGCCGGGACCACGAGGGGGGGGGGGGGGGTTTGCGGCCGTGCAGCTTTGTTTCGGTTGGCCCAGCGGCTGAGTAGTCCCTCTACTTGGACTGACTCCAGGCTCTGATGGTATGTTTTCATCCGAGTCGGAGACAGAGAGCACGGGGGGGGGGGGGTGTTTGAAAGGGGGCAAGAGGCGTCCGAACAGCGAAAATTCAGTTTCAATCACCGTGCACAGGTTGTCACTTTGGAAAAGTGTTGTTGGAAAAGGCAGATACCGTTTTACCCCCCCCCCCGCACGCCTGCGCACCAAAATAATGTGGGTGGGCTAAACGACCTGGACCGGGGGAAAGCAGTGTTTGCACAGTTAAAGCCTCTTAATTAACATTTAACATATTTTCTATTCAAAATGAAGCCGAAATTCACAGGAGACACCGGAGACAACGTAAACTGCATTAAGCCACAAATTGCGACGTACTGCACATTTTCACAGACGGACACATGTACAGGTTTGCAGTCCTGCTGAAGCTTCAGGCAACAAGGTGAGCGTGCATATG
Organism: Karalla daura; assembly: GCA_029224185.1. NCBI lineage: Eukaryota > Metazoa > Chordata > Actinopteri > Chaetodontiformes > Leiognathidae > Karalla > Karalla daura. The sequence continues at coordinate 16,788,857 of CM055207.1, read as the reverse complement.
AACCGGTAACTTGTCAGGAAAATATTGGCAAATAAATGACATGATTCAATGCTCTAATAATAGCATGTTGTGCTACTCTTTATTTTTGCCACCGTGCCCTTATTTTCTGATGTTTGCCCAGCTAATCAAGTTATTTTCGGGCACCGTGTTTTTTTTCCTTGAGTCACAAGTTCTGTTGCCTCGGTTTATCCGGTGTGGCAGCTGATGTACAGCTGCCACTCTGGATAGGCGCTTGTTCTAATGCCTAATTATCGGGCCATAAATCCTGGCGGACAAGGTGTCAGGTGCCGTCAATCCATCCGTGGATCTCCGCGGCTCTGTGTCACCCGGCCACTCAAAGGCACCGTCTGTTTACTCAATAATTAACAGGAGCTCGCGCCGTGCGCGGGTCGCGCACGGTTTCCGTCGTAGCGCCGGGGCCTGCGCCCCTCATCCCGCTCTGACACGTGAGAAACGCGGGGCTGCACGGTCCCGCAAGTTACCGTAACTCAACCGAAGGAATTCAGAGCACGCGCGCGAGAAACCAGCAGGCATGCGAGACGTCGGACTCCGGCAGAGAAATATTTTGTACACCGCTTCTCGCGTTCCGGGGTAAAAACAACAACAACAAAAAAAAGGCCTTTTTTTAAAAAAAATATCAAACTCGAGTTGAAGTCTTTTGCCAGACTGTGCAGATGTTTCCGTGTTTTCGTGCAGCTGTCATCGTTATGGCACGTGCACATGATGTTGTCTCGTCTCATCTTTTCCAATCAGAAAGAAGATTTCACGTATTTGCTTGCGCTCAACCAGGTTGATGTCTTCTACACCTCCTGGCTGATCTTCACCAGCTCAGTGGACCTCTAGATTTAGTGGGATTCATCATCTGAAAATATAAATATGTAGATATACATTTTCTCAGCACTTACCCTTTATAGCGCACATTCGTTTTACAGAATGTGGATGCACGTTTTGACTTTTTTTTGTCATTTCATGCACATTTTCGAAGTAAAAAAAACTTCAGTTGACTGAAAAAAGCAGATTTCAACCAGAAAGTCTCATTTTCTCTCGAGGGCACCATCGCCTCCTGCTTTAAAGGTGCATTTACAACTTGACGTCGTCCCCGCACCCTCGCCGACTCTTTGAAGAACACCGCCCCGGAAGGTGCGGCGCCACGCTACTTTTGAAGAAAATCCGATCTGAACGCCGCGTTAAAATAATCCCGCCGCTGTGCTCCCGAGCGGCCCGCGAGCTGGCTCGCTGCTCGGGGGGGGGGGGGGCGCGGGCCTTGGTATTACAATCACTGTAATGAAGGCCGGATTGATTGAGTGATTGGCAGCCGGAGACATGCGCGGCGAGTGACCCGGGCCGCGGCTCTGGAGCGCGTTCTGGGGCATGTGAAGCCGTGGAAAGTGCAGCGGGGTTGAGGCACGGGAGGCGAAGTGTGCGGCGCGTGTGTGCGTGTGTGCGTGTGTGAGGGCTGAGGCCTGGTCGCCCCTGTTTGCTTCGGTTGCTCCTGGGCGAGCGCTGGCATTTGTGCGCAATGTGTGTAATGCGCGCGTGTGTATTTGTGTATACGGCTTGAGTGGCAGGAGGCAGAGGGGCGCTGCTGGGGGTGGTCAAACACAACAAGTGCAGGCGAAGGAGGAAAAGGAGGAGGAGGAGGAGGAAGGGGGGCGAACTGGCACTGAGGTGGTGTATCCTATGCATGTGCGTGTGTGTGTGTGTGTGTGTTGAGACGCAGACCAGACACGTTTGTTAGCCGGACGCGGTGGCTTTAAGCGGCGTTTCAGCTGACAACAGCTTGCCAACCAGAGGTCTTGCCCGCCGCGGCCGCCGCCGCCACGCCACCCAACTCCTGTGATCCACCCAGCCCTATCAGTCCACTGCTATCTGTATCAATCATTAGAAATCATTTATTTTTAGTGGGACGTGGCCTCTCGTCCTCCCCCTGCTGCCCTCTTGCCCCCCTGCGGGCCCCCCCTTCTGCCTCGGAGCCCCTCACTAATGAGTGTCAATCTGGAGGGCTGTGGCACTTTTACTGCAGACACCTCCCCTGACAAACGCAGGGCTTCAGTCAACATGAATCATGCGGGAGGACGGCAGCAAAAGTGACAACCGTGCCATCCGCCTCCAAACCCCTCCCTCGTTTCCTCCCCAGCCTTTTTAAAAGTTTCCTCTTGAAAAGCAGAACAGCGACTTTTCTTTTATCTTTGAATGCGTCGCGTACTTTTCGGTTTATGCGGCCTCATGTTTATTAACTGCTATGCGGTGCGCCACTTTAATTGAAGGGATCAGAAACTTTAAACAAGAGATCGAGACACGCGACACTCTATCCACCGGGCACTTGGTTGCATGGGTGGTGCAAGATGTACAGTCGTTGAGTTGTTACAGTAAACGTTGCTTTCCTCCACTTTCTTCATGACCTTCATGACGCAGCCCGAGGAACACAGATAATTAAACTTCATTATCGCGCCACAGATGTGTGACGATCAATCCAGTAAACGTTGTGGCGATGAGGGGGCACTCTGACCTCATCCGGAGTCGGGGGCTCGCCACAGTCACCAGGATTCACGCTCTCTGCTCCGTCCACATCTGGACCAAACCTCATTTCCATTCACAAGGCTATATTGAGATATTTCAGTCCCAACTGAAGTATTTCTTCGACTTGACCGCTGCTTGCTTTGCCAAGTGTGCTGAATGTATTTAATTCCATAATAAAAGTGTAACTCGGTGTCATTTTTTTGTCAATGGTTGGTATGTTTCCACAAACACAGCCTCAGCCGCCGGAGCGCTGCAGCTCCGGAGGCCGAGCTTGAACTCCTGTTTACACGGTATCGACAGTATTGATAAGTGCAATTAGCATGTGAGGTCAAACTGTGGTCACTATTTACACCAGAGTCCCCCTCAACCCCCCCCCCCCCCCCTTCCGAACACGCCTGACATGACTATCCCAATCCTTCCACTGGCTATGATGCAGCCGTGATGGTTTCAACCTTGTCGACTCGGTTTAGACATTACTCGCGCATTTCATGGGTATCAGCATTTCTGCGCTTCGGTCAACCTTTGTCTCAGCGTGTATAAATGTATCTGAGTGTGTGTGTCTATCCCCTATGTTCCTTTGATTCTTGGGACATTGGCATATTCTAGTAACCGGGCGGACGTCAGAGATCTATTCTGGATGCCCGGTGCAACAGCCGGCCAGCAACAGCAGCAGCGGCAGGGGGAAGGAATGCCGTCTGTCCGGAGGCCTGGGCTGAATGATCGCTGATCCTGTCGGAGGAAGCGGAGATGGCAGCTCTCCTGTTTCATGGTTGTGGAGGAGAGAGGGAGAGAGAGAGAGAGAGAGAGAAAGAGGGAAAGAGAGAGAGGGGAGAGCGAGGAGAGACAGGGGGAGTTGGACTGGGGACATGACACTCATGAGAGAGGAGAGACAAGAGAGAGGGAGAGTGAGAGTGGTATTGCTGGTGCTGTTTGGGGGGGCTGAAGGCATTTGGTTTGGTGCCAGTCGAGCCAGCTTTCTGGCATGCCGCATTCCAGAAGATCAACACCACGGTGTTTCCTTTCACCCCCAACCCGCAGCCACCAGCGCGCAGCCCTCCCCGAACCGCTGCAGCTCTTTTCCCTCAATAAATCTTTATAGGACAAGGAAAAAAAAAACACACACACCAACAACAGGTTATGTTCATAGTGGAAAACTAAAATGTGCCCAGAGGGGCACGGTCAGTGGTACAAAACAATGTCCACCCAAAATAAAACCCTCCCTCGGATGGACGGCGAAAGACCACAGACGTTGTACAAATAGTCTGGACAGGTTGATGTGTCTCAGTCAGTGGCAGGATGAGTGATCAGGGTGACTCGCAGCGTAGCGCAAGTAGTGTCTCAGCACACTGGAACGCAATTACCGGTGATTCTCTTTCACCCGTGTTCATTAGCCACAGAAGCTGAACGCCGACATTACGGCTGTTTGTCACAGCTCGGCTTACACCGCAGGATCGTGTTACCCTGCAGGTGATCCACGCGCCTCTAATTGTCCTCTCACCTGAGTTCCCTCCAACGCTCCCCAGCATCTTACCGCTGAGGGAACGTACTGTACGTCTACATCCACAGTAGCGGCTCTCCGGCTCTGCAGCCGGGTTTGGCGCGTATGGAGTCTGCTTTACCAAATGGGGTCAAAGAGTCAATCAGTTAAGCAGCCGGTCATCAACACGACTGAGCATCGTCAGTCTTTTTTTTTTCCTACCAAACGAATGAAATGTTTAACTCTGATTCTGTTTCAAGCAAGGCTACGTCTTCATTACTGAAAGCGTCGAACCGACGAGGCAGATATGGCCGACCGTTGCAACGCACACACACACAAGGAGCACACGTGCAGACAAACAGACAGGGTTAGGGTTGCTATATTGATTTGTTGTGGTGACTGCGTGCGTTTGGCCCCCCCCTTGCTTGACGTGACGGCCGCCGCCGCCGTCACTCCCGAGCAGGATGTGCACCAAGTGTGAACGCGCCTTCCTGTGTTCGCAGCCGATGCTCCAGAGCATCTGGTTACTCATCGCGACAAATTTACACTTCCTGCATCTGCTTGACAACCGTTCGCCGCTGATCAACGCGGCGTTCGAAGCGCCTCGCCCCCGAAACCCGGGAGACGCCAACTGAGCGAGGCTTGCGAGCTTCCGCGCCGCCGATCGTCTTGGTTTGGTTCTGTCCATCGCCTTTGTCGTCTGTCCTCATGGGGGGGGGCTCTGATTCGACCTCTGATGTGCTGATTGCCAACCCCCCCCCCCCCCTGCTTTCTACCGACAACGTGGAATCTCTGACTGCGACCTGGGGGAACGCGCCGTCAACATTTTCCACTTTCAGACTCTTTTCGCGTGGAACATCGATGCTTTCTAACCACTCACGTGGCGAGATCTAGGGTGACATTTTGGGCGTGACATTTGAAACTTCAGGGAACATTGCGCGCCGGGTGCTACATTTTGGAGCCCGGCGCCCTCCAGCGAAGCAGCGCGGCCCCGGCCTGCTGCGGGGCACGCGAGGGGATATCATCTGCCTGCCCTCAGAGGGAGGTTTCGACGCGAAACAAAGGCTTCCGTCTCGAAAAGTAAAAGACATACGCCACGTGCAGAGACGTGCCTGTGACCGAGAACAGTCTCCACCCGATGTTGCTAATCTTGTGGCAAGAAGGTGGTCACGTGAACACGCCGGGTGTGAAATACATCACTTCCCTTCAGAGCTTTTGTCGCTGGTTTTATGAGGGTGCACATGCGATCTGCGTCTTACTGCCGATATGAATAGCGTTGCCAACAGTCGGGAACAAATGCATAACGTTTTTGTATATATCCGGACCCACTTAATGACTTAATTTGTCGAAGTGTTTTCAGCGGCTCTAAGCATAGCAGCGTCATCCGGGTCCAGCAGCATCAGCCTGAAATATCATTGGCCTCTTGGTATCAGATCGACGGGGACGGGGACGAGGTGAAACCTACACGTCGTAACTAAACATGTTGCACATGCAACGGATGCGAACCTGTTGGCATTGAATGAAAAAGAACGCATAGTTGCCAAAGCTCTCTCCTTCCTAAAGACGTGCTGTGTGCCCATGTGGACGTATGAGAGTGAGAGAGAGAGAGACAGAGAGAGAGAGAGAGAGAGAGAGCGAGTCTGTGATTCTGTGTGTAAAATAAGGTTCTGCGTGGCCATGGGTATTTTTATGAAACCGCGCGTGCGTCCCTGTGTCCCTGTGTGTATTTTTATGAATCGCCTGCGTTGTGTGGGTGCGTGCGTGCGTGCGCGGCGGCGCGAGCGCCGGGCTGGTCTGTCAGCTCAGGTTAGGCTGACGCTGAGTGGCCACACCTCAGGGGTGTGCAGGCCTGCGAGGCGGGCTCTCTCTCATCAGCAGCATTAGGCCGCCGTGTGTGATGGCTGCTGACCCCCGGCGGAGGAGCGCTGGCCGTGACGCCGGGGCCGGTGCCGGCCACCGATAGTGCCAGGTTCCGGGCTCACTTCCTGCCAGGAGCGGCCCTCACTCTCCTGCTGTCAAATAGTAAGTGGCGATGGCAAAGATGGCACGTCGGTTAATTTGTGCTGGGCCTCATCAAGGACACCCTGTTAAAATGCCCCGTGTCTCTGAGTCATAGACCATGGAGGAGATGGATGGAGGAGGGGAGGGGAGGGGAGGGGAGGGGAGGGGGGGCGGGAAAGTACTTTGCACAAAACTTTCTCCAGTTATGAGGGAGAATTCAAGGGTAGCAATGGTTTATCGAAACTCTGATTGCAGCTCTGATAATGTGTCACAAAGGAAGTGCAATCTATGGGCATGTGGAGGCGACTACACTACACGAAAAAGTGATGTTGAATAGCTTATAAGGTTTTGAGCAACTTGTTTTGAAGAATAGAATAAGTGAGCCATCTGGTTTCCTTTACCCAAGTCAAGGAATTCAAGGTGAGAAGATGTCATATATTGTTCATATGTAAAACCCACTTGAGGCAAATTTGTGATTTGTGTCCGCAATCTATGTATTGTCAGATTATCAGCTGTCTCAATACACATTAGACCTACTTCTCTCTTATACACTGGAGGGCAGGGTTTTTAAAGCAGGTGTGTTCATGCCCAGTTTTCCTTTCTGAGGGCTTGAAAAAAATGTCCCTTTCTCTTTTTCTTTTTTTTTTTTTGCTATTGTTGTCTCCCAAAAAGATCTCATAAATGACTGATGAGCACAATCCCATTTCCCCCTCTGACAATACAGCACGAGGACGCACGAATGCTGTGGATGGGGTAGATCAGGTTCAGGGCTCTAAACTGTGAACGGAGACATTTGGCTCCCTGCTGTGTGACGGTCAACAGCGGCAGCAGGTGCACCATAGGGAAGAACAACAGGGAGGCGAGGCCACCACCAGGAAGTGACCCCGGCTAGAAACAACAATGAAAAAGCCGGGGTTTTGGAGCCTTGAAAATATGAAGTGACAAAGGGTGCCCTTTGTGTGGGAATTGACATGGTACAAGGCTGACACTGTGCACCCTCTAGGGGTTGATCTTCCAGTCAGGATCAAATGCCAAAACTAGGTCAGTGGGAAGAGAGAAAGAGACGCAACGGGAGGGGGGTTGATTCTTAATATTATGAAAAATCGCGGCTGTTTATTTTAGGCTCCAGCACCTTGAGCAGAATAAGCAACTCAGTCAGTCAGACGCGCCGTTGTCATTCACTCCTTCACCACCTTCTAACGTTTCTACCAAAGTCGAGCTGCTCCTACCTTCAGTCGACAGCGACAGACTTGTGGTTTGGCTGTCGGTGTTGACTGTGTTGTCTGTTCTGAGAAGGTGCCTGTGGTTTTACTGCAGATCCTGCTCAGTATGGCAGACCAGGCAGGATTGTGTCCAGAACAACTTTGAAGAATTCGTAGAGAAAACGTGTTTTTGACTTTACCCAATCAGCTAAAAACGATTCTCTCGTGGCAAAAACACTGTTACTCGGAGCAAAAACGTGTACATCAGTACATTTAAGTTTTGTCTCAGGGTTCCCATAAGTGAGGATATTCTGCTTTTACATCACTGTGTTTCATACATATGTGAACTTTGGACATCAGCCAACTAGGTGTCTGGAACTAGGAATACCTGAGGTGCCTTTTACACAAATGATATTTCCTACCAGAGTAAGTACCAAGGGGGCTTATGAGGAGTGGGTACAAAGTAATAACTAGCACGCTCCCCTAAGGAGCATCGGTTTACCAGACAGGTTCCCAATAAAGAGGAAATATAATTGGCCTCGTTGCAGGGACTGCGGTGAGGTAAACCCTTGTCCGGGCCTCTGCGTGCTGTAATTTGCGCTAACAAGGTGGAATGCCAACTTCTTTCTTTCCCCCTCAGATCATCCCCTGCCTACCAGCCATGACTTGCCCATAAAGTTCTCATCTGGGAGCGCAGAGTGGGGCGTTGTGAGATGAACAACAGCAGCAGATAACAACACGCGGCCCTATCTCCCCCCTCCAGAGGGGCGAGGGCTCTGGCTGGTCCAGGCACACCGGCCATGCGACCCTCCCTCTGGCCCTTGTTTGTCACGAGCTGACCCTTCCATTTAATTAATTAAAATTAGCATCTGTCCCCGTGGCATTGACTTGTTACGTCAGATAGAATCAGCTTTTGAATCCACGGGCCCCCGGGGCTGCCGGCCCTAACGAGGCCCAAGATCCTAATTAGACGATGTAAGAGGGAGGTGAGTGTAGGGGGTGCAGGGGTGTGGAGGGGGGGGCTGGACAAGGAGGAGGGGAGGGGGGGGGTGGTCTGAGCAGGGGGTCCTGCTGGGCTGCGTTGGCCCTGAGGGGAAGTGGGGTATTTATACACCCTGCACCTAAACATGATGGAGGGGGGGGGGGGCGGGGGAGAGGAGCAGCCCTGTATTACATCCTCTCTCTGTTTATCTGCCTCTGTCTTTGTCCGGTGTGCTTGTCTGCTCTCTGACTGTTTTTAGCACCATTCACAGGCTGAGGTCACAAAAACACATTAGGTAGAAGGGATACACTTAAAATGTCCCCTAAATTAGCCCTCACTAATACACCCCAATCTCGCAAGCAGCAACACATACATTTACTATGTTATTATATATTTGGGGTTTTTTCTGTTCTCGATTTCCCTGGTCTGGCATATGTTACATAGTGTCAACAGTTTTTTATTTTATCACCAAAATGAAGCAAGGGCATCCACATCGAACCACAGTTCGATGCGGACCAAATTTACCAGCAAAGTGAAAGTTGCCAGTCAGATTCTGCTTTTAATTGCGATCACTGGCTCGAGAGGTCGCTGTTCACCAAAACTGGAACTTTTCTCTCGTTTCTCACACTTTTTTAATCTAAAATCTAATTTCATCTCTTGAAATCTGACTCTCACAGCTCTCACAGTTGTAGTAATAATAGTGTTTTGCAGTTTGGCAATGCGCTCATTCACGATACATAAGTAGTTATTCAAGGCAAATAACGCCATCCCTTTCACCTTTGAGGTGCTTAGCACAGGGGAGGGGTTTGTTTTGAATCAACACAATTTCCATCCTCCGCTGCAGTTTCGCCACAAAGAACAGATTTGGCATTTAAATACATATCAATAATTGAATGAAAGAAGATATTGTAGATATCAAAACCTCCATTTGTCAGTCGGTTGGCTGCTAAAGAGCCATTGCAGTCCCCTCCATCTGGTTGGCTCTCCGAAGGAGACTTCAGGGCCGGTGGCTCGGGCCGGTGTCATACCCCGATCGCCAGAGCTGCCCACATTCGATGGAGACAGATGCTGGTGTTGGGGCGGCTGCTGGTGACGAGGGACCGGCCAACGTGAGCAGACAGGATGTGGGCAGTGCCTTGTCCCAGATAGACGCGTGTCAGTAAAACAGTGGGTGACACGGAGGACGTCCATGTGGTGGAGACGCTAAAGGTTTCTGAAAGTCTTCGAGGGAGATGTGAGACGGAGGAAGAGTGAGAGAAACAGAGAGTGAACCTGAACTAAAGCGACCACAGGTCTGAAGACGTGCACATGCATATACTGTATGCATGTACAAAGGTACACATGTAGGTTTCCGCAGTTCAGCGTACACTGCGTTAGCTTTTACTTTGCTCTGCTTTTCATCTCCCATTTGCCAAGATTCCCACTTATTGTTTCATTTTGTTCATTACAAGGCATCATAATTGCATTCTTTAGAGTGACATCTGAACCCCACCTTAATTTTGAGCTTTTATCTAATAAGAAAGAAGTCTCCTTAACCCCATTGTGTGTGTTTTTGTGAAGGGAGGGAGGTGGGGAGGGTGTTCACTCATCGCCTAGTCAGGTCGTGGGAGGACTGGGACCACATGCCCTTCTTAAATGTGTCAGACTGTGCAGGCCTCTTCAGACCACATCGCTGTCACACACCAGCAGGCTGGAATAAAATATTCACTTATGTGAGACCGTATACCCTGATTTTAGCAGGTTGTGTTTTTTTCCAAGCCCCAGCAAGGCCTTGGTCGAAATTGCTCTCTGAAAGTAAAAGGGGTGCGATGGACACTGTCCAATCAATTTCCAACGTGTTCAGAAGAGATTTCAGAACACATGACAAAGCGTACGCGCCAGAACTTATGTAAACTTCCTGCACTGTGAAGATGCTGCATGTGAGTCTCTAAATAAATATAGATTCACACTTAAAAGTACACTGTGGAAAAGTGTGTGTGTGTGTGTGTGTGTCATATTGTTCTGTGTGTGTGTGTGTGTGTGTGTGTGTGTGTGTGTGTGTCCAGTGTAGCTGTGAGGAACTCCTTCAGCGCGTCCCCATGTTTGTCAGCTGGCGAGCATTCTCAATATAAGCTCTCTAATTGCTCAGAAAATTACAGCCAACGATGATTGCACTTGACACGCGCTGACATTACGGTGACACCACAACGCCTCGTGCGCCCCAGCCCCCCCTGCTCCACCACTACCACCACCTCCTCCCCCTCCCCCTCCTCCTCCTCCTCCTCCTCATCCTCCACCCTCCTCACCTCCCCTGCCTGCCCGACACCCTCCTCAGGATGTTGTGCCAGCCCCCATTGACCGGAGCCTTGCCCCCGGTGACCGCCGCGTGCCCTCTGCTTGTTGAAGCTGTCCAAAACAGAGATGTCCCAAAGTTCAATCTGCTCTGGCATCGCTTTCTGCCACCCCTCATCCGTCAGCCAAACCGTTTGCGAGCCATAATGTGCGGCTTCGCGCGTGATCTGTGCTCCGTGGAGCCACGTGTGGGCTGGGGTGGGGGGGATGGGCACGAAGTTTGCATATGGCTGGAAGAGCGCTTTCTAAGTTTTGGCTGTCGTTGTGTAATTACACATGGCTGATCACCTGAATCATGGTGTGGGCAGCACTTCTGTTTCTGTGAATGTGAGTCGGGGAGAGATTCGGGGTAGAGATAGGTTCGTCGCGAGTACTAACCTGATTAATGAGTTTTTTAAGAGTGCGGGGCTCCTGTAAATGCATGTGTGCACATGTGAACGTGAGCGGATGCCTGCATGCGCATGAACGTGTCCGTACCCCCCGTGCCCCTGCAGGCCGGGATGTGTCACCTCTTTGTCTTGTCAGTGTTAATGTGAGCACGGGCAGCCAGGCGTGGAGCTGTGACAGATCAGCCGACGAGACCCCTGCCTCCTCACCCGCTCCCACCTCCCGTCACCCCGCATCCTCCCCTCCACCCCCCCCGACCCTGCCTTCAGCGCAGGGATTAAATATCCCTTACCGTCCGGGCGTCACCCCTGGCATATGGACTTTTTATTTCATTTCAGGTCAGAGGCTGTCGGTCGGCGGCGCTGGGGCTACGATGTTTCACAGCGCCGCGGGATGCCCGCTGGGCAGTGCCGCAGTGGATCAGCGGTGATAGCTGTGCACACCAGGCGCCGCGCGGGCGTCGCACTCATGGCTGAGAGCTGTGCTGTCACATCCGCGCTCTGCAGCTGTAACCTGTGGCACAGTCTCTTGCGGCATGAAGCCGTGCATGGGTGAGACAGGCCGGTGCGGCGTGTCTCCAATAATCTGGCCTCAGCACGCGAACGCTACTTTGTGGCCGCACGGTCGGGACCGTGCAGCAGCGCGTATCTAGGTGTCGGAATGTAGACGCAGACCTCAGATTTTGATGCGATAACGCTTCACAGTCCGCGGTATCATAAGGTGTGGGAGGTTAAAGCTATGTGTTCTTGTCTGGGCCTCACGCTTGATGCTCTGATAAAACACTTCTAGTTTCTCTGACCTGGAGCGAAACGTTACATATTTTGAGTCAATCACTTTGGACATCTGAAGGGATCTTCACCTTTGGAAGACTTGAAAAGTGGTAAAACATAACATGAATCAATATTATGCACACATTGAAATCAACACAGATTTTCTAATGAAACAGCGGGACTTTAAACAGCTGGGTTGGTTTGAATGATTTCTGACGATTTCCTTTTACTGTAAAGCCTCAAGCTGCCACAAAACATCAGACATTGTGGGAGGATCCCCCCCACACATGCATGGTCAATATATTAGTGTTTGTGGTCTGTGACACCTAACACAGTCATCAGAAGAAGTCTGACTCACAGTCAACAAGGCTCAGGAGGAAAAAGAGACGGCGACCACTTATTGTCAATATGGAATCTTGTAATAGTTTCCAGTCCATTTCTTTTTTCTTGCTTGCAAGTGTGCTTCATACAAATCTCTGTGTATGCTGTTTTTCCATCACTCCACCAACATTCCTCTCAGGTTGTCTGACTGTAGGTGTCCACCTCTGCTCTGGTTTTGGTTGAATGAATGGCTCAGTCTTCCAAAAGCTTTTCAGCAGCTTTTGTGATCTGGTTGCTAATACGGCTACAAATGGGGTCATATTTAGATTTGGTGTTTATGTTTGAATCGCTGCTTGTTTTCTGTGCAATCAAACATCTGAATACAGAGTATACAAAGTGGCCTATGAGCTGTTTTCATAATTGAATATAAAAAAAGTGAAATGTTGGCAATTTCAATTTCAGTTTCATATACCCGTATTTCTTTACGGCCTGACATAATCAGAAATAGCCTAGCTGGGTGGAAAACAGCCGAATCTGGCAACACCGACTGTGAAGCTCCGCCCACAGCTCTTGTTGTGTTAGGAAGAGCAGATATTCTTAGAACAATGCTGCATGTAAGGCAGGCAGGTCTTAATAAAGATGTTATCCTAGATGCATTCTTAGACACGCAATCAATCAGTGATGCTGCTGACAAAACATATGCAGTGTTTAAGGCGTCTACCCCTCATTTCCTGTAAGCTACTAAAACCCAGTGTGCCCCTTAAGATAAATGCAGTGAAAAAATGTGTGACTGGGCTTTCCTCATAACCTTGTGTGGCATCTTGTCCCACTAAAGGCAGTTAAGGTAATCAGACTCTGACTATTCGAAATTACAAGATACAAATATATTTTGGCAGCAAGCCTTAGCTCGCTTAGCTTAAAAGGTAGAGCTAGCATTACAAGTTCTTTGTACCATCAGTTTTTCCCATATAATCATTTCCCATCAGACAGATCCAACAGAGGTGTTCATCTCCTCAACCCCCGCCCAAAAAATCTTCTGTATGAACTTGTCTTTAGCTCAGGTTTCAATTCTCACACCCTGAAATTGTGCTAAAATTGCAAGTCAAATTTAGGATGCAGTTGTTGTTTGAAAGTCTTCCAGATTTTCTCTTAGTTTTGCATGTGAGAAGTGCCTGGTAGTTATTTTCGGACAATCCTGTGATTTGCTTGGTAAAATCTGACAGCGCGCGTTGACAAACAACAGATATGCAAACATTTCAGGTATGCCAGCTCCTGAGCCAACAGGGGCCGTGTTCACTGAACCAAGCGCAAGTAATTGCATAAACAAAGGAGCTGGTTGGCTCGTCTGTAAAAGTTTTTGGTTCTATTCCTCTGGCTCTGACTGTTTGCCACTCCTGTCACTCATCCAGGCCCAGTGATGGAGGTGTGGTGGAAGAGGCGGTGGCGGTGGTTGCTGGGGATGTGTGATGTGTTGTGACAGCGGGAGCCGGGGCTGGCGGGCGGTCACCATGCGGCACCATATTGCCGGGCTCCCCGGGGATGAGAGATCAGCATGCCAGCCTTGCCAAGAAGTGCTAATAGGCGCAACACGTCTTGCTTTCACACATTAAGGCAAGCGAAGGGTGACAGATCAGAGCTGTGATACTGCCGCCTGTAAGGAAAAAAAAAAAAGGGGCCACACCACCCGTTTGCCATGCAGTGCAGGCTAATGATGAAAACTCCTCGAGTGGAGCAATATGCCCCCCAATCACGGAGTTGATGTGTTTGCAGACAGACAGATCTCCGTCTCCCTGCTGTCGCAGAGCCGGGACCGGTGCGGCCTCACTCCCCGGCACAGTGACGCTCGGCTCCATATTGTAGCTGACAATAAAGCCAAAAGTGTTGAAACAGGATCAACACTTTTTTTTTTCCTTTCCAAGAAGACGTCCACGTTCTCACCCAAAGCGGCCGAGGTCAAGTGGGCTGCTCCGGGCGACAACACCTTTGTCACATCTGTTCCCAGAACCTGCAGCCTGGCCGGCGTCTGCTGAGCTGAACGTCTCGCTTTGGGGAGGGAAACCAGAGCTTCCGTGTGTTCACTCCGGTTATTTCCACCTTTGGGGCCATATGCTTGATTTGGCAGATCCTCAAGCACCTGCCTCCGTTTGTTTCCCTCAGAGGTGCCGTCGCGCAGTGTTGTCAACGTTTGATCTGGGCCCGGTTTATTGCTCCGAAGAGACAGAGTTTTGGATTCCTGTAAATAATCACCAGCCGTAGGTGCACATGCACATTTTAGCGTCTCAGTCAAACTGAGCAGCGGCATCAAAACCACTTCTGCCTTTGATGCTGGACCAATATCACCAAAAAAAGTACAGGATGGCATCCTCTTCTACTATAGGCTTTCAATATAACCTTGATAAAACCAGGGTTGGCTTTTCATGTAAAACAGAATTTCATTACAGAAATGCGAATTTTCACACATGTGAATCGAATGGATCTGTGGATGCTTTGCCGTTTCCACCCTCTGAAATGTTTTTCAACCTCAACCTTCAACCTAATTTCCGCGGGACTGGAAGCATCCCGTTGTACCGTTGTGATCTCAGCTGGCGCTACGCTAACCCAGCCCGCCTTCAAAAAGGTCATTTCTTCCATGTCAGTGGGACAAAGATGAACTCCCTGGTACTGTGTGTCAGGCATCTCGGAGCCATTTCCTCTGGATGGATCCCCCGCTGAACACCCATGCGGTGCGTCAGCGGCTGCCCGTGCCCGATCAAATATTAAAGTGAAAGGTAGCGCTGGCGGTAAAAACCCGCACCTCTCAGACAAGCTCCATCCTAATAATGACTCTGGTTACCTTCTAGCATTCATAATGGATAATGTGTTATGGATAAGAACATGCAAATCTGAATGTTTGCGCTGTATCGAGACCGCGCGCCGCTGATTTATTCATGCGGGACTCTTGCGAGTGTCCCCAGCTTTACAGTGCGAGGCTAATGCAAGATTAGACAATTATATATGGAAATGAAATGAATGATTTACAGCGACGGCGGCTCACCTCTGCATCACCCCAGATGTTAGCGGGGAGGCCGATCTGAGTGGTCATGGAAAGGTCACATGAAGAAATTCCACTGTTTGGTGGCACACATACTGTAAATATGATGTCCATGGAATGGATATAAATAGGCTTTTGAAACATCTATCTATCTATCTATCTATCTATCTATCTATCTATCTATCTATCTATCTATCTATCTATCTATCTATCTATCTATCTATCTATCTATCTATCTTTCTATCTATCTATCTATCTATCTATCTATCTATCTATCTATCTATCTATCTATCTATCTATCTATCTATCTATCTATCTATCTATCTATCTATCTTTCTATCTATCTATCTATCTATCTATCTATCTATCTATCTATCTATCTATCTATCTATCTATCTATCTATCTATCTATCTATCTATCTATCTATCTATCTATCTATCTATCTATCTATCTATCTATCTATCTATCTATCTCTCATACTCTTTAGTCTATCTCTTGCTCTCAATCTAATAAACCTTTAATATGACCTATAATATAAACCTATAGGTTTTAGCCTGTAGATGTTTTTCACCATCTGGTCTTTTTCACCTTGACAATAAACTTGACTGGCAATATATTATTCACTTGTCTGTCAACCACTGCATCCATCCATCCGTCCATCCATCCATCCGTCCATCCATCCATCCATCCATCCATCCATCCATCCATCCATCCATCCATCCATCCATCCATCCATCCATCCATCCATCCATCCGTCCACCCCTCCTGCCCTCCCCACCCTGCTCCCCTCCCCCCCATTGACGCCTTCAGTCCCCGGGGCCACGCTATGCTTGCTGGAGCGCTGTGTTGTGAGCGAGTGCTCTGCCTGCCATCAATATGGGTGAGTTACAGAGGTCGCCGGTTCAAACGCAGTTCACCGATTCACGCTGACACTAGCTGTGCCTCTACCCGCACACATTACGTGTGTTGGAGTGTCAGAGCGTGTAAGCGTGCGTGTGCAGTGGGGTGGACGTGCGCGCGTTGATATTTGTGTATGTGGGGGGTATCGGGCCGTGTGGCGGTGCCTATGTGTGTTTGTGTGTCATTGTCATGAGTGTTTTTTTTTGTTTTTTTTTTTGCTCGCGTGTTTACTCACTCGGCCACAGCGCTGAGGGGTTCGATCCTCGGCCCAGGCCCGCTGCCAGCCAGCTTAATGAACATGTTGTCAGCGAGGCGTGGGGCGTGGGGCGACAGCAGCTCTTAAGCCTACGAGATCAGCAGGTGGCGAATCTGCACCCCGTTGGATGTTTTCGAAGCGAAAACCGTAACGTGTCACGCTACAGTCGATAGGGCGGCTTGACTAGGAGCTGCACCGCTCCGGCCAGTGTCTCTCTGAGCACCGGAGTGACACAATGAGCTCTGAGGCCGGACACGTGACTTTTTGTTTATCATGCCCTGGTGTACATGCCCTTACTGTATCCTTGTACCTGTGTGGTACCGGAGGATGCCACTAGAGGGCAAACCAAGGAACTGTGCAGGATTTGTGTGATGCAAACAATAAAAACCCTGGTTTCGCTGTCAAGCACTGATGCACAGTGACTCCTTACTGTCCTTACTGTACTCCTTACTGTTGATGTAGATGTACAGAATGAACATTGCTTCATTTGCACTGGCATCCAATCCACGTTCGCATACACATAACACAGTTGAGATATTAGAAACTGACTGTGCAGGACACGTTTCAAAAGCTGACACCACAGAACTGCTTATCCCTGCCCACTGAGGCCTTGTTAAAATACCCCTCTGACTCAGTATCTTGTTCATGGGTGCATTTATGCACCGATATAGACACCAGCAATATAAATACATAAAGTCTTCAATCAAATCATTATGGCTCATTTACAAAATATCTTTCAAACTATTTTCAAGTCTGAAAGAGTGATCCAAGTTGGCGTCCAGTCACAAGACCTGAAGAAAAAGATGCTTCAGTCGAACTCCAGTCTGAGGCTCGTCTCGAGCGCTACACACCTGTCACCTGAACTTTGATACACTCCGGGCGGCCACAACGAAGCCGCTCTCGGTCTTCTTGCGTCTGTGGTTACAGTAAACTCTGCTGTGCACTGACACTTTACTACTATTCTAGGATCACCCGCTGGTATGGTGCATACAGGAAGTTAAGCTGTTTCTGTGTGTTGTACCATAATCTTCTCTGATTTAGTCACCTTTTACAAGGTAAAATGAAATTCTCTTGAGCTGTCTCAGTGTTGCTGAGGGGAACCAAATCATTTATCAGTGGATACATTGTATAAATATAAGGAAATCCTGGACATTTATGGACAGGAGCAGTTTTTCTTTTAGCTTTTTAAGGCTTTTACAATTGATAAACATGATGTTTTATTTCTGTTTCTCTCGGAGCATCCCTTTCAACGCTTCCTGCCTCACAACAAATAATGAGGACAGAGGTTTCGCTGAGGAGAACTCGAGCAAAGTTCTGTGGTTTATGTGGTTTATGTGGCCATCTAGTGGGCTCCTGACACACATGGAGACGAAACATGGAAGGAAAATCTTTTTCCTCACCTGCAGCTGGAGGGAGTCTGAGAGTGGGTAAAATTCACAGCTGCTCAGAATGAGATTTTAATGGATTTTTTTGTTTTTTAATCTGCAAATCACAAAGTCTTCATATCTGTGCATGCAATTATGAGCTCTCCATCAATTATTTAAAAGTGGACAGAGCAGTGGCTCCAAACATGTAGCCGATTGACTTTAGGCTCGCTGTGTGTGTGTGTTCAGACTCTTGAATAAGGCAGCATGTCAGCTTTGAGAAGAGTCGGAGGGGGGGGGGGGACTTCCTCAGTTGCTGCCTGCTGGCAGATTTAACCCTTGCGTGACTTCCGTTGTCCGACCTGATGCACCCATAACACACCACACCTCCGGCTTCTCTTTTAAAACCTCTAGTTTGACCATATCTGCGAGGACACGAGCTTAGCGGGCATTTAGAAACAGGGAAATCGTGAGACGTGGACAAAACTCACCCGTGTTAAATGTACGTGTGTTTTGTTGTACGATAAACTGGAAACACAACTAGTAAACACAGTTTTTTTAAGCTGAGTCATTCCTGTACATGACTCAGTGTAATGTTAATATATCTTTAATATCTTCTTTAATTTTTAATAAATACAAAAACAACAGGCTTAAGGGTTTCTGTGAATCCAGAAATAGTGAAAAGCAAAAACGGTGACTCTAAGAATGTGTGTGTGTGTGTGCGCGCGTGTGTGTGTGTGCACAGAGCGCATGCTGCTGTGTATTAGCAGTGTCGAGCCACGTGCGCTCAAGAACGTGGGGATTGTTGTTTTTGATCAGAGAGCATAAAGTGCAGCTTTTCGCCTCGTACAGACCGACTCCGTGTGGTTTTTCTGTTAACTCTCCTGCAGCCTTCTCTACTCATAGAGCTATACACACCAGGCTTTTGTGGTTTTGTGGCCCCGGATGGGTGGGGGCATTTCTCTTTTTCCTGGGTAGGCTATGTATTGGGGTTAGAAGCACAAAGTTAAAGATGTAGGAAGTAGAGTTTGCAAGGTGCATGGCGGATAAAGCAAGGACAACCTCGACCTCACACGGCACTCAAAGGATCTGTTTCATCCCTTTTTTTTACGCTCTCTTTTTTCGGCCTGCTCTGCAATAAGACGTTGGTGTTTTTGTTGTATGAGCGAGAGAAGCACTTTCAGGAAATTGGTTGATGTGTTATGTAATAATGTCGCCTGACTTGCTTCATCTGGATGGAAACAATCACAACAGAACATGTTTGAGGCCCGACCTGAAAAGGAGATACGTTTGGCTATTTCTACCTCAAAAACACTACCTCAAAAACAAATCCCACTGGATAATGACAGTAAAAAAAATCGATACTTGCCTCTGTTCAAATTAAGATCTCCATCAGATGATGGACAAACCATCAAACTTTTATAGGATAAATATAGGATTATAGGATAAATGTGAATCAAAATACGAAAAAGATCAGATGTACTTAAATGTCACCTGTGACCTATGTCTTCAGATATAAATAACTAATAAAAATAAATTGTTAAATTCACGGAAAAAAATGAAAATATGTGTGAGTGATACAAACAACCCAATCACTGCTTCTCAAGACTCTTCACAACACACACACACACACACACACTGACACACACACTGACACACACACGCAATCTGTACAAATTGAATCTTGTTATTAAACCTACTTTCAGTTCAGCAGCAACATTTTCCAACATGTGGTGAATAATGTTTGCTCACATTGGATCAACATTTCTCATGAATCCGAGATGTGTTTCAGGCTGGATATTCGTTCCGGGTGATTTTACACAGAACTCACTGCAACCATTTACAACTCCTCACATGGCAGATGCCTGAGCGATGAGGTCAGATGTCATTTCGTCTCTTTTGCCTGCATTCAGCATCCTCGGAACAAATTTAATCTTGTAAAATTATTCGGATTGAAAGACAAGTCATTAGATATCGCTCCGCAGCTTTGAATCCCTTGACGGAGACAGAGATGCTGCTCCTTGAACGACCTGGAACCCTAAGCCTCATTTCATGAATTGCAGGCAGGGGGGAAAAAAAATAAACAGCATCACTATTTGTATTTGCATGAAGAAGCCACTTCAGCTGTTATTTCAGTGCAAGTTCCAGTTTATTTATAGGAATATTTACAGACAGAGAGAAAGAAAGAAAAGGTGATTCGTTAGAAATCTCTGTTTGTCGCGTTCTTTTTGTTCACCGCACGTGTAAAGTCTGTGTGTGGCAGCAGTGCTGAGGCCATTACTTCTCATCAGTGACGTGGAGAGTTCATTAGTGCTGAGGTGTGAGTGTCGACCGGGGGCAGGGGGGTGGGGGGGGTGACAACTTGACTCAAACACATCCTCACAGCAGAGTGACACACGCAGGAACGAGAAACCACGCTCTTTTTACATTTTCCCTCTTTTCTTAAGTGCTTTCTCTCGGGGTCTTGCCGTTTGTCTCCTGAGTAAATCTGAGGGAACTTTTTTTTTGGGGGGGGGGTAATCCTGCCAAAGAAACACTGACTCTCTCACACACATTTGATCTCTCCGCTGCCGCTGGATTCGTCTCGTTTGTTTGTATCCTGAGTAAACCAAGAAGTCAGTTTGCTGTTAGGACCCAAAGAAGAAAAAGAAGAAGAAGAAGGAGAAGAAGAAGGAGGAGGAGGAGAACACACGAGCTGTCGATTTCGAGGTCGACACGAACAAAAGGATGGACCTCGGCGCGGCCTCCTCCACAGAATGAACATCTTGAGCTCGTCCCAGGCGTGAAGGCTCTGCTGCATCGCTGCTGCATAGCTGCTGCTGCTGCTGCCGCTGGCCAACAGGCTGTGGTTGCTCACAGAACCAGGTATCATTAACCACAATGCTGCAGTTTCTGACACACACACACACACACGCACACGCACACACACTGACATGACCAAGAAAGAAGCTGCGAAACGTGTCCCCTGTTTTTCTCTTAAGTACAGGAAATAATTCGATGTCGTACGGCGGGCGAAACGTACGCATTGTTGTGAAATCTTTTAACCGCTGTGCTCAAACATTTCTTCCGTGGAAAGAAAAAAAAAAACACAAAAAAAACAAGAGTCCCACCCCTGGGGTCAAAACAGGCCCAGCTCAAAACTTCCCATGCACTTTGACTCAGTGTGGTTTGATATTTCCTGACGCCGAGAAGTTGATGATGCAACGCCGCATCATCATCATCATCATCATCATCGCCGGCGAAGAAATCGACAACTGTGCACATGTGCTTCTCTCTGTCTTTTGATGCACGGTCGCTCCGGCCTGCTTCGGTCCTCGACGCCCGGCCGAGAACCTCCAGGAAAACATTCATCTTTCATTGAATCCGCGCGTACGCTCCACTCCACCGCCTCGGCACAAAACCAGCCGGCCTGTACGCGTCGGGTAATACTATCTGACTGGAGAACACACCACCACGTCGTGAGTAAAGGAGGAGAGGTGTGGGGTAGTACTCGGTTACAACTCCTATATAATTCATATTCAGTGCGGCGGCGTCTGGCTTGGATTATACACACTGATTTGCACGCGCTCCAATCTGGAGTTGGCCAAGTGTTGCAGTAGCCGCACACGCCTGCAAAACACCTGTCTGTACACAACTTTAAATACTTTTTACACAGAGTGATATAGGAACATAGACACAGTAGAGGATAACTGGGAGTCGTTGAAGCCCTCTTTGAGTTAATGGTCAAGTATCTCCACAACGCGTGGTATTGTACACTTTCAGGGCATTGCTCCCTTGAGGATAATTCCAGTCTCCAATAACACTGTAATCGCCAAGTGTGACCTTCTCCGAGCTCTTAGCTTCAGATTACAACGAGGAGTCACCGGGTTGATTAATAAGCGTTATATGCTGTTGAATTAAGTGATTTGCACGTCCTCCCCTTTTTCAGATGAAATTCAGTTTAGTTCTGAGGGATTCCCCTTCAGTTGTTCTTGGTGTGGGAGGAAGGTACTTTTTATCAAATTTCAATTTCAGCCACTGTCGGGGGCAGAGCTCTTCTCTACGTCATCTTTTCACCTATGATTGTTTTGTAGGTAGCTTACTGTGCTTTGTCGAACAAGTCTCATTCTGATACAGCAACTGATTCCTCTCTGAACCTTTCTCTGATGCTTCTCCAACGCGTTGCAGCGACCGAAGTACGATGAAAGCAAAATACCGGATGCTCCAATGCAGAGCCATCTGGCCGACTGCGACACTGCTTCACCCTGTAAGACCCATGGCATAAATATTATAGCATCACTTTAAACCGTCCTTAAAGAAATACCCCTTAAATATCTTTTGAGAATCCCTTAAATATTTTATGAATATTTGTTTATTGAGGACAGATAGAGGAATTCTGCTCTCCACTAGGCCCAACGTTTCAATATTACTTACTACAATGCGACATTAAAAAACAAACACTTTCATTTCCACTGTACATCAGGTGCCTCCTACAACATCTGTGAAACGATTTTTTTTTCTGCCATTTTTCTTCCTACATCTGGGTCTTACAGGGTGAAAGATTTGACTTCGTTTGATCATTTCCTGCTGGTACAATCCCTAAAAGTCTGAAGAGCTGTTTTATCTGCTCGGACCAATCAGCAGAGTTAAAAAAAAGAAAAGAAAAGAAAGACGAGACGTTCTCTCTCTAACTTTTCATTCACCGTAGTACGGCTAGTGGTGGATTTCTTCTTCTTTTTGATGTTGCTGCCATTTTATGCAACTTCCTGTTGGCAGTGGAGCTGCTCTGCGGAGGACAAATTAAAACACACAAAGCAAACCGTGCGACATCCCTATCCTGTTAGAGCTGAGGGTGATGCACTAACAAGCTTACGAAAAGCTCGTCAGTTTTGCTTAATAACATCATTCTGGAAAAGGGGCTTTAAAAGGGCTATTTTGAGCCACTTAGCGTGCGAGCAACGACTTCAATAATTAATTTGCCGTCCTTGTTGCTGCGCTGCCGCCCGAGTCAACCTGGGGAGTACAGTGTTATGTCAACCAGGGTCGGAGCCCGGTAAAAACAACCAAGTGGTAATAAATAAGAGTGATCCTTTAATTCTACTTTTCTGGACCTTCCTGTCACCCACCCAGAAAATCACTGCCGTCTCAACCTTCCCTGGAAATCAATAACCTGTGGAGTTGAAAGAGGTTCAGTGTTCAGAGTTGAGCTGGAGTGAGGATTTAAGCCTGCATCCTTCACCATCCGGCTGCAGTCGTGCACCCTGACATGTGCTCTCACCTACCGTACAGCGTCTCGCCCGTAACCGGGTTAAATTCATGGGCATGAGTAGAGGGACATGCCCATTTAAGAAACCGCGCGTGCCTCTGAAATCCTCAGATTAGCTGACATCAGTGTAACTTGTATTTTTTCCTTTTTCTTTTTTTTTTAAACGTTGTGTTAAAAAAGCAGTCCCACGGCAGAAGCGGGATCCCGCTCGTGGTTGAAAACCGAAACCTCCTGGTATCAAAATAAGATTATCGACGTTGCCAAAACCCTGCAGAGATAAGCGCCACGGATCAGAAGTGATGTTTGTGGTCTCCGATGAGATAGAAATTTGGTACGCTCAAAAAGCCTGCAGGACGGAAAGAGTGTTGATCTCACGCAGACAGCGACTGCTTTGTTCTTTTTTTTGTTGGGCGGTCTGGGCAGTTGTGACATCAAACTATTTCGAGGGTTCAGATCTTTAGGAAGACCGACGAGAATCCTGGGTGATCTTTGAAAGTCTTTTTTTTTGTTTTTTTTATCCCCTTTTTTAAGCATCCCAGCCCCTGGGATTTTGATCTTGGACTCCTGCTCTTATATACAGCTGTGTGCAAGCACTGGGAGTGGCGCCAACACGGGACATGTGGCGTCTTGATGTCTGCAAAAATATATCTTCATATTTTTTTGCCGTACAGAATGACAATATAAATAGTACATTTCACACACATATGGGAATTGAAAACGGGTACATTGTATAGGCTATGCTAATGTAAAGTGCTAAAATATCTTTTGTTTTTTTTTTAACAGGCCGCAAGCATTAAGGTAAATTCTGACAAAAAAACAAAACAAAACAAAATGAAAAAAAAACATGTTCCCTCCACTTAAAGAGAGGGCAGATCAGCACCCCGCCCTGCAGGGCATCACAACAACAGTTTGGGCAAAACTACACCTCACCCTACGCTATCACATTCATGTTCCCCTGCTCTGTCAGATGATGAAATGTGAGACTGGAATGTTTCATACTCTGCTAACTGCCATGGAAACCCACTTCCTCGTTTGAGGGAGGCGAGAGCGACCTGGCCTCACACCCCCCTGATCGACAGAATTCCTTCACAGTGTCATTGCGTACCTCCCGCAACATCACAAGCTCGCCTCGGATGACTAATCTCCGTCCCACATGACGTCTGTCAAATGGTTTCAGTTAGCCCACTGCTGCCAGATCGCTGTCCTTGGCACTTACTGCATTCAGTCCTCTGCAAAACATACTGCACTGTGAGCGTGCGCGCGTGACAGAGACATGAAAGTGTCCGAGCAGGTGTACAGTATTTAAAGCTAAGAGGTGAGAATCGTCTGTACTGTTTAAAAAAAACCCAACAAAACGCCTCAGATCTCCCTGATGGTTTAACTGATGGTTTAACACCGGGCACCTCCTGACACGCCCCAGCTCCCAGCTCCTACAGCTCCCAGCCTGCCTCCGCCCTCCCCTCCCCTCCCTTCCCCTCACCTCCCCTCACCTCGTCTTTGGCTTACTTTGCTAAATCGGAGTGTACTACACCGTGAAGCGAGGAACAAAGACGGATGTCTGAAACTGTCGAACAAACCACACAACACTCAAAACAAGACGGCAGCCGCCAGAACCGGCGCTCACACAGGCAGTGCTGTCCCAGGTCCTCTGCATGTGCTCTCCCAGATCCGCCACGGCCCCACCCCACCCCCCAGGCCCCGGTGGACCAGTCCTGTGGGGTACGGGCCCCGCCCGCTCTGAAATGGATCGAGTGTGATGCTGCGCCTTTGACTTTTCCCCGCTCGGCCACATCTGCCAATCTCTGACATCTTCTGCCAGAGTAGGGAGAGAGAGAGAAAGAGAGAGAGAGAGAGAGAGAGAGAGAGAGAGAGAGAGAGAGAGAGGGAGGCAGAGGGCACAGATGTGTGTGCGTGCGTGCGTGCGTGTGTGCGTGCGTGTGTGTGCGCGCGCACAGGCTGGTTGCCATGGCGATCAGATCTTGCTGTTCTCCAGGTGGGAGTCGATGTGCTTGATGAGGGCATCGTCAGGGTAACCGACGGGGAATATCAGCTGGCAGAGGGGGCAGCTCCGCATGTCGCTCTCTTCGGTCTCCATCCAGAGCTGCAGGGCCACACACGCACGCACGCACGCACGCACGCACACACACACACACACACACATACACAGAGTCCGTAAGTGCATAATTAGAGCTCAGGATAAATCACTTGAGGTGCTCAACTCTGTGGATTGTATTAGTCATTCTGTGGGAGGCATGAAATCGCATCTCGGGGTGGTGAGTGCTCACAACCGGGTCTGGCCGTGAAACAGACCCGGCCTGGTAGTAAATCTAGGTGGAGGCTCCAGTCCAGGTCCCCAGTCAGCGTGCAGCACCACTCACTTTGGAGAGAATGCTGACTGATTGGAGGAGTAGCTCAACATCCTGTGAAATGTGCTGACTTGGTTTGTCTTCAAGGGTGAGCCGAGTAAATTGACGTCAGTTTCGTGCGTGAGCCTATTCAGCTACGACGACAACAAAAAAGGTTTCCTGTGGAACTGCTGCTATGAGCGACACATCATCTGTCCCTTCCACAACAAAAGCAAAATGCACGGCTTGTTTTCTCATCCGACAGAGCTCGACGCCGATGACCCTCCATTAAGCTCCACTGCGGTCGAGAGACACAAATCTGGGCCAAAGGTCTAGAACAGGGTCCCGGGGACGTTTAACACTTTGACATTAAGGCGGGTTGAGACGAGCCTTTTCTGAAACAACTGACACCAAATGTGGCCCGAAGGTCTAAAAATAAACCTAGCGCAGCAGCACCTCCGACACTGCCGATGGTTCAATTAAGTTTAAAGACTTTGAGTCATTTCTCGCTCAGCCCACAGTGCACGTGTGCACGTGTACTTGTGTGTTCGACTTGTAGCTTTAGTGTGGATTGACAGATCCAGTTGGTGGAAAGAAGATTTAGCTTTGGGGCCTGTGAGAGCACAAAGTTATTCCAGCACCAAGCACGGCAGCACTTATTTTACATCTCTGTTCATGTGTTTCAGAGGTTACAAAAACAAGACCCGATGTGTCATCGAGTCTGAAAACAACACATTGTATATTATAGCTCTATGCTTACACCTCCAGAAAAACTGTCTCCCCTTAAGCTTAAAATGCAAACTTCTCCACTGATGTTTGTGTCTTATTCTATAGTATTTGCCACAAAGCAAACTTCCCTGCCGCTTCACTTTACAGCCCCTTCCACTTACGTTGATGGAGGGCCAGGACTGAGCGTGCTCTGCCGACATGTACCCGGGCTGGGGGTGGCAGCTGAGCGTGTTGGGCCGCTGGGGGATGGGGAAGGCCGAGCAGGACGCCGGACCCCGCATGACGCCGGCGGGCAGCGGGGCGGAGAGGGCGCCCAGCGTCCGCGGGGGGCTGATGGGGTGAGGGCAGGTCCACTCCTCCTCATCCTCCGACGACTGCGGGGGCTGCGGGGCCGGCGTGGAGGGGGGAGGCGGCTCAAAGTGTAGGTGGGCCACCTCGGACAGTGGGAACGGCATCTCTCTGGAGTGGCGCAGGGAGCTCTCCCCCAGGCCCCCGAGGCCCCCGTCGGCCCCGGCGCCGGCCTGGTGCGGGGACGGGGAGCCGCGGTGCTGCAGTCCGTGAAAGGAGCCGTGGTGCTGCTGCTTGGAGTAGCCGTCGATGTAGGGCCGCGGCTTGGGCAGCGTGGACACGGGGTCCAGGGAGAAGCGGGGCGGGCACTGGTAGGCCGAGGGGTCCGCCACCTCCGAGTAGCTGCGGCGGCCCTGGAAGCTGGCCCTCAGGTGCTGGCTGGGGGGCCGGCTGGAGTAGGAGGCGGGGCCGTCGGTGACGTCCAGCAGGGGCGAGCGGCGGTGCATGTCCGGGGAGAGGCGCTGCAGCACGGGGGAGCGTCTCTGCGGGATGGGGGAGTGGTGGGGCGGAGGCGGCACCGGGGAGTGGCGCTGAGAGATGGGCGAGTGGCGCTGGGACACCGGGGAGTGGCGCTGGTGGTGGATGGGAGAGTGGCGCTGGACTGAGGGGAGCCAAACACAGGGGACAGAGTCAGAGCAGCAGAGAGTGTTGTGAGAGCGTGACCTCTGACTGCACACGAGCTTCTAAAAGTCTAAAGTGAGACATGTGCCTTGTATGCCTATACCCTCAAACATTCATTCGTACACTCATAGCCTGCTTTAAATGAGAGTCTGCTGGAGGCCATCACAGCATTCACAGGTCAAAAGGCTTATCCGTGGCAGAGTCTACACACCTACATATGCACACCGATCACTCCCACGTATTTAGTGCATATCTTAACTGTCCTGAACATGCATGTTTATGGACTTTGAGAGAAACCTACGTGGACACGGTGAGAGCATGCACACTGTGCGTGGAAAGGCCTGTCTTGCTGTGAGGCACCATCTCAACCCAGCGACTCATCTGTGAAAAGTTCAACAACCGCATCACGGCGTGAACTTCAGGAGCCCAAAGACTTTTGCCACTCTTGTTTGTTTCAGGCTCTCAGATTCGAGCGTACGACTATGCTCAATCGTTTTACATGGGCTTCTTTGCATGCCGTTTGCAGTGGCTCACAGCAAATTTTTTTTTCTTCCGTGTATTCACAAAAAGTCACACCTTGCAGGCACAGCCTCGGCTCCACTTCCCATATCAGAGGAAGCATCACTTCTGGCTGGCTGGTTGCGGTGTTGAGAGAGAAGGGGTGTAAAGCACTCTCTGAGCCTCCGCACGAGGTTCAAACACTCTCACAGTGGAGCACCCCGGAGAATTTCTATGACCCCCATACACATTTACACTCCCCTGATCACCTTAGTGATTCAGAGAGCAGTTTCAAAAAAAGCCCTGCGGTTAAATTTGGCCAAGAGGCAGTCACGTCACGTCACATATCGAGTCCGAGGTTGTAGATGAGGGTGATGTAACATCCTCGGGGAAAACATTGGACACAGTTCGGGGGTTTTCTGTTATTCCCCACCTGGTGTGAAAAAACATCGTCCTTCACGTGTTTACGCACGTTTCCACCAATTGTGCTCTCGACAGCTCCACAGCAAAGCATGCACTGCTTGTTGGTTTGTGGTAGGAGTAGATGCACAGTTGTGAGACATTAAGAGCGTGATTGCCCGTACAGGAAGAGAAAAGTGTTGCTACTGTTTAGCACCTGTGAGTTGTAGTCGACTACGTGTCAGTTCGTGAGAAAACTGAAGCGTGAAATGACAGCAGTCCACTTCCTTGACATCAGGAAGATTCCGGCCGACATTTGGGAAACTACAGATTTGTCTTAACTTACTTTTTACTAAAGTGACATTTAATGCTTCAACATGTGCATCTAAACCCGTTTGGCTTAAAATAATGGTCCAAGTTAGTGAAAGTTAATAAAAGTTGATCAAAAATGAATAATGAACGCAAAACATATGATAAACTTTTTCGCAACATTATAGCTTCAATGTGAGCCAGTTGTTTGTCCAATCTTCACTTCGAAATCGTTATCCAGCTTTTGATTCAGAACTCACTCTCTTCAATTCCCGCCCTGGTTAACCAGTGTCGCGCGGAGTTGCGTGACGGATGCTAACCTGGACTAGCCTGCTCCTGCGAGGCTTTCCTCAGGATCTCCGTCTGCTTGGAGCTCAGAGCCTGCAGCCGTCCCAGCTCCTCCGTCAGCTCCGTGTAGGCCAGAGCCAGGTTCACCCTGCGGGCGGGAGGCAACCGTGTCATTAACGTGACGGGGCCGCGGATCGCTGTCGTGCACCACCCCACGAGGACGCGTCCCGCTAATCGAATCAAATTGCACGACTTCATCAGATGGTAAGACGTGCGCGCATCCCTGTGAACGAGCTCTGCCTCTCACATCGGGCCCTTGATCGAAACAGGCTCGGGAGGCTGGTATTTTTAGAGCGAAAAGTCGCAGTGAATAACTGAGGTGCACGAAATCACGCCGCCTCATGCACGACGTGTCATGACTCTCTCGGGTGTGTGTGTGTGTGTGTGTGGGGGGGGGGGACTTAGCAGAGAGGCTCTCAACTCTCGCGCATCTCCTACCCATGGCAACGGGCTGACTTTGCCTCGCCTCGTCGGCTCGAAGCCGAGCTGGATGCGCGTGTGACTTGCTGGCGGCACCGCGCCAGCCAGACGGAGTCGAGCGGTAATCTGTCCGCCTGTCGCACATCTCCCCACCTCGGTTCGCCGGGGACGAGATGTGATGCTTTTACTGTACGAGGTTCAAAGATAGAGTGGGCCGCGCGGCTCACATGTCGTCACCGTTTCATCTGATAAGGCCCGGCTTATCTTCACATGTCTAACCAGCTTTTCATAAACTCCTCAGTCCTGACCTGAAATTCACTCATTCCTGCACAGAGAGCGGTAGATTAGCCCGTTAGCAGCAGAGATGTGAAACCTCGATATCGCGCTTGGAATCTGTCGAGATAAACACTTTTCACTGCCAGAGTGATTTCTGGCACCGCTTGTAATTCTCTTGTTTGGGAGGATGTTAAACCTGCGCTAGCTCTAACCCTCACTCTGGTCTCCTAGAGCGTCTTTCCGACGTTTCCCAGCTGAGTTTCTGTCTGTGACTCCTTCTAGGAACGCATTTCTGAAGCCATGCCGCTGCACCCCTTTTTACTTTAAACGTCCCCACAGTCGGTGAGAAGAAAATCAACAGCTCACGAGCGCGAACGTTACCACAGATAACAGATACAGCAAAGATCAATGGAAACATGCAGATGAAACGAGCGTTGGCTTGTTGTTGACTCAGAACTGCACAGATAACAGATTTACGCTCTTCGGCGATTAGAAAATGACTAAGCTCGACCATGCCGATCGTGGCGGATTATAATAAGGTAGAGGGAAAAATAGGTGTTCTCATTTCCTGGGGATTTCTTCTGCATGAGAGGAAGGAGAGCTGAACTTCCAGAGAGAAAACACACAGCGCTCGCAGTACAGTGTGCATCCTTCCCACACAGCAAATAAAACACTGATTAGAGTGATAAGCAGCAGCAAACCCGCACACCAGCTTAATTGAATCTTCCAACCAGTGTGTGTGTGTGTCTGTGTGTGTGTGTGTGTGTGCGAGGGAGAGAGAGAGAGAGCCTGCTGCCTCAGTTTATATTAGAGGAACGTTGTAACTCAGTACATTTAACTGGCATTGGCAGAGGCGCGAGGCTGAAAGCCTGATGCCAAAACCCGAATCGTGTCAAATGAAACTTTCATTACAATGGCGCTCGCAATTTGTTTTGACAACAACTCATGGCTTCCGCTGGTTTAGTGGGTTTTGTGACTGGCCCACCTAGTTTTCCAGCCCTCTGCTCTGACTCAGACATGACCCCCCCTCCCCACACACACACACACACACACACCCTCCAACTTGAGGCAAAGGGCATCGGCCTCTACATTGTGGGACTGGCGAGATGATTCAGGGGTCAAAGCTTACCGCGGCTGTCAATAAGGTGGAGACCTGCTCGGAGGCCACACGTCGGAAAATCCCGAGCTTACTCACTGGCCCAGTGGGTAGAGCGGGAGGCGCTCGTACCGGGGGCCCGTCACGTCTCATTGCTCCGCTCGCCGCTCTCCGGCGGCCCTCGGCTCCGTCCCCGCTCCCTCCTCGCCAGACACTACTTTCGGCGGCGGCTGCTTCGATTTCGCGCGCGCGCCCTCCTTTTTTCACACTCTCTGCGCTCTGCCGAGACTTTTCGACTTTGACGGGACACCTTCCTGCTTTGTTGTTAACAATGTGTGTCACAGGGCCAGACACCTCTGCTGCACAAAAGTGCAAAGGCGTCTGCGGCCCCCCCCCCCGCCCCATTGCTCCGCCATCGCACCAGGGGGGGTTGTTTTGGGCGCTGCACGTCTAAAAATACTTAGCATGTTAGATTCACTCCATTTCCCTTTGTTTTCGCTGCTTAAACAAACGCATAAGTGCGCACATGTGCCGTACGATGTACAGTACAGTGCGTGGGAGAGGTGTGATTACGGCGTTCATGAGAGATGACTGCCTCTGAATCGATCAGGTACACACACCGCGTGTGAGCGTGTGTGTGTGTGTGCGTGGGAGCGGAAGAGCAGGGTGTGTGGGCTGAATTTCTGACCTTTGATCTGATGTGATGGCGCTGTGGCTGCAGTGGCCTGCGAGCTCTCAGATGCTCTTTGTTGGCTGCCTAAGCGCTGCGTTTCAAACCCGCAGCAGCTTGGTGGCAACAAAAGCTGAGCGCCTGAGCGCTCTCCGTGCCTGCTGTGATGTGGGGAGAACACATAGCACGATATTCACAGGCCGCTTTAGCCTCCGAGGGCCTGGACTTTGTCTTCCGCCCGGTTAGCCTCCTTCAGCAGATCTGAAAGCTTTTAATAAAGAGCTAAATCAACGTCGCCCGGGCGGGTCGATTGCAGGATTGTCTTGAAGTTTCTCAAAAGAAACATGTGACCTGCACACCTCAGGCACCCCAGAGGGCCAGGAGGGAGCTTTTCACGCTATGCTCTCCGCACCCTGTCACAAACTTAGTGAACTCTATGGGTTTTTCTTGATTAAGACTTTTCAAGAAAAAAGGGAGGTTGCCCGAGAGCTCGACTCGTCTTGAATTTCCTGACAGGTCGTCAGTTTGGATGTTTTCGGGTTTCTGTCGAGAAATGGGGATTCCACGTCGACGCAGGACTGTCACGTCGTGATTTATTGGAAACGTCTCACTTTCTGAAAGCCGACGAGGGTTTGCTCAGGCACTTGGAGCTCAGTGGCGCGGAGGAGAGGGGGCGGCGTGCCAGGCGACTGCAGCGGAGCGGCTTGTGGTCGGGGAGGGAAGATCTTTCACGCATCAGAAGTTATGAGCGAGGCAAACACAATTTCACAAATGTAAGGGCTGCTAAACCGCTCCGGTGCGAATAAAAATAGGTCAAGGAGCAGACAGGAGGGGCGAGAAGGGTGGCGTGGAAGGAAAATATAACAAGATTAAGAACAAATTGCAGCTAAATGGAGTCAGAGTGAATTCAAATCAGACTTTATGAGTATTTATGTGTGGAAACTTTTTGGTGGCAGCGTTATTGTCCCAAATGAGAAGTCAACCAATGGAAGAGTGCTGCTGGAAATGGTGGTGGCGGAGAGCCGTAACGGCATTATTACTATTTTGCTAACACTGCAGTGCACACACATTAGGGTTGCGTAATTATTGAAGACGTTTCGCAGTCGCAGTTTTTTCTTACGCTGCGTGAAATCTGATAAATCTAATAAAGTGCAGCCTCTGTCTGTGGTCGGGCTTATTGGGTCATTTCATCTGACAGAGTGTTTGACTTTTCCATCGGCGGATACGTTTTACCCCGTAAGTGTTTGACTTGAGCCAAAGTGAATAACATTTTGGCCGGGCACCAGACGAGAGCACATTTCTGAGTCTTTAATGTGCTCATCTCTCTTAAAGCCCGCAAATTTCCCCCTGGCAGCCTCTGCTTTTGGAGTGCTGATGATTATTCAGGCCAACGTGCTGCATTAACATGCTCCGCGGCACATGTCAAAAATCTGTGCAGCTTACACTAAATGGCTCAATTACAAGAAGAAGTGCCAGGAAACAAAGTTGAGGCATAGTACATTTTTCAGTGGGAGTGCGTGATATTGGTGAGTAAAACCAAAAGGTGACCAAGGTCTGGAAAAAGCAGTAGGCCTCTACCACACGCTGAGTAAAAACAGCCTCTCTCTACTGCCACAGTACATACTTTCAGTTTTCTCCCCATCGAAACACTTCTGGGGTTTCTATGTGTGGGAGTGTGTGTGGTTTTCTTCTCCTTCTTCTTCTTCTCTCTCTCTCTCTCTTTTATTTTTCATTTTGTACCCGCGGCACCCTGTCAAACAGCCGCGGGGCGATAAGACGCCGAGGCAAAAGACAGTCCCGGCCGAGCTGACCAAAAGCGAGTGGACGCGAGCGTGGTATAAAGACAGACGGGGGTGCAAGAGTCCAACGAAGGCGCAGACAGGAGGAGACGGACAGGAAGGAGTCGTGCGCTGGGCCCACACCACCCCCTGCTGCCCAGACTGAACCTCTGCCTGCCTGAGCAGGTGCGTGGCAGCCGAGTGCACACACACAGCGGAGCTCTCCCAATGTACAGTAAATAACCAGCGCAGCAAGGAGCAGATCACAGCAGGTGCTCCTCTACCAGTGTCATCCCTCCTCTCCCTTCCTCCCCCCCTTCCCTTCTCCAACCCCCCCCCCCCCCGCCCGGCCGCGGCCACTTACTGCTCGTCTCCCACCTTCTTTATCCACTCCACATCGCACTGCTTGCACGGAGAAGTCATTTCCTGCCGAAGTAGAGCGTGAAATTAGATTAGCATGCAGGTGCCGGCGGAGTATCGGACAAAATCTGACAGCGGGGGCCGGCATGTTGAACGAAACAGTCAGGAAAAACGGATCCACACTAGGAACAGTGTGTGTGTGTGTGTGCGTGTGTTTAAAGGGCCTTGACAGCTCTGTGTGCGCGTCAGGACTTTCAGTCATAGCGTCCAACCAGGAGAGGAATAAATGTTGTTGCGGTGGTAAATCAGATGCTGTGAACTGGTGTTAAAATAGAGCGAAGCGTCCCTGAGAGGAGCTTCCTGATTGGTTCACCTTGTTGTTACGGTCTTAATGTTACAGTGTGCGGCGAATATGCCGCCCACACTGAGAAGACTCCAGCCATCTGATCTGGCCTTGTGGTGTCTTAGCATTAAGACTGGACACTCATATGCATGTGCAGAGCTGACAGTCTTCTTCCCATCGAAATTATGATGAAGAGATACATGCAGGTGATAATTCACGATTGCAATAT
This sequence comes from Karalla daura, assembly GCA_029224185.1. NCBI lineage: Eukaryota > Metazoa > Chordata > Actinopteri > Chaetodontiformes > Leiognathidae > Karalla > Karalla daura. The sequence continues at coordinate 16,755,300 of CM055207.1, read as the reverse complement.
TCTACTAATATTGCAGTTGGATCACAGAATTGATGATATTTGACCTTAAAGCTTGGATTTGCAAAATCGTCTCTGAAGACAGACCGGTCCTTCACTCACCGCTGAACACACACCTTACCCTAACCCTCAAATTAATCATCGATTGGGAACCCTAACCATAGCTCGTCGGATGACACTGACCCGTTCCCTCTGACTGCTCTGCAGCATCCTCATCTCCTCCTTCAGCCTCTCGCACTCGCCCTTCAGCTCCTCCTCGCGCTGACACGCTCCCTGGGCCTCGTGCCGGGCCCCCTCCAGCTCCGCCTCCAGCCGCTGCAGCTTCAGGTCGGACAGCGCGTCCAGGCTGCGGGAGCTCTGCAGGGTCAGGGCGGGACAGTCCAGCACTGGCAGGGAGACGACAAAACAAAGTGGGACTACAGTACAGTGCAGTACATAGCTCTTTTCATCGCCTTTCTCCCTGACTCCGGCTGTGCTGTTATGTCCATGCTTTTCTCATACAATAGGTACACTTTGTATGGAACACTTTGTGAGGAGAGAGCTGACTTCCTCCAAGGACAGCGTCTTTCACTGAGCACCTGGCTGATGTGATCCGTGTGGGCACGGCGGTGATTCAGCTCCGCTCACACACACCGTCTCTGTCCTTGAGCCAGAACACACTCGCTAGCATCTTTTATACCTCAGCTCCCCGTGCCTCCACTCCAACCCCCACCCCACACACACACACACACACACACACACACACACACACACACACACACACACAGTGTACACAATCTGCAGTAAATATGTGTCCTCACACTCATTCACGCGGCTGTTGACACTTTTACGTGGCTGGCTGGCGTGCGTGTGTCGGAGCAGCGCCAGCAGGGGGCAGCGAGGACGCAAGCACACATGTTGGGATGCGACACGTGACCTGGAAGAAGAAAGGCCGGATCTGACTCCTGCCGTTTTAAAGAAGTATTCACTGACTTGTTCCCGTCCTTCTTTCCTCCCTTCCCTCGTGTTGCTGCCAAAAACTCTGACGTCTCTGCCTTTCTGTGCAAACCGGACGCTACATATTCATGCTAAAACCTGATGTGGACTCACACACACACACACACACACACGCACATACACACACAGACGCACACATACTGCTGGATATCAGCAACACCTCTTGCTGCGCTCCTAAAAAAAGTGTTTTTTTTCCCGCTCCTTTCCCCATTGATCACGCAGCCTGCGCTACAGCTCGCCTCCTCTCAGTGAAGGTAAACCATCGGCAGGGACATCTGTTGAGCTAGCGGCGACACATTTTGTGCCCGTCCCCGTCACACACCCACATCGAGGAGGGGGGCCCGGAGTTCGGCCTCCAGCGACTCCTGGAGATGGACCAAATCCGTTCCACAGGAGCAGCAGCAGCAGCGGACTAAACACCTAATATCTCGATTTCTGTGTTGGGGTCTCAGAGGGCTCAGAGGCAATCTGCTTCTCGGTGTTCTGGTCCAAAATCCTGCGAAATTTTCAGACTTCTGTTTACTTTTTTTTTTGTTGCTATGTTACAACGCACAGATCCGATCCGCCTCGGTTATTTGCACATTTCTGATACAGGAATTATTTTGCATGGGAATGGAGAAACAAAATCAAATTCATCTCACAGCTTTTGGAGCAGTTGGAGCTGACGACTAATGACAATAGAGAGCACTCAGCGGTGCAGATGGCACTAACAGGCTGCATAATGCAGAGAAATCCTCAAATTTACTGCTCCCGACCATTTTCACCAAATGTTTCGGAGCCAGGATGATTGAACTGCAGTCATCAGCGGCCTCGCAGAGACAATGTCTCTTTTTCTGTCGGCATGGCCGAGGAGAAGTAGCAAGTAGAAGCAGATGTAGCCGTAGTAGGTAGCAGCAAACCTGCCATAACTGGGTTTAATTTGACCTCAGCATAAACACTGCTTGGATGGAACATTTGATGAAAGACGATTAAAGAGCAGAAGGGAAAACACGAAGGGATGACAAATACGGCTAATAACTGACTCAAACGACCTCATATTTTACAGTGTAGATTCCTCTTGGAAATGCAGTTACAATGCATAAACTTTATACAGGGATGCGATTGGATTATGTCTACTTAATACAGAGATTTAGACTAATTCTACTCATTAAAAGAGATGCAATTAGATTGTACGGATACAGTAACATAAATTGTGGATGAGCTGCCCTGTCATCATCAGATTTTCCTGAACGATCCAGTCAGAGTCAAAACCATGGGGGATTGCCTGCGATTAAGCCAGTCACTGATCTGAGCATTTAAAAAAAAAAACAACGCTATAAACTAAAGCAGGAGTGCAGCTTAAAGCTGCCGGTGACGGAAGCGTCTCATGGCCAGGATTTACTTATTATCCTGATAATAAAAAAAAAGCTCCCTAAAAGCTATAAGCTTGACTTCAGTCATAGTCTTATTCTGGCGTGTTCACGTTCGTGTGATTAGCAGAATAACTTCCTTTATCTGATACAAAGTGCTGCTAGAGACTTGTTATGTTTGACCACAGCATGCACACACACACACACACACACACACATACACACATGTGTGTGTGTATGTGTGTACACACACACACAGGCACGTAAGCATCCTGAGAAGGAGACAGAGAGAGACACTGACTGTGTGTGTCTGGGCCGGCGTGCAGCTGCAGGTACTGCATGTCTTTGCTGTGCAGCTGCATGTTGAGCTTCTGCAGCGAGCTCTCCCTCTGCCTCAGAGCTGACTCCAGGTCCAGGATGCGCTCCACGTGCTTCTCCACCAGGCTGGTCTACACACACACACACACACAGGATGGAGATAGTAGCAGGGGCGATGATCAGTGACATGGTTATTTGGGAGCAGAAACCGTTCGGTCCATTTGTTGATAGTACGTTTCGGTCTTTGCACAGGTGACAAACCTGTATTTCCTCCTGGACAAAACACAGGTGTACTGTTAAATTGTTCTTGTCACAGCATTGTGATATCCTTTCTTATTTTGATTACAAGCTGACAGTGATAAGGAATAGAGGGGCATGATTTGATACTGCATCATATGTTCATTTAGGATTTCAGTGGCGGTGCATTTCTATAGACCACTAACTCCTGTCACCGTCTGCCCAACAGTGAGGTTGCATCAATTTGCAGTCCTGGAAACTGAGCCCAAGATAGTGGTTATGGGCATGCACAGAATCATAGTGTGGCACAACTCAAAGGTTGACAACATTTGAGAGAACACCAGAACGCTTGTTGGAAGCGAAGATAAAATCACAGCTGCACAAATAGCTGCACAAATGTTTGCATGATGCTCAGACTGCATGATGGTAGCTGAATGAAAGGTGGTGTGTGTGTGTGCGTGTGTGTGTGTGTGTGTGCGTGTGTGTGTGTGTGTGTGCGTGTGTGTGTGTGTGTGTGTGTGTGTGTGTGTGGCTATGCTGGAAGGTTAAAGGCCACCAAGGCTGCAGCAGCAGGTAGATGGAAGCTCTGTTTCTGCTTGTGGCAGACGGTCGTCCCCACATCCTCGGAGCCGCTCTGACCACATAACCCACTGATGCTGCTCGGCAAGAGCTGCTCAGTGGACTGGAGTCCCATATGAGATGGTTTATTATCACAGAGGGGATCTGAGAAAGAGCAGCCAGCCAATCTGTTCACTTGGAAGCGTCTACCTGCTCTGGATCGACTCCGATTTGTAACAGAAATGTGTTCAAAAACTGAGACGCTCACAATTGCGCTGAGAGGAAGAGAAAGCAATTCTACCGTGGTTTAAATGATGGAGGGGCGAAAACAGAAACGGCGATTTGCTGAATTAAAACCTTCTCTCGCAGTCCTCAAACATCAAGTGTTTGGCGTCAGGGGAGAGATTTCACTAAATGACTCTTAAAAGGACCGCGTGAGGGACGGCTGGCTCGGCATAAAGAGTAATGAGAAAAGTTCCCTCAGCAGGAAATTACTTTGAAATGAGCGGTGGTGTCTGAAGCGCACAGAGAACCAGCCCAGCGCATTTCCTGCTCCCACTTTTTCTGCTTCTTCCATCAGAGGCAAACATAAAACTATCTCTGCCTTTACTGTTAATGAACACAGTGAGCATAGCACCAGCATAGTGTCTCAAAATCCCACTCACTGTTTCATACTCTGGATTGGGAGTTTCCTGATCCCTCCTACAGCTACAGTATATATGAACTGGTTAGCGCCTCTAACTCACTGTTCAGCAACCTTGCCTTTACTATAAGTTTTGTCAGCCTAAATCATTTTATCTAGCTGTGGTTGGCTCTGAGGCCGAACCCTGTTCTGCCACTCGTTTATAAGATGTGCATTGATTAGGGTTGATTTATTATCACACTGTTATTGACTGCTGCCATGTCCAGTTCTGTTTGGAAACTTCATCATAGGGCTTCATCATAGGCCTCATCATAGGTCCTATGATGAGACCTAGAGACCTATGATGGAAAGACACTTTTAGCTCGACTTTTTGACATACAACTTTTTCCAGCCAAAGATGCACGGCAGGCCGAAAAGCATTATCATATTCTCATTCATGTATACATTTTGGATATTGAAATAGTAGCTACAAAATGGGTTACAGGAGACAGAGTGTGATGTAAAATTCAAGTCTAACACAAAATCCTAAAAGGCTGCATGTGTACAGTCGGGACTCGGGACTCAATAGTGTCTATAAGTAAACCCAAATGACACTGCAGTTACCAAAAAAAAGGATTTTAGATATGGCTGTGAAATAACATCTGAGGCATTTCTGTTGAAACTAATGTTCCATAGCTTCTCTATAAACACAGGAGAACGTGGGTGAGATCCCTATTCAACCATTCTAGGTCCCCTGGCTTCTTGTGTCGCTTAAACCCCTTTTTTGGCTAGTTTTCATGATTTTGTGTGACGCTCTAGGAGGAGTAAATCCGACTTCGGTGTTGATCATGCGTGCGGCTCATTGGCTTTTCATGACCTCAGCTGTAGCTCCCACCCAGCCCGCGGTGGCGGAGGGTCATTCATGAGCTAAGCAGCTTGCGTGTGAAACCTCGCCGAAGCGGCGAGTGCAGTGAAGCGCAGCGAACATCTCTGACCATCTTGTCGAGGTCCCGCTGGAGGTTGCTCTTCTCCATGTGGATCTTCTCGTAGGCTTGGATCACGTCCTCCAGCTGCTCCTCCCTCTCCTTCCTCTTCTGGAGCTGAAGCACGCCACGGAGTGACAGACGGGGGAGAGAGAGAGAGAGAGCGAGAGAGAAAAAAAAGTCTTGACACACATTTACTGTTTCTGTGTCGGATTTAAAACTTCCCCACAAAGGCAGAGAGAAAAAGAGAGGGAGGGAGGGAGAGAGAGCGAGAGAGAGGGAGGGAGAGTGAGAGGGAGGAAAAAAATCTCCCGAAGTGAGAGTCATCAAACATGTCTCTTAAGAACCAGTTGCGTAACCGAGCACATTTAGGACAGTGAAATCCTGACATCTCAGCACGCACGCAGCCAAGCCTCAGACAAATCGTCTACACCATTTTGATTAAAAATAAAAAAAGCCTTTCCATGTCTCGCTGTGACTTAATAAGCAGATCCGGTGCCGGTGGGAGCGGTAATGGCATGTTGCCTGACATGTCTGATGTGACGGACAGACGCTGTTAGAGCGGGACGGGGCCGTGGGTGAAGAGGGGGGACGAGAGGAACAGAGCGGGAACAGAGAGTTGAACCTGTGCCACTGGAATGTGTCGCACTCAGGGTCCATGAAAATGTTTGGTTGAGAAACAAATTAGAGCAAGAGACGAAACAGAGAGCCAGGCTCCCAACCTTAACCCTAAAGGTCCATTTACGCTCCATGCTTGTTGACAGTTGAAACGCTTTTTGCCTGTCTTTGTCTTGCTTGGTTTGTCTAGGTGTGTCGATTTCGTGATCCCCTTTTGGCGAGCTTACAAATGCTCATACAGATGTAGAAAGAGTAATAGCACCAGAAATCGTCGTTGCGCTGTAGTCCAGTATAGCTATACGGGAATAGAAACAAGATGCAAAACCAGCATGGGAACGCAAACAGACGTGGGGGTATTTTTCGAAGAGATGCTTATGAGAATTTGTTTGCAATCACGCCGGCTATTATAGTATAATGTTGCTTTGCCAGTTTTGCTTTGTAACAGTTGGGACGAAATTGGGCGACTCTGAACTCAGCGCTGCCTCCCGCTGGATATATTGCTTAACTACGTAACGTACCGGGTTTGATACTGTACGTACCGGGTACTTTCATACTGTAGGCTTGATATCAGTAGAGCATCAATGGGCCTTCATACATATGAGTGAGTACATTCCAGTACAGTTGTAATTAAAAGAGAATGATAATCAGATTCCAGCTACACTGTTGAGACAGAGTGTTTGGATGACACAGAGCAATTTGATGACACTGAAGTCCAGTCGAAAACTAGGGCCTTTGTGTGTGGAATTTGCATGTTTTCCCCATATCTGATTTCCTCCAATGGTCCAAAAACGTGCCTGTTTTGCTTGATTGGAGGCTCTAATGACACCCACGTGTCAGTGTGAGAGGAAATAGTGTGTGTGCGTGTGCCTGAGCAGGGTTGCCTGTGTTTTCCTCATGTATGCTGGAAATCCCCACACTGTTTGAGATTGATGTGTGTCATGTTTATGAACCTCATATGCATAACTGATACGCATAAATCAATCACTTCTTCACCTTTGAGCTATTGCCTGGTGCTGTGATACAGTACATACCGTGTGATGCAATCTGCATCACAAGTGACTGAGGATATGTTCTTACACTGATTAAAGTAAAGAGTGAAAGAGCATGTTTACATTTTAAGGAATTCTATTGTAGAGAACCACTGCCCTTAACATAACCCACTTTGTTATATGAAGTGATGCAGCAAAACCCCATAGGATTAACACGATCTTTCATTTTTAACACCAAAAATCAGCCATCTCATCACATCTCGAGGCTGTGCTCTCTCTGCTGGCTCAGAGCAAGTGGTTTCACTTCAGCGTATAATATAAACATAGACGGAAGACGCTGAAGGTCCCAAACAAGGGGACACTCTGCTTAACGGGGCCTGAAGATCAGCTAATATAGCAGAACACACCCTCGGGCTGTTTATTCCCTAACGAAATGTACACACTCGCACACACACACACACACACACACACACACACACACACACACATAGACACACACACACACACACACAGCTGGCATCTTTGGCTGTGGTGTGTGACTGTGCTCAAGCTTAACATTTATTCTGCATTTTGGCAGAAAACCACTGAGGACGTTTTTTTTGTTTTTCTTTGACTTTTTCACTTCATGACCTTTATATTCCTCTAATCTTGAGCGTCACCTGGGTCCACCTCTCCTCCATGACGGCAAACCCCCAGAAAGAAGAGGGTGCGGAGACAGCATGTATGCGTATGCACGTGTGTGTGTGTGTGTGTGTGTGTGTGTGTGTGTGTGTGTGTGTGTGTGTGTGCCCACAGAGCATGCTCAGTGGGCCGTGGCACATTTGTCCTCTGTGAGTAGTCGGAGTCGGAGCTGCGTGACCTTGAGCGTCCTGTGCTAATCGTTTTTTTGCCCCTCCTACGACGAGCGGACTCTGCCCTCCTTCCTCTGTTCCACACGACGATGACCCCCCCAACCCCCCACCCCCCTCCCCCAAGACCCTCTGATTCTCCCTCTGTCCCCTCACATATGTCGTGAAGCTGCTTCGCGCTCACGCTCCCTTTCCAAGCTCCCGCCCCGTGCTCACGTCCCAGCGACCCCCTCCCCTCGTTTCCCCCTCTTCAGGTGCAGGCGTTCGGCAAAATCTCGACTGTCTCTCGGGTGGGGGGGCCCCGATCGCGCTGCCTCTCAGAAGTGGAGCGCCGCACGGCTTCTCTCAAAACACCCGAAGCCGGGCTGTTTCGCCTGGACAGCAGCTTCGGCTCTTGATTAGTCCTGGACGCGTGGTTCAGCGTCGGTCCAGCAGGGCTGGCCTCGTTTCACCTCCAATTCAATTCATTCACACGTGGCCATGGATTCAGGATTCAGGGATTCGGTTCAGGCACCCTTTTTTTTCCCCGTCCCGCCGTTACCTCGTGGGTCAGGACGTTGACCCGCTGCTGCAGGTTGCCGTTCTCCGAGTGCAGCAGTGCCGTCTCCTTGCTCTCGAAGGAGCAGTAGGAGTTGGTGTTCTCCCCGAACTCGCTGATCATGGGGAACTGCGGGGACAGACAGGAAACATCCAGAGAGGCGCGTGAGATAATGCTGAGCGAGAGAGGGAGAGAGAGAGAGAGAGAGAGAAAGAGAGAGAGAGAGGGAGAGAGAGAGAGAGAGAGAGAGAGAGAGCACTTATTTTTAAATGTGTTTGTTTGTGCTGGTCCGCCTGCTGCGCTCGGCACTTTTTTGATGATTTCACACTGGGATCATTAATGATTCATCCTGCATCAACCGCACATTCCGCCTGGCCCAGATATCACTCAGAGCATCAGGGTGTTTTTTTTTGGTTTTTTTTTTGACTAAAGTCATGTTTTTGTTGGCGTTTTTTTTTTCTTCTTTCCCTCCCTGAACTAGATTTCATTTGCCTCAGCCCTCTGAGGAGAAATAAATAAACAAATAAATAAATAGATAGATAGATAGATAGAGAGACGCGTGAATTGGCTTCGTGGGTTGCGTCCTTCGCGCTCACTAAATCCAAACCCGGCGCAAATTTCCCGTCACAGACGTGGAGACCGATGCCCCCTTGTTTTCTTCGTTAACTCCCTGTTGCTCTGAACGCTTCAACTCAGGGGGGATGGTTTTCTTTTTTTCAGGCGAGACATCAAACGTGCTGCTGAGTGGATCCCTGACTTCCTGATTCCCCCCGAGGTGCAGCAAGATTCTGGGTTTTTCTCATCATCAACAAAAATCCCATGGAAAGAGCCAAACTGGCTCTTGACGCTTCCTGTCTTATTAAAAATGACACACATCTTGAACACACACACACACACACACACACACACCCACAAACAGGGGCCAGCTCTGACATTTCCGTCTGGTTTCGGTATCGAAATGGCTGCTAAAAACACTGCTCGCTGCAGTGTTTAGAACATGCGAACGCTAATGAAAGTTTCGTTCTCGGGCTGTGACACACAGGGCCGCCGCCGCAATCCGCAAGTTGTTGAGTTTGGGTTTTGTTCACACTCAAACAGAAAATTATTTTGCAATGGAGGGGGAAAAAAAAGAAAGAAAAGGGCAACGTTTGCATCTCGTTGCGGGTCATGTTGACAGTTTGATATAGAGCTTCAGAGCTTCAGAGTCCCCGCGCCACACGAAAACAATTTAAGATATGCAGAAATAATCACATTATGCGCGACTACGATTATGCAGATACGGCTGATTATGTAACCTCTGGTTCTGTAGAACGAGTGTTGGATATATTTATTTACTGCCGCTTTTCCCTTTTTTTTAACTCTCAAAGTCAGAGATTTGTCTGGTTCTAGTGCTAAACGGCTGCAGATAAAACACACACACACACACGCATACGCACACAGGCCAGTTACATAACGGTGCGCGCTTGAACCCAAATGAACGCATTTACATTTAGAGAGGTCGGCGTGAGTGCGGAGGGGCTCTTCAGTCGGCGTGTGAAGTCGTCTCCGCTGATGCAACGTCTGTTTTGCCGGGAAAACAACCCTTTTCCATTAGCGTCGCTCACTTCAGCGGGAAATGGTGGCAACGTGGCCGAAGGAGATGCCTCGGGTGGCCCCCGGGGCTGAGAGCGCCTTGAAACGCCCGCACCGTTGCAGCGGCTAGCGGTGCTCGGATGGGACGACCCGGAGCGGTATCCGCGCATCACAGGCAAGATGGCCGAGAAAACGACACCGAGCTTTGGCAAATTGGGCTAACGATGTTCTCCGCGGGTCGTCTTCTGTGACGTGTTTAGAGTGTTTATCCGAGGCTCAGAAAAAAAGTGTGTTGTTGTTGTTGTCGTTGTTGAGTGTGCAGAGGCACAGGTGTGACAGCTGCCAACATCTGCACCTGACCCCCCACCCCCACCCCTCCCTCCTTCCCAAAAACCAAACACCTGTCTGTGCCGGAGCGGGTCATGAACAAACGGCCGCCCGCGGGTAAGTCAACAGCCCGCAGCTGCAGCTGCTCGCTGACAGGATGCAGCATTTCTCCTGCTGTTTGCCATTTCTAATCGCTCTCATTCCTGACTGGAGGGGGGGGGGGGCTGGAAATAAACTACAAATAAACTACAACTACAAATAGCCTTTTACAAAAGCCTTTTAGAGGTGTGGAGCGTTCCGTAAGCATCAAAAAGTCACCTCTTCGTGAACTTTTTCTACCCCTGGAGTCAAACCGGAGATGGTTTGTGTCAGGGGTTATCACTGTATAATTCCCACAGTAAGAAGATACTAAGGAAAAAGCCACAGACACTGATCCTGAGAGGAATTTTGAGAGGCAGGTCTGCCATTTCCTTAATCCATCTTTGTTGCTAATTTCAACATCTCTCCCTCGCTCCTCACGTCATTATCTTCCCTCCACGCCTCATTTCTCTCCTCCTCTCTGCGTCTCTCGCTGCATCCTGCCGCCCATTCAGCTCCCTCTCTGCTTATCTTTCCATATATCCTCACCTCCCTGTCCTCCCACGCCATTCCCTCACGCTCCTCCACCCTAACCCCCCCCTGCTCCTCTGTCGGCCTGTCTTCCTCCCGGCCCGGCGGCTGCTGCGAGGTGGGTTTCTGCTTCGCCGGCTCCTTCATCCAACTGAAGACGAGTCTGGTCTGCACCAGAGGGCCAACAGGCCCGGCTCCAGGAGACATCACGTCCTGCACATCCTCTTATTTTACACCCAGAGAAACAATTCCCGAGCCCGGTGCACCCTCGTACTTTCCCCGCTGACCGCGCTGAGGCTTTCACCCAAATATTTGTCGATGCACTTCATCGAACTGGGGATACATCAGCGGGACTCATCCTGAGTTAAAGTCAATGAACGGAGCTACAGGTTCATAGATTCATCACGTTGAGATGATTTAACACTGTCTATTGAGCCGATCGGGATTGCTCAATAACCTGCCTCTCTGTCGTCCCCAGCAGGTGCAGGTCGTTTCAGTGAGTAACACCTGGGAGGGTTACATCAGATGGAAGGTTTGTTTTCCGATCTGGGTGTTAGCCCGCGTGAACTCAATCTGTCGCCTGACCCCAGACGGGAAGCAGTGGCCCGGACGCAGGTGTGAGCACCAGGTGTTGACAGAGCCCATGAGCCCGGGTGTTAAGGAACATGCTCATTGCTCAGTCAGAGACTCTCAGAGGCTACGATCACTAATGGACCGCTGGGAGCACAATCTGTAGAGTAACCGCTGATGTATACGGTCCCGGCCGAGCCCTGACTGACTGTCTCAGGAGGTCAAACTCCAATCAGCAGCTGCCCCGGTCCACACATCTGCCAGGATTACACAACCTCAACATGCAGATGGTTCCTCGACACGGGAAAGTGCCTCTACACGAACAGTGGTGATAAAACTAATCGCTCCCCGGGACTTTCTCTTCTGCCTTGTGCAGCACATTGTAGGAGGGTTTCCTCGCTTACACAGTTACGTTCATTAACCTGCCCGTCCAGGACCAGAGCCCCGAGCATTCTTTTATTTCAGCTTTGTGTGAATAAAGACTGTAACTGACAGGTGGATTCCCTTGCGAAACACTCCCAACTCGCTAAAAACCCGAGCAGCCACGTTCCCGCCCGCACCACGGGACTTCAGCCTGACGCCCACAAAGACAAAAAAGCATGGACGGTGGGGGCGGGGACGTCACCTTGATCTCGTAGATCTTCAGCTTCCTCTTGATGCTGGTGTTCTCCCGCTCCAGGCAGGCCAGCCGCGTCTTGATGTCCTGGTAGGCGGTGATGAGGGCGAAGTGGGAGGCGGAGTAGGCGTCGTCGGCGGGCATGGCGGAGGAGTGCCACGCCACGCTGCCGCAGCCGTCCTCCTTCAGGCCCCCGCCGTCGCCGCCTCCTCCTCCCAGCAGCCCCAGCTCCCCTCCGCCGCCGAACAGGGACTGCATCGCTCACAGCCTCAACCTGCGGACACACACGCACACAGACACGCACCAGGTTGTTGCCTTATTAATTATTAAATCAGCAGATTGTTTCCATTCAATTAGGTGTACCTAGCTCCCCCCCCCCCTCCCCTCGCGGCTCTGGCAGAGGTGGGGCGGTCGGTAATGACTGCAGCAGCGTTAAAAGGCATCCAGCGAGCGAAGAACCAGAGAGAACAAAGCAGCGTTTCAGCTGAGAGCGCTCACACACGCACTCACACACTCGCACGCACACACACACGCAGTGTAAAATATTCAGAGGTACAGAGACACGGGAGGACGACAGAGGGACAGTGAACTTAACTAGAGTGGAGATGTGACCACCACATCCGTCCTGTTTCGGCACGCTCACAGTGTTTTGCAGGACGGGTTTTAAGATCGCATCGATTCCTCGTGAAGCTCTTTGCGGCCCGGCAGACATGACATTTCTGACCTTTTACTACCCCGCATGCACGCACTTACTCTGAGAGGCTCGGCCAGAGGTCTTTTATCTGCTCCTCAAACTGGATTAAGAACCGGGGGGGGATGGAGTGTTTGCTGCCCCGGCACAGATCGGGTCCGCTGAGTGACATCTTCCAAATCCCTTCTTAAAACACACTTTTATCACCTCCCTGACCTGAATTTCACAGTTTCTTTGTTTGGCTTCTATTTACTTTGCTGGTTGGTCGGTCTGTCTGTCTGTCCATCTATCTATGTCTGTCTGTCTGTCTGTCTGTCTGTCTGTCTGTCTGTCTGTCTGTCTGTCTGTCTGTCTGTCTGTCTGTCTGTCTGTCTGTCTGTCTGTCTGTCTGTCTGTCAACTGTATCTATCTATTTGTGCTGGTCTCACCTTCCAGAACTCGAGCTCTCAAACATTTTGTGATGAGTCAAAACCTGCTCTTATTTCTCTCGTTCTCTCTCTCTCTCTCTCTCTCTCTCTGACTCTCTCTCTCTCTCTCTCTCTCACACACACACACACACACACACACACACACACACACACACACACACACTCTGCACAGTCCAGCACTGCGGTGCTCAAACATTTTTAAGCCTCTGGACGCCCCCGTGCAGATGTGTTTTCCTGCCTGTCGGTGCTGCAGCCTGGCTGTCTCTCGAGGGGGTTGAGATGTATCACAGGTTTTTTTATATATTTTTTTATTTTAGGCCCTTTTAAATCTTTCCTTCTTTACCATCTGACCATCAGCGCTCGTCACCGCCCTGGCCTTTGAAAACACACTGTGCTGAGTCGGGAGTGTACTCAGAGCTCTTAGAGCTAAAAACAGCCGAAACTGCCAGAGCGAGGCAAAGAGAAAAGTTTGGGCCGCGCGGCCAAACAACCACCTGAAGCTCGTTATTAAGCTTTGTAAATATTGATCGCAGCCGCTTTGAAGTAGACGTGACCTCATCTGTAGTGGCGTGCTGCGGACTGCTGGAAGATGAAAAGATGAAAATGAGAACGAACTAACGATGCAGCATCTTCGCTCCGGGACATTAGCCACATTAGCACGTGTGATGCACAGAGGATACTGAGCAGAGCCTCAGATAGACCAGCTTTGTATCACCTCTCGACTTTTCCCTTTCGTCTATCACATTCACTCCTCTGTCTTCCCTCTGTGATGGAAGACGATGTGGTGGAGTGCGTAAACATACTCTCGATGTCACCTTGCCCCAACCACCAGAGCGAAACATGAAATATATTAGGTTGCAATTGTCCGTGACGGCAACAGGGTGCCATCGTACACCTTGAATAATACAGGCAAGACACAGGGAGCACAAAGCAGCGGGAAAATAAAAGCTTATGCTTTACCCTCCCTTTCAATTAGCCAACATCCACTACCATCCACCTGGATCCTGGATTCTGGATTTGGAGGGGATGACAAGGTCATCTGTGATTGGTTAATTGCTCGTTATGCCCAATTATGAGAATAAATGCAAATGTTTAGATCTGTGCCAGGTTAGACAACACTGTGTTTTTTCCTCCCAGGTTTGACACGCTGTAAATACAGCTGCACCAGGCTTCAGACGGTGCAGGCTGTTGTCCTACATTGTCACAGCTGAATAGAAGGATGTGATGTTTACACGGGCAGCACATGCTCATACCGCCACGGTAGCCCCGTACGCGCGCAAACCTTAGCACGCTCGCCGGCTGTCTTTGCAATGCCTCTGGTTTGTGCCGAGCTCGGGGCTGCAGGTGTGCGTCCGTACGCAGGCTGACGTGTTAATCACACTGATCTCCATCCCGCTCTCCTCCTCGCTCTCGTTCCGTTTCGCAGTACTTTAGAAAAAAAAAAGAAAAAGCCGAGCTCTGACAGCCTACGCTCTTTGAGTGGCGTGATGAATGAGCTGGCTCGGTTAGCTGACCGTGCTACATCGCAGCCAGCTGGCCCTTAGCCCGCCTCACTCCCTCCAAAGCCCCCCCCCCTGCCCAAAACCTCCCCTGTCCCTCCCCCATCCCAGAGACTGGGAGTGGAGCTGTCACAGGTGATAAACGGCACCTGCTACGTCACCTCCCTTCATTTCGTGCCGCTGCACGTGCACAGGGAGGAGCAGAGCGATGAGCAGAGTGAGGAGAGAGGTTTGATTTAGGGGCATGAGGGGGGGTTACACAACAGCCCGTTGATTTGATGCACACACTGGAATGGATGCCTTCCTGACACCCGGCATTGCCTTGTGAGTCAGCGATTGCCTACTGAGCTATTTTCATCTGCTCCCTTCCTCCACGCTGCTATTTTTCTTGTGTTTTAACAGAGAAGAGGGGAGGAGGACTAGGGTGGAGGGGGAGGAGGAGGAGGAGGGTGGAGGAGGGAGGAGGAGGAGGAGGAGGAGGGGGGGGGATAAAGCCTCAGCCAATATACTGCTCTTTCCCTAGCTGCTCCAAACAGGATGATCCAAAAGAACTCCTACATGCACACACACACTCACACACACACACAAACATGCACACACACACACACACACACACACACACACACACACAGACACTCCTAAAAGAAACAATTTTGAGAGCAGAGGATGCACGTGTGCACAGAGACAGTGGTTTAATGGACTGTGCCGTCACCTGCCAGGTGCCCAGCCCCCAACCTCGCCCAGAGAAATGGTTCTGCTGCTGGTTCTGGGCTCACCAAAGCAGAACCAGATCCAGAACCAGAACCAGAACCAGAACCAGAACCAGATCCAGAACCAGAACCAGAACCAGAACCAGAACCAGAACCAGAACCAGAACCAGAACTGTCGCACATCATCCACAGCAGCCACTGCTCAGCGCTCAGCAGAGGAGCAAGTAAACACCACAGTGGCAAAATGACAACAAAAGCACGTCAGAGCACATATTTTTCTTTTCATTTCCTTCCACATCTCCTCCCACTCCTTCTCCTTCCTTGCTCCTCTCCTCTTCACAGCTTAGACTGAGACGCAGGTGATGGCGTCACAAGGAAGGATCGAGTGCTTGCGTGTGTGTGTCTGTGTGTTTGTGTGGTTATGGCTGAGAACCAGCTTCTACGGTCCTGAACCAATTAATTTTACTGGCAAAGGCTGGTAAAAAAAAAAAAAAAGAGGTTTGGAAGCTTGCAGTAGTGAAGCATCTCGCATGACCAGTCAGAACAACAGTGAGAGGTGCTGCTGGTTCCTGTCCAGGTGAGATTCCCCGACGGTCACCTCGTAGAATAGAATAGAATAGAATAGAATAGAAGATGCCTTTATTTGTTATAAGTGGTGGTACTGGATGTTTGCGGTGATGAAGCCGTGGAGCATCCTCATCAGTTGTTCAGCTTTGATGTGTTTTCTCTCCTGTTCTCCTGGGATCATTTTCAGCCAAAATGCTCTGAAAACTCTCAGCATCCAACCTTCACACACACACACACACACACTGACACTACCCCTGCTCTTTCTCACTTCCTTTGGTGTTTTTAAATCTCCTCATTTTCTGATTGACTTGCATCTTTCATACTTAATTAATGTCGCCCACTTTCCGCGGCTTTGATGCAATCTCACAGGGTCAGTTCTACTTTAACAGCTTTCTCAATCCTGAGAAAAAAAACGCTCTTCATAAGTACAATACAGACCCCTGGTCCTCTGTGTCCGCCCACCTTCAGTGCTCTCTGCAATCGCCGCACCAGTTCCATTACATTCTAGTTAATTATCACGTCCACATGTTGTGACGGTTCGGGCTTTGTGTCAGCCCATTAATGCGCTGGTGGAGACCAAAAATGGTGCAAAGAGAGAGTGAGTATGAGAGTTTTTATGAAGGCACCTGGAGAAAAGTCAGGTGTTGAAATGAATGTTTTATCCTCTCGTGAAAATATCAGCTGCTGATTTCTCCCACGTTTGGCACAGTCTTTTTTTGGGTCACTTTGACAGAACAACCTCTTTCCTCATTTAGATGTGCGCTCTTCTTGGGAGAGCTCCAACGAGCTCAGGTGGTGCTGGCTCCGGAAAGCTTTGGTCCTCTCCAATCTCGAACAAGTGTTGTGATCAAGTCAGGCTTCGTCTGCATCCACGTTTTTGGCCTCGGAGCTACATCCTGATACTGACAGAAATAAGCCCAAAACACACAGGGGAAGAAGCTAACTGAATCAGCACAGTTTGTGCTCCTGTTTGGGCGCAAGCAACAGTATATAACATGACTATGAAAGCACTTTCGGCTTGTTCCATGTAGTAATCACATTTCCATAAATACCCTCTGGAAGCAGCGAACACCACTCGCCTACACCCGGCCTCGACGACGTAATTATCTGCAAACCAAAAATCGGAGAAGATTGCCCACTAGATATTGTGATTCTGTGCCGCGTTGAGAACCTCTTCACAGGCTCCATCGCGGCGGTCTATCAAACTGAAGTCTGCTGTCCTCGCATTACACTTACCCGTGTGCACTTATGCATAATACAATGAGTTATACCTCTATGGGATGCACGCGACCGTAGATGGGAACCCCTAAGGTAGCAGATATTGATTCGGGGCAGCGTTTTTTTTTTGACAAAGCAGCAAAATGTGACGGAATACCGGCTCCCTCGGAGTGGGTAATATAAAGGACGGGGGCACAAGAGCATCCATTTTATCTGTGTTGCTCTCCCTGGCAGCACAGAAACGAGGCATTTATCACACACACACGCACACACACACACACACACACACACATACACACACACGCAAACACAGCTCCCACTAAGCTCCACTTCTCATATCCCTTCCTCTCTGCTCCTCTGCCCAAAATACCCAACTACCCCCTCGACACCCCCACCCCCGCTCGCCCGCCCTCCTGCCTCCTCCTCCCCAGCCCGCCTGTCTCCGCTCTCTCCCTCCTCTACCTCCTGCGTCTCCAGGCTCGCCGCGGGCCTCCGCTCCCTTGCTCCGTTGCAGCCAGCCAAAGTCGCCACATTACCCGCGGCCCATGCGACACCGCAGGTCCGCCGAGACTTCCTAATGCATCCTCCTCCTCCTCCTCCTCCTCCTCCTCCTCTGCCTCCTCTCTCCCTTGTTCCTCTTTCCTTTCGCTTCTCCCCGGAGATTAAAGCGCGTCTCCCCTCCCACTGTATCACTGCTCCGAGGGCTGCGGGGGTCTCGGAGCCTTCATTACCTGCACGCGGTGTCACTTTCACGTGAAGGTCACATGCTTTAAATGAGGAGCCGGTTTTTTCCTCCTCCCAGTCAGGACTGAACGCCCTCCGTGGCGTCGAGGCTGCAGGGTAAAGCCAAGCGCAATTAAAAGTGTTGATTTTTATCCCCCCCACCCCCTCCTCTCGTGTTACTGTAGCATGTAGCACTGTAGCACGGAAAAAAAAAGGAAAGAAAGAAAAATCAAATCAGTTTTAATGAATTACAAAGAGTTGTTAATCAGCGCGAGGCAGCGCAGCACGCACTCCGACGTTGACCTTCGCGAGTAATCCCGCTCATTAGACGCGGCGCGCTCCGCTTGTTCCGTTTGCTCTGCTAAAAAGTGCCTCCGCTCCCTCGGCTCGGCTCATGTTTACGGCTTGTATGATCGGCGGAGATGAGAGAGGCGCTCCTCGCCGCAGCTCCCAGTTGCCGTCTCCCAGATAGACGGGAGGAATCCGCTAACACGCTGTTCGCACTGTTTATCCCGAGCCCGATTTGTCCCGCTTCGCCGGGGGGGGGACGGGGCGCGATGACGGATGTATGTCGCAGTGGTTCAGATAAACCGACTCGCAAACATTTTCATCCCTTTGGAGACCCGTTTACTTATTTAACTGCCGAGGCTCATGAGAATTGGGGATTCACAAACAAAGGGAGCGTAAACCCGGACTGACAGCTCTCCTCTTTCCTCAGCTTGTCACTAAAGCTTTGCTTCTGCGTTGAACGGGGCCTTCTCCGCGTCCTCCTGCCTCTGTTGCCTCCACTGCGGTGGAGAATAAGCCTGGCGAAGGCTCCGTGTTGGCGTTGCCCTCGTATGGATTGGAAATATCTGCCGAGGCCGTGAGCGAGGGACGCAGAACTTCAGCTCTTAAAGGAATATGACACGTGCCAGCAACACGTTAATGGGGCAAGGTCAAAAGTGTGTGTGTGTGTGTGTGTAAGTGTTTCTGTGTGTGTGTGTGGGTGTGGGTGTGCTCTGCAGGCGACGAATGAAGATAACTTAACTGGAACAGTTCTTGGTCCTTATCATGTGTTTTGCGGTAAATCCACAGGTTGACAGATAGATTAGTAATGTGTCTATAATGCAGTCACGCAGCCTATGATATGATACCAAACTGTTGATTACTGGAAACATGAGCAGCGTGACGTTCGTCTTGCAGCCACGTGGCAGAACTACGAGCTGATGAAATGCGATTAAACTTTGTGTGCTCCTTCTGCATTCATAATGCCGTCACGCCGCAGGTGCTCCTCTTGTCTTCTCCGGGAGTAGGATGTAAATTTGATTTCTCTTTTTGGAGCCTTACGAGGACGGAAGCGACAGAGGAGGGTTGTGTTGACGGGAGGTGTGTTTGTCTGTGTCTCCGCGCTCGCTTTGGCTGCAGCGTAGGATAATGACGCAAACCTCCATTCATAGATGTTGACGGTCATGTGCTGCATGCGATGTATGGAGGCCCTGAAGGGTAATGGTGACCGTTATTGGGAATAATGATACTTCCTTCTCTGTGCCATCACTGGCACATCCAGTTGTTTGGGGGTGACATCTTCTCCCAGTTGTAGACCACATTCTCTGCATTTGGTAAACACTCATCCGATCCATGAAAGGCAGATGGTTCATTCTGAATATTCTTGTCATGCTGCTCAAATATCAGAAAGCTCTGAAGAGATTTGGAAAAGACTTTTGAAAGACTACAGTCTCGCACCCTCTGGCATCCAAAGGAAGTTGTAGAGTTTTTAGCCACAGTCTGGTCACAGCTTAGTCTAAGATGAATAATTTTACAAACCCTGGAATTTGCTGGACCACTACGTATGAGACTACAACCAGAGTTGTTACATACGGTAGAGACAGAGCACTCAGATCATTTTGAATGGGAAAATCCATAATGGCAAAGACGGCACATTTTCCTGCCCCCTCTCAGGAATGGCCAATCGTCTGCTGAACCAGGAAAATGACTTAAAACAATAGACTTATATTGTTCAACCAGCGCATGCTGGAAGAGCAGAGCAGACTGGCCTCAGATTCACAGATTGTGTGCATGCATGGTTGAGCACTCACTGTTGAAAAAAAGGATTTTAAACATCATTCTATGCTAGTCAATGCAAGTCAATGTTTTTCTGTTTCAGTTTGTGTCTACTTTCACTGGTCATGATGATGTACACATGATTTTTTCCTGTCCTGTTGTCATTTTAAAGGGTGGGTTTGATCATGTTCCCATTCATTTAGATACGGGTCTGGTCTCCTGGTAGCTGCGTTACCAAGATGGTTGCCGAGTGGCATGACTTGATTACACCCAACATATTCAGTTGTAAGACTATGCAACCACTACATTTTTGACAGTGTCACATCACTGTCTGCATGGGATGCAGAGATATCGACCACCTTAACGTGATGCTGGAAGCAGCTCTGCTTATCCACTGGCACTAAAGAACAACCAGCTCCATGATCAGTGTATGAGTGATCGGTGGACGTCTCAGTGGCAGGCTGGGTGGAAGAGGCAGCAGCTGGGTCCAGGCTGGGTCCTGAGGTGACGACAGAACCCGGATCAAAGTGGGAACTCTGGGCGCATTCGATTCAGCCACTTTCCTCCATGTGCCCCCCCCCCGCCTCCCTCCTGCTGTTACTACATTTCAAAGCTCTCCCGTCCTACCTCTGCGCCCCCCTCCACCATTGCCCTCCCTCCTTTCTCACTTTGTGCCATCCCTCCCTCCGCTCCGTCTGGCAGGCTTTCTCCACGCAGCCCTCGCCCTGTGATACCCGCAGGCCGGACGTTTGGCACCTCTGACTCAGTGTGTCTGTAAATGGAGGGAGCCAGGGCAGAGAGGTGGCTGCTCCTGCACCCCCCCACAACCCCCTCCACCCTCCACCACATGCCCCACACACAGCTGTCAATTGCTCCCAGAATGCTTTGCTCTGTGCCCGGCCACCTACTTCCTATGCAGAAGTCTCCAGTCACATTGAACAAGGCCAAAGCTGGACAGCACAACACACACAAAGAAGCAATTAACAGCCCGGTGGGGTGTGTGTGTGTGTATGTGTGTGTGTGTGTGTGTGTGAGAGAGAGAGAGAGAGAGAGAGAGAGAGAGAGAGAGAGAGCACATGCATATCAATGTGGCTGAGTGTGGAAGTCAGTGCAAAGAGAGTGCATGTCAGGACAAGGACATAGCGGGAGAGGTGAGCGCGTGTTTGTGTGTCCGGAGAGGCAGGTATGAGTTATTTATGCACTAATGTGCTGGATCGACATCACAAAGTCAGCAGTTTTGTAATGACTGAGCAGACCTCAGTCCTGTACCTAAGTAGGAGGATTGTCAGTGGAGTACACTTAAGGAAGGAATCAGCTGGAGAAGTATTAAAAGTACGGGGAGTTGCTGCTCCATATTTGATGTGCGCCACTGCAACGTTTGTGTGTGTGTGTGTGTGTGCGTGTGCGTGTGTTTTGTATTTTCCTGCTGTGGATGTTTCAGCCAGTTATACAGAGTGTGAGTGGTTGAAGTTGCGTAAAGTTGAGTCTGGATATTCTCCCTTTAACTGCTGGTTTTTCTCAGGTTTCCTCCTCCTATTAAAAAACATGGTAACCTTGTCTATGCATGGATGGGTATTTCAGCTCATTTGAGCTTGACTTTTTAATTACTTCATAATTGTCACATCAATTGTCACAGATGCAGAAAGAACAAACTCCATATAAACAAGGCCTTGATGCCAGCCCCGCTGTAGGTCTTTATGTCACCTTACTTCAAACCATCCATCAGTTAAGTCACACTAAAATCTAGAAATGCAGAAATGAAAACAAAAAAGACAAATACAGATAAGAAAAGTAAAATGAAGTCCTAGATATACATATGTACTTTATCTCTCAACAATTCTTCCTCTTATTATTATGTAGATCCACATTGTGCATTTATCCACGTCCTTGATCCTGAGTGGCCTCCCCCTCAGTGAGGGCGAGAAGTGACTGTGCCATATGTCGAGTTATATGTGATGAGTGTTTATGGTGGTTAAGGCGGAAGGAGGGTACTTTTACACTTCAGAGCCATCATGTTCAGCATTGTTTGGGCTCCATGTGCAGTCATAGCTGAGCACATCGT
The DNA here is from genome assembly GCA_029224185.1 of Karalla daura. Classification (NCBI taxonomy): domain Eukaryota; kingdom Metazoa; phylum Chordata; class Actinopteri; order Chaetodontiformes; family Leiognathidae; genus Karalla; species Karalla daura. Next base: position 16,733,612 of record CM055207.1, on the reverse strand, counting down.
GGGCTGTGCCTGGCCGGGGTGTGTGTGATGCTCGGCTGTCTGTCGCCGATGATGGACAGTTAAGTGTCTTCTGGCTGGCACTGTGAGAAAACACCTGTGATAGCTGTCAGACCTGGGTCAACAGGTAATAACAGTTTCAGGAGAAGGAGGAGGGTGGAGCCTTCGTCCAGCAGCGGTGTGTTCAGCCTCTCCCGGCCTTAAAATAAAGCCGTTTGGTTAGCTCTGAACTCCATGAGATGATCGTCAGCCATCTGGTTGGAAAACAAATACACACTACGCCTCATTCTCACCCGCATGTGTTAGGTAACAGCGTATCCACCTGTGCACCTGGAGTCTCTCAGCTTTCATTAATCGCTGCTGCCCGTCTTCAATCAGTGTAATCAGGTTACGCAGAGAGAAGGAAATCAGTGGAATAGAGAGGCATTAAGCCACGCTTAACGACAGAATAATGCAATGAGCGACCGTGTTATACGCGGTAAACACACAGGCATCTGCTTTGCTTTCACTTCTGGACACCAAGCGGCTGCATCACACACACACACACACACACACACACACACACACACACACACACACACACAGAGACACTCCAGCCACGTGCCACGACTGACCATTTCCACAATAGACACACACACACACAGACACACAGTTCTGATCGGACCTGTCAGAGCAGGACAAAAACACCACCTCTAACAAACGGCATGCTATGCCGTGCCATGATTCATCACTTGGGGAATCAGCTGCGTAGGCAAGCGGGCAGAGTGCTGTGTGTGCGTGCATGCGTGTGTATGTTTTTGTATATGTGTGTGTGTGTGTGTGTGTGTGTGTGTGCATGACTGAGAGTAAGGCAGCTGCCATTCGGGAGATTGATGGCGAGGCCAGGATGGAGACAATGAGCTGTGTTGCCGTGCCCCCCTCCCTCCCTCTATACTCTCTGCTCTTCATCGCTCTTTTCTCCTCCTCTCTGCAGCCTCCGTCATCTTTCTTCACACCGGAGCTGTAGCTGCTAACTGCCCCCCCCCACCCGCCAACCCCCCACCCCCTCCTCCATCTCCTCCACCACCACCTATTGCTCTTTCTGGCTGTCACTCATCCATCTTGGTATTCAGCCTCAAAGTTCATCACAGCCCCCCTGAGCGGGGTGGGGGGGGGACTCTCGACATTGAAAGGGAACTTCAACCATGGAGGACGTTAATCTCCTCATTAATACGACGACCACTGAACACTCACATCCCGCTCTGAAATCCAAAAGTCGAGTACAGGAGGAGAGGGAAAAAGACGAAGAGCATATGATTATCTTATCTCTCCAATTTCACTATTTGTCTTGACCATTCAGCCACACACGCACACAGACACATAAACACACACACATGTAATTAACATGTAACAAACATGTAACAAACATGCAACACACATGAAACAGACACATGGATGCTATCAGCGTAGGCAGGTTGGATGAGTCAGAGGCGCTCATGTTTTCCCAGTGAAACAAAGCCTGCAGTTTGTTCAAACACACAAACACACACATATGCACGTGCATGCACACACACACATGCACACACGCACACGCACACACACACACACACACACACACACACACACACACACACACACACACACACACACCCCTGTGTGCCCTGTGTGAGAGCGGTGGGTTCAGCTGCTCTCACATCAATGTGGATGGACCTGTGCGAGACTCATCAAAGTGTAAGATGGAGGATGTTGCTCCCAGTGCAGAGCTATGATCACAGATTTCTTTTTTTTACCCTTTTTGTGTCTTTCGGCTCATTGTGTTTGGCTTCCTGAGCCCAATAGAGGGAGAATATATATTTAGCAATTCCCAGACCTCCTAAAAAATATTCTAAAAATCCAGGCATATCTTAAGCTAACCTGGTGCTGTTTGGGTAAAATGCGCGCTTTTTTCCCACCCTTGCTGATTGGTTGTTTTTGACGTCGATCCAGGGATGAAGTCAGGTGATATGTGTTCACTCAGAGGGCGGCCGAGGATCAGGTGGTGTGATGAAGTGGTCACATAAAGCAGCACGGCGTGTTTCGATTTCACAGCCTTGATGTGGAGAGCTGCATCAGTCAGATCCCATCACACACTCTCTCTCTCACACACACACACACACACACACAGACACACTCCTCGGTGAGCATCCTGACTTCAGATAAATGCCAATATGTGGATGCCGACAATTATCTAAATGCCGATCGCTGCCGTTTGTTTCTCTTTCGGCCAGACGTGCAGCCTGGCTGAGGTGGATGGTTGACGTCCCACTCACCCTAGGACGATAGGTTTGTGTGTGGGTGTGTGTGTGTGGGTGTGTATGTGTGTGTGTTTGTGTCTGTATGAAATGGATGCAGAGCTGAAGGGGTTCAAGTACAATTTGTGCTTCTAATTAAGATACTATGTACACATTGACATTTGCATTATGTTCTATTGTATAAAACTCAGTCACAAAACTCAGTGTGTTAAATTGGATCATCTCAACATTGTCTGACATGTTACAACAATATGAATGGACGTAGTAGATCATTCTGACTGACCTTATTGTGAAACTTTGTAGTTTCTTGCTCGATTACTCACTCGATTACTCACTATTTCACTTTGCTGCCATCACAAAAATCTCATCACAAACTGCACAGAACAGCAACCTGGAAGTGAGCGATGTTGTCTTGAGCATAAACATGTCAAACAGAGAAATCCCTTCATGCCATCTATTTATTTCAACAAAGCAACTGTCTCGTCTCAGCTGGGAGTCAAGCTCTTAATCAGGGGAAAGACTCCAGTGCACAGACAGCGTAGAGTGGAAGAAACATTTGTTTGATTCAACACAAAAGAGGTGACACTAGCTTCAAACATAAAACAGCTCCTCCTAAGGAGACAATGCATAAACAGAAGCATAATGTGCAAAGAACAATCCATGATGGGAGTCAGGACACAAAAATTGCCCAAGGACAAGACAATATCAAAACCAGATTTGGGGTTAGGGTTAGAGAAACCCAGACAAGAGGCATGAGAATGTGCTGACTCCAGGTCACATGGATCAGCTCAGTTCCGCCTGGGGTTTTCTCCACGAGCTCTAAGTTCCCTCACAGTTCAAAATCAAATGTTTGGGTCAGTGGAGACTCTAAATTTCCTCTAGGTGTGAGCTAGAGGAAAGGAAAGTGTGAGTCAGTATGTGTGTCCTGTGATGGATGGGGTGCCCTGTCCGGGGTGTACGCCCTGCCTTGGCCTTGGTGTGTGCAGGCGGGGAGGCAGGAGATGATGGATGACGGGCTGAAATACGCAAGTGCGTTACATATATTCTCTTCCTCCCCAGCACTGGCTCCAGCATCGGCGAGCTCAGATGGTTCCGGCCCCGCTGGCCCTGGCTCTCCCTCGCGTCCTGTGCTTCACACAACATCTCATCCTCCTCCAACTTGTCTGCTCTGCTGTCACGCACCCACCACAAGACGGACTGGTTGTCACACACACACACACGCGTGCACACACGCGTGCACACACACACACACACATACATCAACATGCAAATGGCTAAAACTGGTGCGGCAAAGATGCATGAAATGAAAAATACAACACGCACAAACACAGCTGTTCCACTATCCAACGCCTTCATTATGTATTTATGTATTTTTAGATTTCAATTTCATCCCTGTTCACAGCAAAGCGGTTGCCCGCTCTCAAGTGGAGATTTTCTTGCGTCACCAGACGCGATGAGGAACAAAAGCCTGCGTAAGAGACGTGCCCACACACACACACACACACACGCACACACACACACATACACACACACACACACATGCATCATGGCAAAACAGCACGGCTCTACGTGGATAGATAAGGGCTAACGAGAAGGCAGCTGGATTCGATTTACAAAAATCTCTAAATTACAGAGCGGACTCAAATCCAATCATACCCAGCAACAATTAGAGCCGCTAGGAGCCGCTGCCGATCGGCCTCCATAGTGGCAAGGAGATGTAAAGCTGCTGGGATGGGAGCGAGCACTCCACTGACGCCGCATCTGCCGATCAATTAATGTGAGGATGAATATTAATGGCGCCGCCGGGAGCTCGGCGGAGGAGTCCATCCAGCGCTGGGATGGAGCGCGAGGGAGAGGCGAGCAGGCGCTGCCTCGGATCAGAAAGAATACGTGATAAACACGTGCAGTGCATTGTGGGAGCCCAGCGTGTGCTCGTGCGGGCGATGTGGGCACGTGTGGGACAAGACGCGTGCTCCTCAAGACTGTCGTAAAGGGAAGACAATAGAGTGTATTTGTGTGTGTGTGTGTGCGTGCGTGTGTGTGTCTTCCAATTGCATTCAAACCTCTTTGTTGAAGCATTAGTGCATTACTGTAATGAACGTTGCCGTCCTTGGCAAAGGACAAAATTGCATGGCCACACACACACACACAAACACACATACAGACACAGACACACACATGCACGTTCTCCCCGTCTCCTCTGCTGTGATGCTCATCTTCTCACACAGACTGGATTGTTAACAAAGGGGAGCAGGTGTTCGCGGTGCGTGTGTGTGTGTGTGTGCGCCTGGGCGATCAAAAGGCAGTGAAGGTGCGGAGGGGGTAGTGAGGGGCATAGGAAATGTACTCGAGTAACAGCTGAAGTCTGAGAGGAGGAGCTGAACCATGGGAAGGAGAGACTTGAGGCTAGAGGGGCAAACGCACACACATACACACACACACACATACACACACACACATGGGCATACGCACACAGAATACTGCAGCAGAGGAATGTACGCCGAGTCAAGCACTGAGCATAAAAACGCTTGTTCCATGTCGACTCCAGACAGCATGACTATGGCTTGACCCGTGCAGGGAAACAATGAATCTCTGTATGAATCTTCTGACAACAACCATTTAGCGAGTAAACTCCTCTTTCTAAGCTAAATAAAACTTATGAGCGGGCGTTTTGGTTCCCTCAGAATCAGCAAGTTTTAGCCTGGAGGTGCGGATGAATTTGAAGTGGCGGCGGCGGAGATTGCAAGCAGATCTGAGGGGAGATGAAAAGCGAGCGCTGCGAGTCAGCGGGCGCGAAAGAGGGAATTAATTAATGAAATGAAGAAATGAGTCAGGCGTTAACAAACATTTCGTACTCGCTAGTTCAGTGACGAGGCCACGCTGTATTGTGCCAGATGTGCAAAAGCCTCCCTTCCACGACGTGAAGTGCGCGGTAATCCGGCGCTGACGCAACTGTTGCGCGCTTTTATCCACACAACTGCGCTGCTGCAGCGTGAAACCACCCGTTTAACCCCCCAAAAAAAGCTGAGAAAAACAACATATCGGAGCGTAGCTCCGCACCAAATCCTCGCATGGATCTGACTGTAAGACTGACTGTACTCAGGTGTAAACCAGGCCTCCCTCCTTAGATTTACTGTACACACATCGGGGAGTGGGAGCGGGCTGGTGGCGTGCTGCACCCGTGGTGGGTGCAGGCGCTCGGCTACAGCCTGTCCAGGGCGCTGAACCCACATGTTGCACTTCACGTGTCTGCGCACGCTTCCCACACCCGCCGGAGCTACGCAGCTTGTTATTAACTCGGGAGACGCAGCGAGAAAAAGGACAAGGCCTCCAGCTCACGAGCTCCACACACACACACACACAGAGCGCTGCCCTGTACTTCAATATATAGCTATAAACAGAGGAGGTCGGGAGGTGTCAACAAAAGGTCTCTCTAATAACCAGACTATGAAGAAGGCAGAGATGATGGAAAGTCTTTGAGATGGTGCATGTGTGTGTGTGCGTGTGTGCGTGTGCGTGTGTGCGTGTGTGTGTGCTGCTCATATTTGCTCATTTCTAACCTGCGCCGTCTCGCAGCATCTCCGTCACCCAGCCAAACAGAACAGTGAGGGATGTGAGATCTGGGAACCGTGGAAGGGAAAACGTTGTTTTTGAGGGGCTTGTTACATAAGACGCTTTGTCCCAGAAAAAAAACTGGGAAACCGACAGAGAGAGGACGCGCACGCGTCCTCCGGAGTTATCGACATCTCGGCGTCGATCCGCAGCAGGGGCCGCGAATTAATTGTCTCCGGGCCTCTCGTGCCCCGGGTTCATCTGCTCATTGGCTCTGGGTGCGGTGGACCTCGAGCCCACGCATCCCTGCAGGAAACACAGCGTGCTGGTGCACAGTCGTGGAGACGTGACGCTCTGTCGATGAGAGACCAAAGTCTGTTTGTCAGCACTCGTGAGCTGACGGCCAAGGTTTTCCATCTGATCCTCGGTCTACATAGGATTTCTGACACTTGGTGCTGATAAATATCTCTGGATCTCGAGATTTTCAACTGCTCTCCCTCGACAAGCGGATTCATGACATATTCGTTTTTAACTGCAGTGCACTGGCCATCGGGGTGTAATACAAGATGAGGGATGGATATATGCCAGGACATAAGGTGGAAAGGCGTTGTCACCTCATAGCCAGAGCTCATTTTGCGATGCTAAATTTCCCCTAACTTTGACTGTGACAAGTGAATGGATGGATGGATGGGCCGAACACGCCGACATACCCCTCACTCCCCCAGTGAGCTGTCCGCTGCAGCGGGGGCACGGGGAGGCAGGTCGTGATAGTATTTCGTCAGCAGCCCATGCCCCACTAACATCTCTCTTATCCTCCTCCCTCTCTCCTCTTCATCCCTCGTACGTTTCGTCCTGTGCGACTCCAGGAGACATTTTCACTCGCAAGTGGAAAGGTCTTGTCTTTGAACTCGCCGCTCAGGGCAAATCGTCTCCTATTTGCGCAGACATCGCTGCATCGTTTTTCTCTGGCCTAAATGCGTTCTACGTGTTTTTTTAGAGATCTCAATCCTGGCGAGCTGAACGAGCTGCTAGGCGACCTGCGAGTCCTCAGTCCATCAGCCCAAAAATATAAACAACACACATCATTGACCACGAGGTTGTAAACAGCGGGCAGCTGGTAACAAAAAAATCCACAAACGTCCCTCCTCTCCCTCTCCCACTCCCACTCCCACTCCCACTCCCACTCTCGCTCCGTATCTATTGGAAATCCATGCGCTGCACCGAGGCTCCCGCTGCAAACACACTGATTATCTCGCAGATGGAATCATTCTCGGTGTCCTCCCTGCCGTGTCTTGTTTGTTGGGTCTCGGGGGCTCAGGGCTCCTTTGTTCCCTCGTCGAGCGCGACGAGCATGACTCGGCTCCTTCTTCCGTGTTTGTTTTCCTTGGCTCCGGCGTTTCCCGTTTTAATGAGAGCCGCGGAATAACGCCACGGCGGTCCGCAGGCGGCGGCGGCGGCGGCCCGAACCGAAACGTCGACGGTTTCTCCGGGATGTCAACAAAGACGTCGCCTCGCGAAAAAAATGTAAAAGAAAAGAGGAGAAAGCGACGTGGGGGCATTCTCGGAGCGCGAGTGGTGTATTTTTAGGCGCGCCGGAGGGAGTTGAGGCAGTCCAGCGACGAGTGACAAGCAAGTGGGTAACCTGGTTTCCCTGAGACACAAAAAGAATTGTGTGACTCCCCAGAGAGCGCCAAGAATCCAGGCCTGAGAACGGACTCGCTACGTCTTTCTCCAACCTGGATGTCTGTCACACACAAGGTCCTTCCTACGGTCTATTTTCCTCTGATTTTACTATAACTCTGCTCACACACACACGCGCACTCAGCCACTCTGATCACACACACACACACACACACACACACACACACACACACACACACACACATGCTTAGACGCGCACGTTACCCTCCGCTGTGCCTCCACGGTGGGCACGGAGCCTTGAGTGGGCAGTGAGAGTGAGTGGTTGCATTACACTGCGGTTACATCACAACCCCTCGGTCTCCTTGGCAACCAGGTGTCCTCCGACAACAAAACCAGCGCGGCTACAACGCCGTTATGTCACCCCCCGGGTTTGTCGCGCGTTGCTCAGAGGCCACCACAGCGCTCGGCGCCCCGCGGCGAAGGAGGCGCAGCCGCCCGGAGCCCGCAGTCGGCGGGGCCGCTCTCCGACAATGGAACAGTTGGGACGGGGCGGTGGGAGGTGTGAGCGTGTTGCTTCTGAGAGTTTGGAAAAGAGGTGAGCTTTTCTTTTCTTTTTTTTTTCCTCCCCCCTCCTGACGGACTATGGCAGTAAGTGACTCATCTACAGCCAGAGCTCCGACAGAAAGGAGGGCCTTGATGCAGGCGGGCCGCCCGTGGCTTTTTCAGAGGCAAAGAGCGCCGGTCACTGCCTTGGCCCACAGATATTACGACGCCGTTATGTAAAAGAAGAAGAAAAATCAAATCTAGAGAAATAGAAAGGGAGAAGAGGGAGAAAAAAAAACATTTTGTTTCTCTGAGTTCATACGGAGCGTGAAGTCAGTGTTGAGGCAACGTGACTGCAGAGGGAAATGCTCTGAATATGACCTTTTTCTGTAATGTTTGTCCGTAGAATATTCCACTGATATTTCCATTCACACGCAAGAGAGCATTGTAAGGTTAATGCCTGATGACAGGCCCACATTACATTCCTTACTGCAAATTCTGTTCATTATTCTTCATAACATCAAGACATGGGAAAGGAAGTTATTTTTACAACATAAAGGCAGATTATTCAGAATTTTTCAGAATATTTCTGCACTTTGCAACTTGTATTGCCCCCCCGCCATTTATTTTGCCACCTGCTATTTCAACATGGGCTTAATTGGGTCAAGGTACTGAAAATCAAAGACCAAAAATAACAATAAAAACTTGACCATAGACACAGTCCACAGGTATTTCTTTTGGGTCAATGTCCACAAATTCATCTTTTTAAATCAGGACTCTGGGGATGTCTTCTTCCTCCACAGTAAAGGACCATGTTTTACCTTAACCAGCTCTGACCATTTTAGGCCCCCGATGAGAGGTCAGAGGAGCAGAGCTGTTAGATCTGCACTTTAAGTCAAAATGAAAAGAGTAAGCACAATGAAATGTCATAAGTGCTCCCTCAGTGCGCCGCAAAACAGCCCGCCGAGTGGTAATAATTTCAGGTTCTCTTAGCCTGCATGTTTATGTTGTCATTCCTCTCAAGTTGTTTATTAATGTCACAGCAGATCACAACTAAAACCTGTCATTACGTAAAACGCTGACAGTGCTACGACGCCTTTCACCTGCTGTTTTACTCAAGCTGCAGACATCAGGATGGAGCGCGTAGGGGAGGACGTGTGTGTTTTGAAGTTTCTGTGGATGAGTCCCCACCTCCGGGGTTTCCAACCTGGTTCTCTCCTCCAGGTAACGGATCAGGAGACCTGACTCCCGAAATGGTCAGAGCTTTGATTCAGCTCAGAAATACGCTGTGGCTGCCCAATTTGGTGTTTGGCGCTCTGCTGATCAGTGAGAGCTGTCTGCTGTTGGATGGACGTAACCTCCGGGTTCCACAAGCGGCCTGTCTGAACACTGGCTGCTGTTTTGCTGTTTTCCGCTTCTTTAGATTTCGTAAAAGCGAGAGGAGACCAAACACTTTCGTCAAACACACTTCCAAAAGTGCTCCCCCTTTCTGTTTTCACTCCGCCGAGGCCTGAGGACATATTTCGGTTAATTGGATTTCCTTGCTCGCTATATGGAAATGATTAACACTTAGTCACCAGCCGTGACTGGTTTAGCATCTTTCGGAAATGGTCATTATCTCCCATCTATGCCCGCGATGATGATTGTTTGCAAAATTCTCGTCTCGCAGATGTCAAACAAAGAGGAGCCGACACATCTGACGCACTCTTGCGGCGCAACACTTTGACTTATTCAAAAAGGCGCGCGTGGATGGGAAGAAATCTGATACATAATGAAGACGAGAGCGCAGCGGTGCCTCCTTCCCTCTTTGCTCCCTCTGTCTGCCCCCTTCCTTCACCCCCCGTGCCCCTTAAAAGCGGCCTATGAATATTCCATCAGCCAGCAGGGCCCCTGCTCTCCCTCTTCATGAAGTCATTCACTCTGTAAGTAGCTTACATAAACCTCCATCTTTATGTGTACGAACATAATCAAAGGGAAAGTGTGTCGATTCGCGGGGAGCGCCGACCCAGGGGCGGGAAAGAGTGGAAACGGGTGTGGGAATGACAGCGGAGGAAAATGGAATAGGTTTTGCATAAATTATCTCCCTATGAATTATGTCAGCGCTGTTTCCAGGCAGGACACTTCCTCAGTGGGCGTGCGTGTGTGCATGTGTGTGCGTGGTTTAATGTATACTGCCCAGTGGTGATGATGCTGCAGAGTGAGATAAATGACCTCATATCCTCATGTCTGAGCCGGGCTCTCAGGTACGCAGCGGGAGCTTCAGCATCGTCAAGCTGCGGCGTGAGTTATTAATGCAACTTCAAGCTGGGACGTTGAGTGTAAAATCACATTTGTGCCGCAATGCTGGCGTCAGATTCATACCAGGCATAAAGCGCTGGCTGAGCGACCATTACTCCGGTGTTATGTACAGTACATTTAAAGTGCTTGCACTTCGAGGTTGGAAAGGTTTTTTTTCTTTCCCATATCTGCTATTTCATAGCGCATGTGTCCATGTTTTTTATTCGCTGATCCGCTACTTCTTTTAATCATCTTGCTGGAGTAATTATGCATTTTATTACAGCCGCAAATTACCCTCGTCGTTTGGAATAACAATCAACAGGTGGCCAAATCTTACACATGGTACTTTGTAACTTCTGAGCCAGATGGCTGATGCAATATTTGGCAACACATGCTCAGTATGCTCAGATAATAGATTCTCAACCAACCAACTAACCAACCAACCAACCAACCATCAGGCCGGTATCTCCAGGGCCCGGCCATTATTGTATGATACACAGCAGAGGTGATTTCCAGTCGACTGATTAGTGTCAGCGCCTTCTTTTACTGTTGCCCCGCCACTCTCTCTGGCAGAGTGCCTGTTTAGATCTGTTCAATTTAGCATTTCATTCAGCTGTGAGTCATCGGAGGTTTATTCATTTGCGCTTAACTTGTCCTGTGACACCAAAGAGAGCAGTCATTAACGCCAGCGCCGGGGCTGTCAGAGCATGTGATCCCGGCTCTAGACGACCTCCAGCTCCCTCTGCTTACACCATCCCCTTGGGTCCGATGGCGCCGTAAACCCTCGGCTGAGGGGAGGGATAAAACACCCTGCACTCATTATGTTTCAAATCCAATCCTGCTTTCCAAGGCCCCATACGAAAGACCCGGTCCATCGGGAGCGGCTCTTCACTCACAGAGCAGAAAAGCAAGTGCTGAGGTTTCGTGGCGAGCAAGGCAGACCACCTTGTTCGGAGACAAAGAAAGTGACAACCGTCATAGATTGGTATTGTGGTTGATCTCTTGTTTGGTTGACTGAACCTCTCAAATCGTTACAGTCACTCCGAACCATCTATTGACAGCTCTGACTGTCTCTAAATAGACCTCGCTCACTGTAGAGAGAATGAAGACAGTTGTGCTTTGTGTTTCCGAGGAACGGTGCGTTCTCTCCCTCACAACAAAATGTTTGACGCCGCCTCTCAGATGCTGGTGAGGAGGATTCGTCTGTCTCATCAGGCCATCCTCGATGCAAACATCAGACGAAAAGCGTGTGAAGCAACGGCGTTGTTTCAACATCTGAAACAGCGTAGGATTGCATGCATCTTTCATGATCTTCAGCCAAAGCAGCATACCATTGTTGTGCCAACAAAAAGGTGAGGGCCATGCTGTTCAATACCTACACATTATGTTGGTTTCTTTTGATCATTTCCACAGCTATTCTTGGACCTTAAACGGGCCACTCTCTGTTTACAAGTTTCTCTAATTGAAAAAGACAGGTTATACAAAACTCTTGTGACCTGTGCAAAATCTTATTGGTTGCCTCCAGTGATGTCACTAGCAGCAACATCTGTTGGGACTGGAGAAGACAAAACTTTTTTGAGCACTGCGTCCTGTCCGTCAGCTCTGTTTGCAATGAAATAATCCAGATTTAAAAGCAGGTTGGGTTGAACTGTTGGTAATGAAGTAACATGGTTACATATTCACACCGTGAGTCAATGTTAGGTAATAAAACAAAACGATCTGAGCTCTGCGTCACACGTAAATTTAGCACCGTCAAATATGTCTAGACTTATCCGCCTTCACAGGGACGTTCGGGCTCTGAGGCGACAGCTCTGTCCACCAATCCATCATATCACCCCTTCGTTTTGGTCGAGTTAAAAAGTTTTTGTTGTTACTGTTAATGTGGTCTGATGAGGCCTCACGAACTCGACTGGTGTTAGCGGCCGTGTCGGGGCATCGAACGACTCAGCTGCGAGAAAATTCAAACAAATTCATCCTCCGTGCAAATGAAAGTGACAGTGTTCTCGGGCTGGATGCCTCAGTAACCCCCACCTGACCTGACACACACACACACACACACACACAAAGAGATGCGCCTTGGTGATCTGACACCTCAAACTAAACTAAACAACTCACAACAAAGCTAATAGAAATTGTGCTGTACTGGACCTGGGCACTGTCCTCGGTAGAAATCTAATCATTTTCAAGGCAAATCTGCCAGCGAGGCTGCTTTTCCCCCCTTGGAAACCAAAGACTGGCGTCGTCCAACCTCGCATCATGTTTCAGAGAACAGCGTCGACGGCACTAATCAGCATATATAAATAATAATAAAAAAGTACATTACACAACAGCTTCGAGCAGCATACTCGGCGGAGACGTGTGTGTGTGTGTGCGCGGTGATTAACAAGAGCAGAGATACAGAGAGGAGAAGCACAGACCTGTGGGCTGGTGCACAGCAGCGTCTTGGCTAAGGGATTTGCGATAAGCAGGGAGACCTCCACCTCTCTCTCTCGCTCTTTCTCTCTTTCTCTCTCTCACACACACACACACGTATGCGCACACCGGGCTGGAAACTTGAAGCGAAGCGGTGATTATGGACCGACCGTGTGGAGGAGTGACGGGGTGAGGGGGAGGGCGGGGGAGCTGCATGGTGTCACCCAGTGACCCCCTCTCTCTCTCCTCGGCAGAGCGACGGACCTCGGCGTGCAGCTAATTAGCAGGCCTGTCCGGGCCTGTGGAGTAATGACTTGGATCACAGACCTGAAGGCCCATGGGTTGAGCGAGCGCTCAGGGTTCCTCTTTCATTCTCTCTTTCATTCTCTCTCTCTCTCCCTCTGAAGTCATTAGCCTTCCTCTCAGCCATCAGAGAGAGCAGCGAGGAGAAGCTGCGTTTCGGCACCGCGTCTCTGTCCGGTCCCCGTCCACTGCAGCCTGCCTGCACACATATTTAAATCCTGCGCCCTCAGTCCACTTGCTCACTTTCAAGAAAAGATAAAGATCTGGGTTACAATCCTTCGCCTTTGTCACCGTGAACAGGAACGCAAGCTCACATTAACAAGACTTGAAGCTTTGTAAAGCAAAACACAGAGAGGCTTTGGTGTTGCATGGTCATGTATTCAAACATCCGAAGGCTCTTTGTCAGTCTTAATATTAGACATGGAAGATTATTTTCAGGCTTATTGCTGTTACTGAAACACTCACATGCCTCAGCTGTGATGCTGTGAAGGCAGATGGGCTGTTTTTCTGTCACCGATGCCACCCGCAGTGACGTTAAATCAGGGGAGATTATTTAATAGTTAAATAGAACAGTATTAATCCTAGTTCTTTCTGAGCCCATTTTTACAATTCGGGTGTGGGAACGGTTTTGGGAACCGACAGGGTCAGTTTCTCCACTGATCTGTGTCATGTTTATTTGGCAACCACAGGGAGGCTGTATGCTGACTGGCCATCTCGCCATCTCGCCTGCAAACTAACATTTATGATATAACAACTTCTTACTATGCAACAAAGCTTTGCAACTTCATCCTGAACAAAGTGGTAACCGCAGTGATAAAGCTATGGAGCACATCCACATCCAGCCCTATATGGTGGAGCCAGAGTCAGAGGAGGAATCGGATACTGAGGGGGAACCAGGAGTAGAGATCCTTCACCGTGTGGATGGATGGATGGATGGATGGATGGATGGATGGATGGATGGATGGATGGATGGACTTCACCAAACTGCTGTCTCACAGTCCTGTGTCTTCATCCACTGGCACAGGAGGTGGGCACATAGAAACTATTCTGGAGGTGGGCTGTTTTTCGTCACTCTTGTATCACACATCATTTTGAGTCTCCGATCACCCATTCTTCTTTGCTATATTTCAGCCTGGCCGGGTAGAGACTGTTATTACTCGGCAACGCCAGGGTTTTTCATTCTGGGTCTCCTTTAAGTTTTCTGAAGTCAGAATAAAAATGGGCACATCTTCAGCACGAAGAAAGCACGCTGCTGTTCCTGCTAAACCATGCCGCCGTCAGCCCCGCTATTACAACCACTGACAACACGCGGCAACGTGACGGGGCTCAGCATGTTTACCCGCTCCCTGCAACTCCTGTCCGGCTCCACCGCGCAGCGCGGACACCCCGCAGGCCGGGGCCGCTCAGCCCGCAGCCGAGGCGACGCTCCGGAGCGGCCGTGGCAGCTGCACACAAACTGCGCGTACGACCATCAAACACGGCGGATGGAGAATGATGGGGAGGAGGATGGGGATGAGGATGAGGGTGATGTTCCCGGTCTAACAGAGCGCTGACAGCGCCACACACTCCCACCTCCATCCGACACACGAGGGAGGAAAAGCGGGGAACAACTCACACGCTCCCGGTGATCGATCCGTGGATGCCATCGCTGGGTGGAGTGGGAGGCTGGACTGGGCTGGGCTGGGCTGGGGGGGCAGAGCTCCCCCACAAACACGCTCTCCTCCTCTCCTCTCCTCTCCGCTCTCCTCCTCTCCTCTCTTCTCCTCTCCTCTCCTCTACTCAGGGTTGTTTGGTGTCCGGAGCAGGCAGCTCTTCCTCCTCCTCTTCCTCCTCCTCCTCCTGTATCCTCCTGCAGCCGCTACCGAGCAGCTCTGAGCTCCACGGCGCGGATCCACCAGTGTAGGATGCTGATGATGCTGCCGATGATGATGATGATGGTGATGATGCTGATGATGTCGCGTCAGTCTGTGCACTGAGCAGCCGTGTCTCCCAGCTGAAGATACAAGCGTCCACTGATCTTCTGGACAGATGAGACCCCGACACAATCCGAACCGGACCGAGCCGGACAGGGTCCTGCGTCCCCTGGATCCTGTGTGTCTGACAGAGCTCTGAAGGAGGCAGGAGCAGCAGATGAAGCCTCAAGTTTATTTATAGCAGTAGTTAAATGCAAACAATTCAACAGCTTACATTTAAAGCCACATGGCTCCACCAATGGCTGCATCCTGCTCTTCGCACCTTCTGCTTCCCAGACTGTGAGGGGGGGTGAGTGTGTGCATGCCTCAGCTCTGGACGCACTGTCTAATAACACCCCCTGTAGTCCAGTCCTCAGGTTCACTTCACCTCAGACACCATCACATGCTCTTGGTTCACTGGCGGGACGCTTCATTTCACCTTGTGACACATTTTTTCTCCAGCACTGAACATACATTGCTCGCCCTTGCTGGATCATTTAACAACATGTTGCCAACACTTGTGTTGAACCTGTTTTATTATTTCACACACCTACTCGTGTTGCAGGAGTGTTTATCTCCAGCTCACATGTACCAAAATGATAAAAAGAGAAAAAACCCCACAAAGAACCACCACCCTTACCCATTCCCTCTATAACAACCCTTAACAGTCTTATCCTCTTTTCTCCTTCACCTTCATCTTGTCCCATGATCTTTACCCCCAAACCCTCTCTGACACATATGAACAACCTGGCCTGCAGCCACTAAAACAGCTCCACCTTGTTTCTGTGCCACTCCATAGTCTGTGTCTTTTTGGGTTTTCTCTTGATGTCTCAGGTTTCCCCTAATCCCATTAATTCAGCCCAAACAACACCTAAATGATAAGAAATAAACCCTTCAGTGAACTGCCACCTTGTCACCTTGTTAGGGGCTGACAAGACCATCATTTCTCAACAGTATGGGCCCCACCCAGAGGCCTGAGTCAGACCTGTGGATGGGGCCAGACACCTGCATATACATGAAGTGATTGATGAGTCTGTCAATCATCAGTCAGTTGAAATAGCTCACCAGTTGAGAGAAAAATTCAATCAGATTTCTGCTTCAAGTTATTCAAACAAGTGCTTCATCATCAGGCTCCTGCAGCGCTTCATGATGAGCTGACTGATCATTTCAATCAGGTGGATCATCTAACAACATGCAAGACAGCATTCCCTGAATGCTGCAATAGTCAGATGCTCACATTTTCACCTAAGTCTGCATCAAATTTCATTCACAATTGCACGTTTCAAACTACAGAATTTCCAGCAGTTTCTAATAAGTCGTATTTGAACAGAGAACACAAGGGGAGCCCAAACACTCTTCTCTCCAGCTATACCTCCACCAACACCTTGAGTCTCTCCCAGATGTCTGAGCTCCTCACCCTATCTGTGCCCACAGCTCATGACCTTAGGTGATTGTTGGAACACAGACAGAATGGTAAAGGGACAGCTTCACCTTGTGGTTCAATTCTCTCTTTACCTAGATTTTTGAACAGCTCCACTTGAATGTCTCCGATTTAGAAGTGCTGATCTTCACCTCGGCTGCTAGCTGGAGCGAGCTGGAGGTTTTCCAGGCTTTCCCCTGTCATCGGTTCTGTTCGGAGCCATCATGGACAGAATCTCAAGGCGCAGCCAAGTAATGGAGGGTGTCAGGGTCTGTGGCCTTAGTATGCAAAATGCAAAGGCTATATTTGCTCTGTGAAAATAAGAGAATGGTGCCACTTCCCCTGTATCCTCCAAAAGACAAGCACAGACTTGTCCTGAGTTTAGAGCCAATCACAAGAGGGCAGCACTGTGTCCTGAGGTAACACTTGATAGTTCATGTTTGTTACATGCAAGCAAAATATTACTTGCAAAAGTCTGTACATATACTAAGTAGATACCACTCAAGTGGTATTTACTAACACTCTATGCAAGTAGCAAATACACACATTACACTGTAAAAAAACCCCATTTCTTTCAATGCAAGAGCTTGTGTGTTTCAAGGGACTTTTTTGGTAAGATATCTCATTCGGCAAAACAAAATTTCTATTTCTCCTTTTGACTCCGAAAAGCTTTTGATTTTAAAACATGTCCAACATTGCTCAATCATTCAAAAATGATCCCTAAAGATGAACCCATCCTGTCATCAGAGACTAACATGTTATGGGCTTATTATGTCCATTAAGGTTCTAAGTCATCCAGGTACAGTCCTTTCCTTAGTGTTGGTATTGGAAATGGTATTAGTGCTTATTAGTATACTACATTGACACACTCACCAGAGAGCAATAAACAAATCCTCTGGACAAAACAACCCTGTGAACACTTGAACAAAAGTTGGAAGAACTTACAGAACTTTGAAATCTGGAAATCTGGGATAAAAGTATTTAAAGTGCACTGTGGTCCTTCCCCAGAAGCACGCAGACTTCACTCCAGTCATTGAATATGCAGTTGTGTGCAAAAGTTTGGGCACCCCTGACAATTTCCATTATTTTAATTTATAAATCGCTGGGTGCTTGGATCAACAATCTCATTTTCATCCATCAAATATCTAATGGACACAGTAATATTTCAGTGGTAAATTAAGGCTCATTTGCTTGACACAAAATGTGCAATATGCATCAAGACAAAATGAGACATTGCACAAATCTGGGAACCCTTATCATCTGAAATGGAACCCAACATTCATTTTATGAGCTCATTAAGCCTTGAACTTCCAACTCACAATTCACAATCATGAGAAAAGGCTTGTAAATTGTTCTTCTCTTTGAATCCCCTCTGATGTCTGGCAACACGGGGTCCTCAAAACAACTGTCTAATGATCTGTAAACGCAGATTGTTCAATATAATGGTTTCAACAAGGCTCAATATCAGGGTCAACGAGGGGCAGTTTAGACTCTCCTATCAACCTATACATGCATGTTTTTGGACGGTGGAGCAGTGCCTGAGAAAACCCACACAGACAGTGGGAGAACATGCAAACTCCATCCAGGACCTTCTTAATGTCAGGCAACAGCACTAATCACAAACACAAAATGTTGTCTCGTACATTTGACTGCTGAGTCAAAACCTGAAGTTGATATTTTCACGAGTGGCTATGTCAAGAGAGTAACAAGGAGACTGTGTCAGACTGTGTTAAGCTGCCCACAGGAGACACTGGTTCAACCTGTGTCAAATCAGGACCAGTCAGTCAGTGTGATCCTCCTGCAGAAGATGACGTGAGTCAGGGATTGATGATGGATAACTGCAGGCCTTTTACCTCCGGGATAAAAAAAAAATCCATCTCCTTCATACATTTTTTTTTGCATCAAGTGTGAGATTTTTTTCTTTTTAATCACACTGTTTCACAGCTCTCCTCCTGTTCTGATGAAGTGCTATTCCTGTACATTAAACCCAAGATAGCTGTGTCATCTGAGAGTTTGATGACACAATTATCGGCGCTCCAGCTGCTGCAGCTGTGTGCAGCGGCTGAGCCGAGCCAGGGGGCAGACAGTGACAGCAGAGGGCTCCGGATCACGGGCAGGATGTGGGGTTTACTCAGTGGAGGCATCTATAGATAAGCTCAGCTCTGAATGCATGTGGGTGCAAGTAGGAAAAGTGACCCAATATCATATCACATCGTGATTGATATGATCATGGCCCTGCACTATGCATGTTTTTTTGAGCTTGAGGAGTCTCAAGATGTGAAGGTCTCCATCCCTTCGCAGCTTCTTGACATCTCTGGTCATCCGATCCGTTCTCTGCTTACAGCCGTGATATCGTGATGCTCGCTCAGAGCTCACAGCGTCACACTTACACTGTGTGTCTGTGTGCTCTTCATAGAAATAACATACCTGTGGGTGGTTCTTACATAACATGATCACATATAAAGGGCCGATGACATGTAGAATTCTGTGATTCATTCATTTCCTGCACTACTGCCAAAAGCTGGTGGGAGGTTTAATCTGAATGGAGCTCATGAATTCACTGTGAACTCGTTTACTTTGCATGCTACAGACTGTACATATTCAAACACATACAAAAAGATGCTTATCATCCAGACAATGCAAGACTGTTATGTCTGTGGATTCATACCTCACGGTACAGAATATAAAATATAAAAAGTGGTACAACTAAGGAAAATAAGAGGCGGAAAGAATAGTCAAATACATCTCTCATGCAGGTAGGGTTAAGTTTTGACTTAAAACTTGCTCATGCCTGGGAGTTTTTTGGTTGGCAGAGGTATATTTAAGCACAGAGATTTGGAAATCAATGCCCTGACTCACAAGTAGCCAGGGTAAAGATCTTAGAGCTGGAGCTATGGGGTTTTTTTCTCGTAGTGGTGGAGTTCTGTATGGGTGTTCATCCCATCTTTTGACAGAGCACGGACAACGACTTGTGCCAGTGAAAACCAGCAGATGCAGCAAAGGTCACAAACGATAGAAAACTGCACGCTAATTATCATGAACACATGACCTTTGGGAAATGTCTTACAGCAACTGGAGCACAAGGCCGATGTTACCTTCCCTGCCGATCAATGAGGGAACTTGTCTCTGCACGAGGACAAAGATTCACCGTTAGTCCAGGTGACTGAAATGGCCGGTCCTTTCACCCTTAAATAATTACCGATTGATTACTGATCCTAATGTTCCTTGGTCTGGACCATCAAGGAAACGGTGAGTGGTCTCGAAACCTTTCCTGGAGCATGCAACCTTTGACAGCGTGTTCCAGTTCAGCTGTGAAGTTCTCTGCCTGCCGTCTCCACTTTTCGCAGCGGCTCATTTCAAAGTGATTATAATGGCCGTGCAACGCCTCAGTGTGCGTCCTTGATTAGACAAACGTCTTCTCTAATCCGCATTTATCGCTTGTTTCATGAATAGCAGCTAAACTCTCAGTGAATGCTGTGATGATTACACCGGCCAGACAAATTGTTAAATGCTTGATTAATTATTAAGTGTTTTTTTTCCCCCCTAGGAATATGCAATAATGGGAAAAGTTCATGAAAGACGTTTCAAAGTTTTAATCAGGGGCAAAAAATCTATTGCTCTGACCAAGTTTCACCCCGTGAAGAGTCACCGGGGTTTTAAATGCTGCCACCCACTGTGACCCCGCTCGTCTCCAACTGGCTATCAACAGCTCCCCCCGGTCCGCGGCGAGAGGAAATTTCCACTGGAGCTGTTGTTGTCCATTTCCACTCCCCTCGACCAGTGCAGCGCTGACACCATGCCTGAAACGCTCCGGCCTGATATGCCCGGCTGTTTGTTGACTGTGGAGAAGAGGAGCTGACTGCCGGCAGGAATGCAGCCCGATGGAGAGCGGAAAAGTACTGGGGGTAACCAATGAATACCCCCCACCCCCCCACCCCTCACCCTAGCCCCTGTACCCCCCCCCCACCCCCGACCGGTAAAGCACTCTGCTCTGGATGTGTCTTATGGGTAAGTCATAAACAAGAACCGCCTCCAGGTTCCTGGCCACAGCTCAACAAAACTTGACTGAAACCTTATAAAACAGGTCAAAAAACAAAAACAGACAAAAAAACCCCATCATGATTCATATAAAAGTCTGAGAAATTTATCCGGAATGCTAAAGAAAAACCATCCAATGTACCCTACCTGTCAAAAGGAAAATAACTTGTTTCTCAATACGATTCAATGCAATTCGATTCAAAGGTGTTTATTTGTTCCTGGGGATTATTCAAGGCACATTCAGCAGTTGTACGTAAACACAAGAATGTGGACCAGATAAAGAATAAAACACTGACTGTATTTACATAAGGTGCAAGTTTAGTTTGTTTGGTGTAAAAGCGGACCTTGGGACATTTGCTTAGTCAGATGTCAGTTCAATTCAGCTTTATATAAAGTGTCTACTCTTAGCGGTGTCATCTCAGGACACTTTACTTTACTCTGTTTGCTTATTAAATATTAATAAGAAAACAGAGCTCATTACTTCCCACATAGGTGCAAGTTGTGAGCTGTTTCCTCTTGTCCACTGAAAATCAAGCTCCTCCAGGCTGTGTATGGCATTTTCCCTCAAAGAGAATGGGGGATCAGTGGAACCACTAGAAAATATTGGAAAATATTATTTCTTTGTGAAGATTCCCGTCGTGTTAAAGTCTGGCTCCACTATTCATAGAAGCAGAGATTTGAACATTTCAGCTACAGCAGTATTTGAAGTGAACAAGCCACTTCTGATACATGCTCTGTTTAATGATCAGCCTTTGCACTGATATTTTAGAGCCTGAGACATCTACTTTGGTCTATTGATGTGACATGGTTAATTAGAGGTAATGGTGTCCTTGGTGTAAAAACTAGAAATAGTTCAAATAAGTTGTCCCCGACTATGTTTTACACACTTAAAAGTTCAAAGTTTTCAAACTTATAAACTTTTTCAATCTATCTGCTTCTTTGATTAATACACATATGGGACATTCAGAGGAGGAAGGGCTGACATGTGATTTCAACTTGCCTAATTCATGACAAATGTGTTGCTATTTTCACTTTGCAGCCCTAAATTCTCTTTGGACAAACATTGCTCCACAGAGAATAAATCCATAGTCCGTTCTATTTCAGCTTCTTCTCCTCCTTGTCTTGATTGTTGTTGTTGTCGTTCCTCCCCTTTTGAAAAACTCATCTGCTTGAAGGACAACACAATTTGTGGTGATGGGCAGATTCAAATGAGTTACATGACCAGATGTTCTCCTGATGGACTCAGAGGAATTGGGTTACAGACAGTTGCACATTAACCACCTAGTTTAGATCTGAAACTGTCACACCAAGCTTATATCACAGATGCTCTATTCCGATGTGCTACAATTACAATGCGGTGACTTACACTTATTTTGATCCTGATCAGCTGGTGATGTTGACATGAGCTGAGATATTTTGCGTAGCTGACTTATCACATCAAGCTGCAAAATTACGGTTAGGGCTTTGTTGTTTCCCACATGCAATTACAAAAGGTGTAAAGTGGTGTTTTGATAGAGAGGCAGGACAGGACGGCTTTATAAGGACAATCCCAACTGTACTGACGCAGCCGCTGCTTATGTAATGGGAGATTTGAGCAGGACACTGTGTTCCCTGACAAAGGCATTTCTATTCAAATGGGTGGCAAGCGTCCAGGGAATCATTCACAGAGGATGAACTTCTGCCCATCAGGCCAGGAGGAAGTAAACAAGGAGCAGGGGGGAATATGTCTGGGTTACTACACAGCTGAGGGCACGGTTAGAAGCAATCCACTCCCAACTTCAGTCTCCATCACCTCCTAAACTGCACACAGTCAGTCACTTCACAGACTTTTATGGCCTCACTAAACAGATTTAACATCGGAGGGTGTTATCCTTTCAGAAATGTTTTGGTGCTCCCCTTGTCGACTGATCACTTATGTACCACCGTGATAATCCAACAGTTGTGAATGTAGAGGAGCCGATGATTACTATTTAACCCACTCAAAGCTGGCTGTAAACAAGTCAAAAACACTAGTGGCATACATCTGTGCACTTTTTTTAAAATGGAAAACTTAGAGAGGAGAGAGGTAGAGAGGAAGTCCAAACTTCGAACTCCATCCAACACCAACTGTGAGCCAGACATTATCGCCCAGCATCGGGCTCTTGTGGCTCAATGGGGGCAAATCCCCGCGGCCTGGCTCCAAAAACGGTTGGTATGACTGAAGCCAAGAGAGCGGAGGCTGTTGGAGCAGCAGATTAACAGCCCGGTACTTGGTCCAGCCAAGCCGTTTATGCCTCCAGTGAGGATGTCAAGGTGTTATATTGTTCCGCTTATCTCAACACACAACTGTGAGATAGGACTGATAACGTCACTCACCTGTGGTCTGATCACCCCTTGATTTTCGTTGATAAGTCATATCAGTGTTGGTCAGCTGTTAATGTTTGAACTTTGACATGGTCAGTGGTCAAAAATGAGTCCAAAGGTGAAAGTACTCATCAGGTACTGGGAATAGTATCATGTATTTTATGGTAACTTTAACTTTGGTGTTAATGTTGTTGCCTCATATCATGCTTTTCCTCAATGTTGGGATTAATAATAAAGCTACTCTTATATTCTTGTTCTTATCATACCAAGTGAATAAATCCAGATACAGGTGATTTGGTGCCACTTTCCCAGGTTTTACTAAAATAACATGGATATTTCTGCCGCAAATCACATACTAAGAATAGCTGTGGGACAAAAATAGTTGAGGGAAATGAAAAGAACAGTATTTCCCTCTGAACTGGGTCAATGGGAAGCCGTAACTGGGACTTTTGTTCACCGAGGTGTTTGTTTCGAGATTTATTAGCTAATCGCCGTTTACATAACAACCAGGGTTGGGAACGTGTCCGTGGAGCTGGGGGAACAGCGGGACCTCACAGGGCCCGCCCCCCGGCCTCTCCGATTGGTCCTCTCAGAAGGTAAATACCGGATACTGGCTTCCTATTGGCTGGACAGCTGTGGGGTCCTAACTGAAACGGAGGCGTTGGTTCGGACAGTGGACAGAGAGAGTATCCTCGGCTCAGTGTCCGGACAAGGGCCGAGCCCCCCCAAAAAATTCTAGCTGAAGCCATGAAGTTCGTCAGGTTCATCATGAAGAACGCGGCCCTGGCCAGCGTTCCCAAACATATCGAGCATTTTTCCAAATTCTCCCCGTCGCCGCTCTCCATGAAGCAGTTCCTCGATTTCGGTGAGTATTGATTCCTCTGTGTGGGGGTAACGCTGGGGTGGGCTGTGCTGACAGGAGCGGTTAGAGATAAAAATATAAAAACGTAAGGTAAAAAAAAGCATTCGATGATGAAACAGGCGCAGTGTGTGTGTAAAATAACGAGGCCGAGGAGTGGGGAATTGCGAATCGGGGTGGTGTGCAGCAGAGCTGGGGTGTTGCGTCAGATGTGCGGGCTGAGGCTGCACGGTGCAGGGCCTGACAGCCTCGCAGTCTCCACAGTCCCAACAGATACCAGATCTAACTGCAGAGATCACATCACATTACATGTATAACACAGTTAAGCAGCATGCATGCAAACGGAGCAGTTTAGCAGGGGAGCATTATTATTGTTATTGTGGGCCTAGCTTGACCTGATCATTGTTATTGACTGGGTGTTTTGCTGAGATGTCATAGCGTCTTGTTTGTTCCAATCGGTCCAAATAAACACCATAACAAAGGGCTTTCAGTGTCTACAGATCAGACCAGATTCCAACCAATCATTTTCAATGTCAACCACGTTTTAACTTGTTTTCTTAACAGAGTCACAGATCCATGCAGGATAGCAAATACTCATAGCAGTAATATTTGTAGTGTCTAGTAGTATATAGAACAAATATTGTCTGATCTCCACATGAGAACATGCAGTGATTCAGTTATTAACATTTTTCATCACTTCACTTCCTCCCAGAGGAGTAACGATATGCTTGGCTTGTTCGGGTTTGTCCAGGTTCGAACAATGCCTGCGAGAAGACGTCGTTTGTGTTCCTGCGACAGGAGCTGCCCGTGAGGCTGTCAAACATCATGAAGGAAATCAACCTGCTGCCAGACAGGCTGCTCACAACCCCGTCGGTACAAATGGTTCAGAGCTGGTAAGTCAGACCAGAGAAGGGAAACAAAAAAACACCAAAAAAAAACCTGTTGCATAATATCCACATTAGTTTACTAGAAATGTCAGGAAACATCTCGTCTCTTTGAGCAACTCAGCCAAGCTGTACGCGATATCTGATCCCCTGAAAAAGCACAACGCAGACAGCTGTTGGCTTGTTTACCTCCACTTGGATGCTCTATTTTTCCCCTCCGTGATAACGTCATGCATACAAATGTTCCCTTTGACAGAGTTGAGTTTCCTCCAACTGGCCCTGTGTGGTGGGGGGAGGGGGCTCTCAGCTGTGAACCTTACCCTAGTTTCTCATCACTGGTCACGTGACTCCTGTTTTCAACAGGGGCTGCTTTTCTTCTCCTCTGTGGCCCAAGTGTCCTGGCAGAGAATAAACTGTTTTTTTTAAGTTCTTGCCCAGTCATGGAGCTCTTGTGTTGAGTGTGAACATCTTTTATTTCTGCCTTTGTCAGGTACATCCAGAGCTTGATGGAGATCCTGGAGTTTCTCGACAAGAATCCTGATGATTACAAAGTCTTGGGAGAGTAAGTTGCTCATTTTTCTGAGTCTCATATTCATTCTGCAGGTTTTTCTCCTCTTTGACCTCTTGGCCAGCGTTTAGTTCCTAGACAACAGCCCCTCCTGGCACTACACACACTCACGTTTTAGGCTTGAATGAAGCCTCACATGAGTGTGTGTGTGTGTCCTCTTGGCTTTGACACTGTGCGTCTCTCTCTTTCAGCTTCGTGGACGCCTTAGTCACCATCAGAAACAGGCACAATGACGTGGTGCCGACCATGGCCCAGGGCATCATTGAATACAAAGAGGCTTTCCACCAGGACCCGGTCACCAACCAGAACATCCAGTACTTCCTGGACCGCTTCTACATGAGCCGCATCTCCATCCGTATGCTCATCAACCAGCACAGTGAGTAGAGTCGAGAGATCTGCCGAGGCCTGCAGCATAAACATGGCGGCCACCACTGTGGCTGCGACATTGATGTGGTTGGTCAGGCGGTTGATTAGCGGGGCGGGCTTGGTCTCCTCCCTGGTAAAGAGGACAGCAAAGCTGTTGTTTTTTTCCTCCCCATTCACACAGAATCAAACGCAGGCATCCTGAGCTATCTATCTGGGGTTCTGTGGCGGGCAGAGATCGAGTAACTGGATGGATGCACTTGCAGTCAACCAAGGCTTGACTGAGAGATATATTCTACTTCATTATGTGGGAAGGGAACACGAGGTGTAAACAGATGGAGAGAGACACAAACAAGCTCCTCTACGTCATCGATGTCATAAGTCAAGCACGGGAACTGCAGCTCCCTGCTCTGGAATGATGTGCCCTAGCTCTGAGCTGTGTGTGTGTGTGTGTGTGTGTGTGTGTTGTTTGTGATGTTTGTGTGACTGGCGATAATGGGAGTCTGTCAAATCTACCATAGCATGAAGGGAAGAACGTCACGCCGCTGACAGATTCTGCGTCTTGTTTACAAATTCTCTCAGTGGATACCTCCCCATTTGCGGTAGTCATTCCGGACCGCATTCAGTCCAAATGGTACGGGCACGGTTACTTAGGTTTTTAGCTCGGGAATGGTGGAAATGCACATTGGTGACTTCGGTGCTCCAGTCCATCCCTGACCGACTCTGTGGTGTCTCTCTTCTCGTCTTTGCAGCCCTTATTTTCGACGGCACCGCCAACCCTGTCCACCCTAACACCATCGGGAGCATCGACCCCCTCTGTCAGGTCGGAGAAGTCGTCCAAGGTGAGCGTCAAGACGGGTCCGATCGTCTCTTTAACAAACCTCCAGGTTTACGTTTTTGTGGTGTTGTCGTTGAACTGAACTTTGAACAGGCAGGTGTGTAACCCGAACGTTGCGTGTTTTCCAGATGCCTTCCACAGTGCCAAGATGCTGTGCGACCAGTACTACCTGCGCTCCCCCGATCTGATCCTGCGGGAGGTGAACAGTGAGTGCGCTCAGTTTTTACACCCCCGACCCCCCCCCTCACTCCCAGAGAGGGGGAAGTTGAATATGCGGAGATGCAGATAGAGATGCAGACCGAGGCCAAACGGGGCCCGAGTCCTCCTGTGTGTACATACAGTACGAGTGTTGGAAGCTCTCAGCCAGATGGCCTGGAGGGGCCTCTAATTATAGCAGGCCGAGCTGAAGTGTGGCTAAATGGGCCGTGGCGACTGCATGAGACAGTGTTGACACACAGACCCCGGCCTCTCCAACCTCCACCTCGGAGCCGGCGGGCCGAGCGGAATAATTGCGGCTGATGGAGGACAAAAAAGCGGTGGAGAGGGTGATGAATTTTAAATGAAGTGGCTGGAATTAACAAGCCTCGTCTCCCTCTCCCTCTCCCTCTCCCTCTCCCTCTCCCTCTCCCTCTCCCTCTCCCAGGCAAGAAGAACCAGCCCATAAGCATCGTGTACGTGCCCTCCCACCTCTACCACATGCTGTTCGAGCTCTTCAAGGTGCGACACACGGGCGACGGGGGTGCCGTGGCAAATGACAAACAACCCCCGAGCTTGTTTGAAAACGTTGAAAACATTGTTGTGAAAACATTAGTTTTTTTTCCTAAACATAATCTCCTTCGCGCCCCCCCCGTGTGTTTAGAACGCCATGCGAGCCACCATCGAGACCCACGACCACAGCAACCACCTTCCGCCCATTCAGGTCATGGTGTCACTGGGCGGCGAGGACATGTCAATCAAGGTGGGTGGCGGCGGCGGCGGCGGCGTTCTCCCGTGACACTGACACAGTTCCGCGCTCACGCCAGAGAGCGGGAGTGTGGCTGCGCGTGCGTGTGCGTGTGCGTGTGTGTGTGCGTGTGTGTGTGTGTGTGTGTGTGTTCATCGAAGCGCGAAAGGGAGTTCACGTCGGTTCGCGTCGCATTAATTAGTCATAGCGGCGCTCTTTAGTGTGTAGCGTGCCGCCGAGACCAGACCAGACCAGGCCTTCCCCTTCCCTAAACCGGTTACGTAAGGCCGTCACGCCTTATGCCGCGTTATGAAGGCGCCTTCGCGGCCCGGCGGCCTCAACCCCTGCCCCGGGTTTCCAGCTGTTCCCCGGCTCAAGGCTTCTCGTAATGACCCGGCCCGCGGATTTAGCCGGGGCGTAAGAGGAGGAAGTCCAAGATTGGGGGGTGGTGGTGGTGGTGGGGCGGGGGGGGGGGCTTACAGCGTACAGATCCGACCTGAATGCGCGCAGCGTTTCTCTCGCCTTGGGTGTGATCGGACCGACGCTCCCCAACGCCTCTTGATCGCTCTCTCTCCTCTTCCTCTTCCCGTCCGCAGGTGAGCGACAAGGGCGGCGGCGTGCCGTTCCGACGCATCGACAACCTCTTCAGCTACATGTTCTCCACGGCCCCGGCCCCGCAGATCGGCGACCACACGCGGCCTCCGCTGGTAAGGGAGAGAAGACAACCCTCCCACGCAGACTTGAAAAATGACTCTCCTTTTTTTTTTTTTTTGCAGGCGTGAAAGCGCCATTAATTCCACCATATGCCATTAAGCGAAGCATCCAAATGCTCATTCGGCTTATTTAAAGATTGAAACACTGGCAGAATCGCCGCGTGCTCGTTAGTTAGTTTGTTTGTTTATTTGCCAAAAGGCTCGTATGTTCCGCCGAAAGGCAGAACAAAGCCCTGACCACCTCCCTCCCTCTGCAGGCTGGCTTCGGCTACGGCCTGCCCATCTCCCGCCTCTACGCCAAGTACTTCCAGGGAGACCTGCAGCTCTACTCCATGGAGGGCCACGGCACCGACGCCGTCATCTACTTGAAGGTGAGCCAGGGGCCCGAGCCCGCCCCCTCGTCTTGGCCCCGAGAAGCAAAATCTCCCGAGTTTGACAGGACGCGTTTTAACCCCCCCCACCCATCTCGTCTCCTCCACCCTTCAGGCGCTGTCCACGGACTCCATCGAGAGGCTGCCCGTCTACAACAAAACCGCTCTGAAGAACTACAAGGTGAGCCAGGAGGCCGACGACTGGTGCATACCCAGCAAAGAGCCCCTGGATCTGAGCAACTACAAGGTGGCCAAGTGAACGTGTTGCCCCACACCCACACCCACGCCCCCGCCCTAACCCTAAACCCCCAAGCCCCGGGACCTGGTGCTAGGAGCCCGACGGAGAGAGCAGAATTTCAGTCCTCGTACGCTCACCTCATCATCTGTGGTAAAAGTGAAAAAAAAAAAAAAAAGCTGAAGGGCTCACAGACTTTTAATTCCCTACTGAGAGGTCCGTCTCCAGTCCGGGAGCGGACGAGAGTGGTGCGTCTCACCCCGTGGCATCTCCACATTGTCGCCGCCCCGAGAGAATAGAAACCCGCTACTAACAGAGAACCACAGTGGCCCCTGAGGCCTCAGGCGGAGGTGGAGGCGGGGCCCCGGCGTGCAGCTCTGGGACGTGGCGACCCTAGATAAGAGCGTGAATGCGGAAGTGCAACGGGATGGGGAGGCTCTCGAGTGTTGATTTGAGAGAGGACCAGCGCCATTAAGCCTTAAACGTAGCAACTTCACCCCGAAAGCTCCTCCGTGTCGAAAATACTTGAACTGCTTGAAACGATACTCAAAGTGCAAGTACTGTAACGCTGTTCTGAACAAAACGGACGACGTCGAGTTGGGCGGCTTTGTGCTTTTCTGCATGGTTATTCGCCTTAGCCTCTAAAAAGCCTGTATCATTATTAATATTATTATTATTATTATTGTTTTTTTCTTTGGAACTGACTGACAAGATGGTGTCGTCCTATATGTGTATTCTGGACCAGGCTGAATGTACGGCGCTCGCCGGAGTTTCCCCACACGTTTGTGTTCTGAGGTGTAAAGCTTTTATAGTCGAAAAGGAGGGGGGGGGGGGGTGGGGGGGGGGGGTAAAGGGCCAGTCTGGAGCAGGTCGGCCATCACTACTACCGCGTGCCATCATTTCCCTTCTTTTTGTATAGCATTTCATAATAATCACACAGTTATGTGAGAGGTTATTTTTCTAGCTGCACTTTGTTTTTGTTTGTTTTTTTTGGAGACTGGACTTATTGTACATATCCTGTAAATACTGTACAGCCTGAATAATAAATGAGAACAACTTCAGCCGCCAAGCGTCCTGTCGTCTGTTGCGGCCGTGCCCGGGTCGCGTCGGCCTTCTCTTTCAGCCTGAGAGGCGGCCGAGGCGGCCGAGAAAGGGAAACGTCGACGAGGGAGGAGGTTTTTTTTTTTTTCCTTACCTCCCTGGTCATTGGATCTGCGGTGACGCCGGGATGAGATCGGGTTCAGCAACTCTACCCCGCAGTCATTCCAGGACGAGACCACCCTCGTGCTCGGGAAGGGGGGTGGGTGGGTGCGGGGGCCAAAAACATAAAAAAAGAAGACACGCATGCCTACGAGTCTTAAGTTTCCACCCCGCTGGTGTCCCTTGTGCCTGCTGGTACGCGAAGTTGTGCCAGCAAATGAAAAGGGCGACACATCGCTAAAGGTTACCAGCTTCGGGCGCAGAGCCCAGTAAGACAGAGGTCGTGGTGGCGGCGGTGGTGGCGGTGGGGAGGGGGGGGTAAGAGGAGGGGGGGTGAGTGTCACAGTCTCCAAGCGCACCCAAGATCGTGGAGTGAGCGTAGTTTAAGGGAACAGGCTGAACGGGAGCTCAAAAATA
This sequence comes from Karalla daura, assembly GCA_029224185.1. Classification (NCBI taxonomy): domain Eukaryota; kingdom Metazoa; phylum Chordata; class Actinopteri; order Chaetodontiformes; family Leiognathidae; genus Karalla; species Karalla daura. The sequence goes on along the minus strand of CM055207.1, from coordinate 16,703,473 downwards.
GATCCCCTGTGGCGTCACGCTTTGTGCAAAATAGGAGAGGGGGGAACGGAGGCGAGCGAGATGCGGTGTCCTCCACTAAATGTACTTGTCAGCATGTAGTCGAGCACGTAGAATCGCGCCAGCTCTGTGCGAAGCTCACCGAGTACAACTAACTTTTCAAATTCAGGTTTCTGAAGTTTTACCCCCCCTCCCCCCGCCCCCCCTCTGCATGACTGCAGTTGGGAGTCAGTGTCACAGTCTGGGGCTGTCACGGGATGATCGACAGGTTACAGGCTACAAAACTTTTCTCAAGTTGTTGCTCGTTATTGTGGAGAGAGAAAAAAAACTTTTAAGCTCTTTACGCACAATGGCTGTGAAAAGTTGCTCGAATGATCTGAGGAGGAAACGTCTCTCCTGGCACAGCGCATTTGGAAGACGGATGGAAACCTGCTCCGGTGAGCTTAACGTGCTTTCAGACAAGCCGGCGTCTGCCCGCGGCTGCACAACGTGTCGAAAACCTGGAGAGCCTTCCAACTAACTGGGCGATCTCTCAAAGCCCCGCGCTGTCGACGCGGCGGGGGCCAGGCCAGGTGGCAATATTAACCTGCCGCATTCTTTCCCGGGGATGTCCTGTGTTTGCGCCGGTGAGCGACAGATGCTGCGGGCGGCAGACGTCAGCTGAGGCTGGCTTTTACAGCCGGCCCCGTGTTGACGCGGGGCCAACAGCGCTCCGCGTCCGAACGCGGGCGTCCGACCCCCCCCCCCCCCCGGCTGTGTACCACAGCTACGCGGCGCAGTGGAAAGAATCCAGCGGCGGCCCCTCTCTCCTTATCTGCGCGCAAACAAAAAGGTCGCCGACGTCGCCACGGCAACACCGCGTCCTCCGCCGGCTCTCGCTTGGCAGGGGTGTGAAATGTGCACATGGAGCAGGAGCAAACGGAGAACGCGCTAAAAAAGTCAAACCGTCCAGATAGATGAGCACACCTGCTACCCGGCTCACCCAAAACCAATGGATCATAAGAAATCAGAACCGTGTTCTTAAGAGGTATAAACTGGGATGGATAAGTGACGGTTATTGTAAAAGCTCAATCCATAAAAGCTGACGGGTAACTCATAATAATAATGGAGAGGGTGACGGAACGGAAATGGAGAGCGTTCAACGTCGTAAATAGTTGCGTAAGTGGGCCGGCTCCCGCTGGACAAAGTACAACTGTGAGCACACGTCGGCCGGAGTATGTGTGTAAACAGTCCCAGCCCTGCGTGACCTGTGGCCTGGTTCCCGGCCGACAGCCGGCATCGCCACGTAACACCCGGCGAGGGTGTGACTGAGGCCTGGCAGCACAGCACAGCTGCCCGGCGACACACGGGGGGGGCGTCCTGAGGCCGATCTCACGCCATCGCTCGCTTCGGGTTCGCCGTTGTCGCGTCTTCGACGGCCGCTCCCTTCGTCCTCTGGGTCGCCGCAAGTGGTCGGGCGAAGGTGCCCCCCCCCCGTGTCTGTTCAGTCGTGGAGAGCTCCTGTAGTCGAGCCTCCAATCAGCGGAATTTGCCATAGAAACAAGGGGAGAGAAAGATCACACTTGGATTTATAAATAAATCTCCCTCGCTGCACTCTCCAATCAGCTCAGAAAAGAGTAACGGGCTCTTCTCGAGAACCGCATTGTGCCCTCCTGGGACTTATTGACATAACGTGCCAACGTTCTGTGTTCAGTCTAAATAACACAGAAATATATCACTGTATATATATAAATAATAGACGGTGTTTGGCGTGAGTCGCAGCCCTCGCACGGATGCTGGTCTGTCCGTCGTGGCACCTCCGACCGTGTGTGTGTGGACAGCGTGGCGTAACTGCACCGGGGGAGAGAACAACTCTTCGCCGCACAGGCCCGAGAGAGCGCCAGCGCCGCAAACGCCGCGTCCACGTTTGCCGCTAGCCTGTGAAAAGTGGCACCTCGGGCCGAGTGGGAGAGAGGCTGCGAGACTCCCGAGTCGTGGTTTGTGCCTCGGTTCCTCTTCGCTGTGTCACCTCCCGGTGAAAATAGGACGCGAGGACGACGGCGTGAAGACAGAGGTGCGCGTTAACAACCCTCCTAAACGTACGCGCCCTTCTGTTCAGTCTCAAGCATTAGTCTGGCTTTGCAGTGGGGGTCAAACAATGACTATTCCTGCACATCTACAACAGGCCTTTTCACATTTCCTGTGCTTTGCCTACCGTGTTCATGTGTCACATTAGATATTTCTCTCTTTGATGATACATTTATTATCCATCTATCCACTCCCTTAGCTGTTTTACACCCACCGGTGTCGTGAGGCTGCACTTTCACATTCCCTCTTATTATTTAGTCCTTTATTCCAGTAGCATCTGACATAATGTTGCCCTAATTAGACCAGTCTCCATTTTTCTCATCACAACAGTGAGCAAAGAAACTCTGTGCCTCTCTGCTGCCAAGGGAAAAGGGTCTGTGCATTAATTGCCCGTTCCACGTGTGAACCTGCATTAATTCAGATGGGGTGATTTATTTGTTTATTTGTTCCAAGCGGTGAGTAAGGGAGGAATCATGCCGCTGTCATCATTTACATAACTATCGCGCAACTGTTGTTGTCTTCCCCAGATGGTTGTCCTAGCTGCGGCGGCGTTGTCACGCTGTCGCCGCGTGCACTCGGCTGCTGGCGGAGTCAGATTCTGCGTCTGTGGGCTTTGTTCGCCGATGTTGGGAGGCTTGGAGGCAGATGGAGCATGAAACTCATGCATTATGCAAGAAAAGTTTTCCGTTTTCCCCCAGATGTTCCCCAGCGCAGACAGAACGGTGCCGAGCCTCTGTCACGTCAAACCCATAAAGGGAATAGAACATCACGTCATATTGAGACAGCTAATTGCAAAGTCGTGCGACGCGCCCGAGTTTTGTTTGACACCTATTTCCATTTTCTTTTGGTCGAGGTGCAGCTGAAGCCTTGGGAAGTGCAACGCCAAGCTGCCTAACAAGCTGTCGCTCCAGTCACTGCACGGGCTACTGTGTTAATGACCTGCGAATCACTTCAGGTTATTTGACAGGATACCAAAACATCCTCTGGTCCCAGTGTTTAAAATGTGAAGAAACATCAATTCTAATGATCTGGTTTAAATATTCTCTCTAATTACAAAGATTGCAAAGTCAATATTTGCAAGGAGAACTCAGAAGGGACCTTCCAATCTGATTAAAAAACCCGCCCTAAAAAACACATACTGTCATTATTACATTGTTTTTCCTCACACTACCTTGCAGATCAACTCTCTGACCATGATAATAATTCATTGTATAATTATGTGAATTAAACAGTTCACAGACATTTGGGATGTGCAATATGCCAGTTTTGCGTGCAACTCCTATAATTATCTATTGATAATATGTAAACATATTTGTGACATATATTTTTACAGTGCTATCTGAATTTTAACTGTGTGAATACAGTTTTTATCCACCACTAGGTGTCGTATTTGACTTTCTTTGCATCACTGCCTAACAATAATAACATCCCTGACTGAAGATAGAGTATTTCAATCAGTCGGTTAATGTATCATCATTCAGCCTTGGTGGTTTGTCTGTTTTACGAAAACAATACACCATAACTCACCTTATGATAGTAGGGGCTTCAAGAACAACATAATAGTAATAATGATAGGCACCACCATTGTCATTATTATCATTATTATCATTATTATTATTATTATTATTATTATTATTATTAGTAGTAGTAGTAGTAGTAGTAGTAGTAGTAGTATTAATTCTCGTCAACATGTGTGCTTGTATCTACAGCTGCACTTCCGCCTATCGAACACAAGGTGTCGTCATGACACCATGTCAGCCTGGCTCAGCCTCATCTCAAAGACGCAGAGCTGCCAGCCGATCAGCTGATCGAAGATCAAAGAGTTTTTGCTGCTGTCTGAGCAGAAACTCTGCCGATACTCTTATCGATGCCGGTCAATCGGGCATCGATCCGACGGGGGCCCTGGTTTCTCCTTTTATGGTAACGGCGGGCACCATCACAGTCTGCCGCTCTCTGCGAGTGTTTTACAACTTAGAGGTGACCCGTCATCGCTCAAATATGTATCAGAAACAGCACTCACACGCTCGCAGTGGGCAAGTCTGACCAGCACCTCTGCACAGGGGCGGAGGGGGCGGGGCCTGTGGAGGCGGCTCTCCGCTGATTGGTGGACGCTGAGCGGACGGCAGCAGCACACAGAGTCCGAGGAGCGGACCGAGCTGCACCGCTGTAACAGCGCCGGATACGTCCAGCCAAGCTAGGGAAACTTTGTATGGCCATGTTACGGATATCCTGGGATAACTCTCCATTCCCGACTCCCGAGAGGAACTAACGCCCTCAGCATCAACTCCCGGGACTCTTTGGGGGATATTTGCCCCGAGTTTTTTTTTCGCGCTGGTTTCAGCATGAGTGAAATTACAGGTTGACTGGGTGGAAGCGGAGCAGCGAGGAGGTAGGGAGGGAGGGGCCTGCCGAGGGTCACCTGGTGTCGGCACTTCAAAGCAGCGCGGTGATCTCACTTTCTTCCTCGCGCCATGGCTGAACACGAAAGTCTGGAGTATGGGAAAGCCGATTTTGTGCTTTTGGACAATGTGTCCATGGAGGAGTTCATGGCGAACCTCAAACTCAGGTAAGACGGTCACCTGCGCTGTCCCGTTGCGTGGGTCTCAGGGTCGAGCTGTAATGTTGGTGTTGTCACCCAGCAAGATGGTCGCAGGTTCGAATCCCTCCTCCCGTCCAGCTCTGTGCGATACTTGCGTGTTCTCCCTCACTCCAAAACATGCCTAAAGTTCAAGTAAAGTAGGTCTGACGCGTACTCAATGACTGTGTACACGACTTAATCCATCTGCTGAGTGACATGGAGTCACATCCATGTCTGTCAAACAAGCTCATTTAAACAAACTGTAGCTCATTCATTTGAGTGTAAATGTTCATAACGTGAGTTGATGCAGGTTGACTGGAGACTCTTTCCCCCTAGGTGTGAATGAAAGTGATAGTATGGGTGTCGAGGTGTTTTCCCTGCCTTCATCTTACGTGAGCTGGAGAAAGGCTCCAGCACTGGATGGAGGGATGATGGAGAGAGCAGGTTTCCCATTTTCATCTACTAATAGTGATAAATAATAAAAAGTAATGTCAAGCCTTTTTAAGGACATTAGATTTAGTCCCACCTTGCTTTACTTTTATACATTTTAATATTGAAGCTCTCCAGGTACTCCTTTTACTACATAATATTTTTATGATTTTTTTCTTCTGGTTGACATGATGCATCCAGGAGGCGTTCAGCTTTGATTCCTAGTTGGACCAGGGTCCTTTTTGTGTGGAGTTGCCCCCAGTGCCCCCAGAGTGAAGATGTCTGTGATGTTTGATATGCATCTTGTCCAGACCTCATACAGTATAGACCCCTTACCTGTCTACTCCAACACTCCAGCTGACCCTTGCGGCACCTCTTGCTACAAAGTGCTGATGGCGTCTGGATGCAAGTTAAGCATCTCTGTGCCAGCTTATTAGCCGGAACAGTGTTCAGATGTCACCCATACCCGCTCAACAGGTGCTACCTGTTGACCCAAAATGTTGGCGATGAATGAGGCGGACTCGCCCAACGACTCTACAGTCGTGAATGAGCCGCGCTGTCGCTGCACCTGAGCCTGAACCTGTGGCGTCCCACCTGCGAGTGAGAGTGCCGCCGAGATCTGCAACAATGACTCACTTGTGCTGAAGCTGTTGGACCGAGCGGGCTGCATTCATCCAGCGCCCGCCGCTCTCGATCAAACCGGTGGATCCCTTTTAATAAAAAATGTGGCACGGGACTCCGCCCAACACACACACACACACACACACATGGCCTCAGTGAACCCTGAGCTGTCAGTGGTGTCAGGTGTGATGTCACTCAGGCTCCGAGGGGCCCGGGCTGACATCACGCCTCAGGTGGGCTGGACTCCTGGGCTGGACTCCTTCACCTCTGCCATCTGTGAGTGCAAGCTGATCCTAGGCCCAGATGCAACACAGTGTGCTTAATCAGGCCTCCCTGCAAGATGACAGAGTGGATGTCTGTGTATAACTCACACAGCAACTCTAAACACTATTGTGGCTGTCCTATGTATGTATCATGTGCATATTTGACTCGATGTTTACCCCATTTCAATATATGTCTGGGAACTTGCATTTCCTAGAGCTTTCTCGACTTCCCCAACTTTCCTGATGTGCCGCATTGTGTTTGCTGATACAGTCGCGCATGGAAAAGAATGCGAGATGCGCCAGATTAAGACTCTCAAATAACTTTCCGGCAGATGCCCCCTTATCTTACCGGCATTGTGGAGATACGGCCTCCTCTCGCTGAGCGACGCCAACGGGAATGTGGACACGCTAGCAGAAATGACCTGCAGAATAAATATTTGGAGGTTTTTAATGATGCAGGGGTCTCTCGTTGCCTGCCTGGTTTCCCTTCTATGGACAAGTGGAGAGGACGGAGCTTATTTACGCTCAACAGCGCATCAGGGTGTGATGCTCGGCAGAGTTTGTGGCAGCAGTCCTTCTAGTACTCAGTTCAGCTTTAGGCTTGTTTGTCGTCGCCTGTTTGCACAGTCAGGCCGGTACGAGTGTCTTGACGGAGTAGAGGTGGTGTTGGAGCAGCTCTCACGGTTCTTCCAGTCGATACAGACTCCCTCTTAAACACGATGGTAAAAGCGCTAATCAGTAAAACGTGTTCCACCATGTTCCGTTAGCTGCTGTAAATGTTAATGCTAATCAGGGACCGTGGTGATACAAAGCAACAGATTTCCCCTCGGTGACCACAAGGAAATAAGCACCTTTGCATGATATTTTGCCTACGGGGTAAGTCCCTCTCCAGCAACGAGAATGAGTGGCGGTAACATGAAAACCATGGTTGAGGTTTCTGATAAATAGTGCTACTAGAACAGTGAGTCATCATTAAAGGTCCAGCTCAAAGGATTTGGTAGAATCTGACTTCAGCTTTCCACACCTCATCGCTTTCCTGTCCCAAAACTCTGAAGTCATGTGACAAGACTCTCTGGACTTTGACTTGTCCTCTCTGAGCTTCTATAGAAACATATCAGACTCTGTGGGAGAAGGCCCACCTCCTGTGGATAAAGAGCTAGTTCTCTGTTGACAGAAACACCAGTGTTCTTATTCTCAGGCCTCTTCCACCTTAATCATCATCTACTATCAGTAGATTCCTCCACAAGGGTTGTTCGTGTTTCAGTATCCCGATGGGACTCATGGTTCCATATTCTCTTGAGCTGTTTGAAGCTGAAACATGTCGAGCGGCAGGTGTGTAAGGTGCGCGTCTGACCGAGCACAAAGCTCCTCTGGTTAGCAGTGTTTTTGTAGCCATAGCTCTTAGATTAGATCAGCTGTGGCGGTGTGTACAGTAGCTCTGGCCAGACGACCTGCTAGCCACCAGGCAGCACCAGGCCCCGCTTCTCCCGACTCTCTCTCTCTCTCTCCCAGTTTCTGTCTGTTTGTTTTCCCTCCAGCTAGACAGCCCGGTCCGGAGATGGCGTGTGCAGATTGTTATTTGTGGAGGGTGTGACCGGCCAGGAGCGCTTCCTTTTTGCTTCTTTTCCCATAGTCGGAGGGTGCGTGCATGTGCGAGGGAGCGCGTTTGCCCGAGTGGGAGAGGGCCGCGCTCGGGGGTGGGATCCAAAGGCCATGAGGCACCTAATGGTCTCCATTTGTCCCGGTGCACTTATCCAAAACAAGAGGGTCTGGAGCACGTCTGCACATCCGTCCCGGGCGCATTTAACGCTGCGCGTGGGAGCCAGGCCTCCGAAGTCGAAATCCCGGCGTAATGAAATGGGCCCGTGGCACTGCGGTGCCGCTCCACGCCCACTTAATAAAACAAACGTGGCTGAAAAGTCCTGGACGAGCATTGTCCGGGGAGCCAGAGTTTACAGTGGCTGCTTGTCCGCCACTTGTGAAAAATCCCCAAATATTTTCATTCAAAGTGGGTCAGACGCCGGGTGCTGGTGCACAGCCAACCTGCAGCTACCGACTCCACTGCTGGCTGAGAGTGACCGGGGACGGGCCCAGCGGAGCTGCAGCCACTCACCCGCCACGGTTGGCGGATCCGGTTGGACCTCCGCAGTGACCGTCGAGCACGAAGTGGGAAATTTAATAATGGATGTGTACGACGGGAGTGCCAGGGCCACGTGGAGGGGGGGGGGGGGACACATTTTGAGAATGAAGCCGTAGCTTTAGGAGAATAAAAGTCGCACTTAGAGCAGGTAGCAAGTAGCTCGAGACGAGAAAAGGAGAGCAGGTAAGGTTGATGTAGACCACACATGTAGTAAACGTTTTTTAAACTGAACAGTCTAATAGACGTTTTGATTTTTTAGCATAATATTATGACTTATGTCTCATAAACCTACAACTTTCTTTTTGAAATCTACGACTTTATTCTCGAAATTTGTGCTTTTTTTCCTCCTCAGTGTGGCCCTCATACCGTAGATAGACCCGTGGATTTTAGTTTTTCAAAAACTATTTCAATTGCCATCCTCCATGACAACATGGGGATAAGCCCCACCATCATTTTCCCGCATGTCATCTCAGTGATATCCGCCCCCCCCCCCGGGCTGCACGGTAGCCCTGATTTGCAAAAGATTTGCTCGTCCCCTCCGTCGCTGTAAGCGGGACTCGGCCGCTCGAGTTGACATTTTACTGTGTTTGACTTGAGGTTGAACCGTGTGACCTGTTCCACGGAACCTCCCAGTCTGTAAATAGAGCCCCGCAGATGCCCAGTGCTCCTTTGTGGAGATGCCTGGTTGGATAAAAGTTCAAGCCAAATTCCAACGGGGTCTTGGGAATTTGGGCTGAATTGACCAGTCAGCAGATAAGAGCTGTGGGACCGAAACTGTGCAACGCTGCCCACTGGACCAGCATGCGTTTATGTAAGAGAATCGACGGACGTGTGATTAAAAATGACTCATGGCAGAGAAAATACAGCAGCTCTCAGGCCGAAGGGAATTATAGTATCAGGTTACATCCATAAAAACTGTGATTGCCCCCTTCTCCTGCAGATTGATAGTTCATTGATGTTTGCATGTCAGGAGCTCCCCTCTGGGTGTCTGCGGGCCGGATCGATGATCCCCTGCTACAGGAAGCAGCTTCAAACGGACGGTAGCAAGCAAACTCTGATGGTCCAGTAAGCTTACTCTGTGTGTGTGTGTGTGTGAGTGTGTGTGAGTGTGTGTGAGTGTGTGTGGGTGTGTGTGTGTGTGTGTGTCCCACCAGCCCGGCACAGTTTCCCTGCAGCTAAATGTCTTTATAAGGCAGCAGTGTTTTTGTCTCGCCCATGGAATCCAGGGGAAAAAACATTCCTGCATAACTGCTGCGTGATTTCCAAATAATTATTCGAAGTTCCTCTTAATTTCTTCCCCCAGATGGGCGTGTGGTGCTCCAGATGTACCCGAGACAGCTCAGCGTAATGTTGTCTCTCTCTCTCTCCCTTTTTTTTTTAACCCCCCCCCACCTCCACATGTTTTTGAGCCCATGAATGAAAACTTGCGCGGAGCGAGCCCGAGCCTCGCAGCGCTGCGTGTTTGTTTTAATCTTGCCGGAGTGGACGACGGGCGGGGTCCTCAGATCCTGTAGCAAAGCACAATCGGAGCGCAAATACGTGCACCCTTTGAAGTCGGTGCGGCACAAACCCCCGTTTGGCACAAATACGTCCAACCCGAGGCGAGCCATGTGCCGAAAACCTGTGCCGAAAAAGTGCCCGAGGAGTTTGTTTGTTTGCCCGCGCGGGCCGCTCCGAGTGCTTTGACCTTTGAACCCTGCCACGGGCGGCCGGAGAGGACTTTTGAACGGGAAGTCTGCTAATAATGCGGAGCAGGCCGGCCGAGGCAGGAAAGCTGGCATTTCCCCTTTCCCCTCGCTCCTCACGTTTCATTGTTTCCTGCCGGTGAATCCCGCGCGGAGTATCCCGAGGCCCCGGCCACTGTGGCCGCTTTCACCTCCCCCCCACCCCCACCCCCCCCCACCCCCCTCCCACTATCGCTGCCACACGATCCCCAAGGGTTATATAACCCGTTTGAAGTCCAGGCCGCCGCTGCGTTTCTGCCGTTTTCCGGGACTGTGAAATGACTCCCTAAATTGTTTTCATCTGCCTTTTTTTTTTGGTGTGGGGGGGGGGGGGGGTTGTGGTTCGGGAACAACGGCCGCCCTGTCGCAGATGCAGGTAGAGGAGAAGCGCGCACGGCGATACGCGACTCAAAGCGTGACTCGTACTTGTTCGCGAGGCAAAGTCCATGTGCGGAACGCGCGGTCCTGGCCGCCGCGTGCGTTCGTGCCTCGCCGCGGAGATGAAGACAGGCGATACTGGGCCGCGCATGCCTCGAAGAATATTTAATCCCAACCCGCTTATTAAAGTTTTTTCCTCTTAGCGGCGGTCGGCGGCCGGGAAGGGAAACATTTATAGATGAGCGCTCGGATAGCGCTCTCCCGGTGACTTCCCGCTCCTCCGGCGCTGGCTGGAGCCGCCGGGCCGGGCGAATAAAGAATCCGCTCGTCTGGCTCCGCCGCGGTCCGAAGTCGACGGAGATTTCCCGCTAATCTGGGAGACAAAAGCCTCTCTCTACCCCCCCCCCCTCCACTCCCCGAGCCGCTGGATTCATAGAAAGCTGCTCGCGAGGGGCCCGGCGAGGCCCGCCATCCAGCGGCGAAAACGTCCAGTCTCGCCACAAGAATTTCCATACGACCGTCTGTAATCTGAAACACATTACCATCCTTACATAAACAGGGGCTGCGCCTGTGGAGCTTTATTCCCCCCCCTAAAATAAGTTCAGCAGCTCCCAGAGACGTCTCATTTGTGGACTGCCTGAGTTGGCAGGCGGGGTCGGCAGCGGGCCGCTCGGCTCTCCAGCTCTCACCGCTTTTTTCGGCTTTTTTTAGGGCCCTTGTGTCAGTTTCACTTCCACTGCTCTGCCTCACTGGCCTGCTCCTCTTGTAGGATGCGTGTTTTTTTTGTTTTTTTTCCGTGCGCGCCCACGTAGCGTTTCATCATTACAGTGGGAATCCGAAACTTTTGTTTGGGACCTCTGTGCCCCCTCCAGTCCGGGGATATTTTCCTCATCTTAAAGCTTCGGCTTTTTGCTGGCGGGGGCTCAAAGGTCGTCCCGGAAACAGATGTCAAAGAGGACGGTGTCGGCACAAAGTCGGCCCGCTCGGCTCGTCCTGGCGTTGGTTCCGTGGGGACGAGGACGTGGAGCTGCTGCGGACGGGGGCGAACACACTGTCTGCAGGTGTGCGGCGGGGACGTTGCCGCGCACACGGGCGTGAAAGGCGCCGTTTGTGGCTCCGGAGGGCAGAGTGGAAACTTGAAGAGGATGACTCAGGTGCCGTCACCTCGGATGATGCTCCTCGGGCCACGGTTAGGGCCGAAAACAACTCTGCAGTCATCCCTCATCGTGACACACCCTTTAATAAGAGAGTCACGGCAGCTCTGTTCAGGGGAGCAGCTCAGAGGAGTCCTGAGAGGCTCCATGCATCCATCCACAGACTCAGGACCTCCTTGTTAAAAAGCAGCAGACGCATCCACCAACCCTAACCCGCCCTCAAAGGGTTTATACCCTTGACAGATCGGCTCTGCCCCGAGGCTCGCTTCACTCTGTGAAGTTAAACTCACATGGTCTCGTCCAATTTTGTAATCATCCGTAATCTAAACCTGCGGGGCCGTCGGCGCCGTCTCACCTGAGGATTTAGTGTTGTCAGGTGTCGCTTTAAAGCTGTCTGGCTCACGGTTTAACAGCCGACCGCATCCTCTGTCTGCAACATTACCCCCAGACACAACTTCCCAGAAGCCTCGCTCTGTGGCCCACACACGCGCGCGCACACACACACACACACACACATTCACTCCCCACACTCTTATCTGCCACATGAGCCTGATTCACAGGAGTAATGAGTTATTCTGGAATCCGCTTGCATGGCGTTGTTGGGGAATCCCTAATGATGCATGTGAGTCAGATGTATTTTTATGCATGTGGGTGTGTGTGTGTGTCCGGGATGGATGTGATGTCATACTCTGTCTCTCAGTGCTGTATTGTCCTCTTGTCCACCTGTTGGAGCTGCGCCCTGAGCTGCGGTGGGGGGTGGGGGGGGACTGGCTCACTTTCACAGCCAACGCCTCACATCACTCCACACACACACACACACACGCACACACACGCACACAAACACCATGGGCGGGATTATTTACTGCCACTATTCAGCACACATCTGTTTCCCTCGACAGCAAAGTTAGCACTGCACTCCCATATGATCCTGTGTGTTCACCTGCTTCTGCAGTTCCTGATTCCATTTCAAATCCAGAAGTTTTACTTTTCCAAAAAGAGACTAAAAATAAAAACGTGTCTGGAGGGGGAATTCATGTTGTACAGTTTCAGATTGACTTGAAATAGGCACAGATGGGACAGTCCAATAAACAATGCAAAAACAGTGCAATGTTTTCTGTGTCAATGGATTCCTCTGGAGGGACATGAGCCCCGTATTAGGAACCACTGAACAAAGCCACTGTGGTTCAGATGGAGAGGTTCAAACCAGTTCCACCTTGAGAGGCCGCAGCTGTGAAATGTAATAATCGCGTATCAGTGACAGGAGGGGAAAGTGCTTTCACTTATGTAGAATAATCCCATTGTTTCCGTGCCTGGCCCGTTTCCCCCGCCTGCTCTCTGTTCTCCCGCTGTTGTCCTCTGTCCATCTGTCTGTTTTTCTGCTCTTCCCTGCCCTTCTTTTAGCCCCGATAGGAATCATAGTGACTTCCTGAAATAGCCTGTTGAGTCATGTCTGGGTCTTTTGGGCAGGTTCACTTCTCTCTCTCATTTTCCTCCCACTCTCCTTTTCCTCCCTCCTCTCGGTCCGGGTCCGCTGTGATCGCTACGCCGGCTGCCGCTGGCCAGGGCCCCCTGGACCCCGCCTCCAGCACAAAGTTATGACGGTGGTGTATCAGTGTGAGAAAAGGGGGGCGTAGTGGGTGTGTGGCTGCCACCCGTCCCGTATAGCAAAGAAAGGAGGGTGGGCCGTACTGTCTGCACACAGCCTGTTTACGCCTGACTCCCATCTCCCACGAGATGCCTCCTGGCAACGCCCCGCGGCGTGACGCCTCTGTTCACACCTGGCCCTCGCACTTCCTCCTGTTGTCTCGTAGCGTGCACGCTGTGCTCTTGAACCAGACGGGAGCATGTGTATCCAGCCATTGTCCTCACCCACTTCGTCGCGGCCACCTCTCCCCCCAACCAGATTTCGTTTTTTCTTTGGAGTTGCCGCTGTCACGCGAGGTGCGTTCGGGTACTGCCGGAAACCGGACGATTACGGCGGTTTCTGGAGGGAAATCCTGCACTTCATATCAGACTAGTGTTACAGGCCTCGAATACACCACGGGCTGTTGTTACGGCGATTTCAGCGATAAGCATAGTAATACTTGTTTTTTTTACTGAAGTATTTCGCAAGTCATATCGCCATGGCGACACTTGAAAGCGCTATCGCCTGTTTCCCTAATAGGGTGCAGCCCTGGTCGCCATTCTCTCACTAGCACACACACACACACACACACACACACACACACCATTCGCTCACCTGGGGACAATTTCCAATTGCTGTTATCCTGCATGTTTTTGTACCGTGAGAAGTAAACCACCGGGCTGTGAGGAGAGACAAAGCTAGCCACCGACCCCTGAGCCACCCCCCCCACGTACACATGAGAGCTGTTAACTTAACAACACCTTAGGTAACAGTGCATTACTCGAATCTGTCCGAACGTGCTCGAATTCAAATGGAACAGAGGCGCCATCCGATCTCCCCTTAATCTCTTCAGAGAGAACGTGAACGCATGAGGGGTCCACCAAGAGCACGACACACGCTGACCGAGCGACATTTCCTGGCACTTCCCGGGCCAGTCCTCTGAGCAGAAGATGACTCGGTGTTGACCTCGCGTCCCGGTGTTTTGTCTCCGGCCGTGTCAGCAGGTGACTCAGCAGCATTATGCCATCACGGTCACAGGCATCACCGGCCGGCGGATCGAGCTGAGCCTGTGTTGTCAGGATGCGAGGCGCAGTCACCGCGGGCCATTGTTGTTTTGTTGTTTTCCTGCGTTTTCCGCACGCCGCGTGCAGTTTGCAATAAGCCCTTGGAGAGAACTGCTCCGATGGATGTTTTAGATTGGGGAACCGCGCTTCTAGTAAAACCCTTGAAAAGCGCGACTCGGGCCTTTAAAATGTTCCTCTGAGCGCGGTAAGGACGATTACATAACGGGCCTGGCCGCCGCGGGCCCGCTCGCCCAAGCCAACTGTGTTAGCGGCGGGGTGGAAGCGGCCTTGTCTGACTTTTTTTTTTCTTTTTGGGTGGGTGGGTGGGAGGGGGGGGGGTTGATGGCTGGCCGTCTGGAGAGGGAGGGAGGGAGGTGTTGGGTGTTGACGCGCCGCGTCTCCTGCACACGGCCCGGGGAGCTGCCGCTCGGCGCTGTTAGCAGGCTCTACCGAGCAGCGGAAAATCCCCTAATGCAGCGCCCAGATGTGTGACGGCGGCCGAGCGTGAACGAGGCCTCTGTCGCGCCGTACATGGGAGGGTGGAGCGAAGGGAGGAGGGGGGGGGGGGGGGGGGGGGCTGGCTCCTCTGGTGGCTCCCCAGAATGGAAACCACAGGGTGGAGGGGAGCCCGGCGCGACGCTGCCTCCTCTTTGCCCCGTGCTGCACGTCTTTATGAGCCACGGCGGAGCAATAACTGCCTCCCGGAGCTAATAAACGGCCTGATACAGTGCAGTGAAAACACGGCCGCGGCCCGTCCCCGTGTTTACTGGGACAGCCAGAGCCGGGGCCGGACTCGGCGAGGCCCCTCGTTATCTCTCTCGCCTCGTTAAGTAGGGAACAAAGCCGTAAAAGGCTGAACCGCCTTGTTGAGAACGTCTCTGCCGCCAGGAGACACCGGAAGGCAGAGACGCTCCTCTAACAGCACCTTGAACGTGAACTTTTTCTGGTGTCCTTCGTCTTCTAGGACAGCCGGTCCTTGAGCTGTGGACAGAGGCAGGTTTCTGAGGACTTTGTGAGACACGGGTGATACTGTTCTTATCATTTTCTAGCTAATCAGAGAAGATAACAAATGGAACAGCCCTAGTGGAGTGCACATCACACCTTGTACTCCAACAATGGGAAAATCAGGCAAAACTCCTGTTTGCCTTGCCATTGCCATGTGATACGCACAGTTGGGAAAGTACAGTCCGAGGGATGTGCTAGTGGCCATGCTCACTCAGTGACTCCATGTGGCCTGGACCTTGTGGACGAATGTGAGCTCTTGTGCCTTTAAAACGATGATATTAAAGACACGATTAATGACACAGTCCATAGTCGAAACGCTATAAAAGGCTTCATTGAGATGCCTATGAAGGAACCCCCCCTCTCTCTCCTTTGCTGAGCAGGATCCATTTCTTTTATTTTCTTTCAAACAGCCCAGAGTGAGTCAGGAGTACGCACAGCAGCCCTCACAGAAACCGATGATGTCCTGAATACAAGTTACAGGCCCCATCAGCTCTCGATCCGCAGCGCCACGCGTGAAAATGTTCTGGGTCCGGACGCCGTTTCATTTCCACCGCACTCCGCAAAGCTGAAGTGAAATTTGCCCTCGCAAAGCGGATGCCTCCCGGCGGCCCGCCTCCTTCTTCACGTGTCCTAGTGGGGTTGTTACGCAGCGAGCGTCGGCTGAACGTGACTCGCTGCAGGAGACAATAAAATCGTGAGGAGAGACGAACCGGACGTGAGAGAGAGGGTTTATTGCCAGTTAGATATTCACCTACGAGGACTTTGTTTTGGCGCCTGGTGCGGTCGGGATACGCAGGAAATTAGCCAATGCAACACAGTTGAATATTAGAACAGTGCAGTAAGTGTAGTTGGGTCACTGAGTATATAGAAACGGCATGATGGGCGCTGTGGATTGTAGTTTAACAGTGATCCAGCGTGTTCCCCTCCCTGTCCAATGACTAATGGCTAAGAAATGGCACAAGCCCGCTAATAGAGTGGGTTTGTGCGTTACCATTTAACCTGTGGATTGTTGTATGATGATTAGGTTCGCTTCCAATGCTAAGAGCCCACAAAGATTTCAGAATGAATGGCAGAACGCTGGGAGACCTTCTGATGCCTCCACCTTCATCCCGGGGCCCGAATCTAAGATCCAAACGGCACAAGCAGCTCGTTTGTGTGGCGATCGACCGATGAGCTCTGGAGTTCAGACTTTCATGTGCCGCGACATCTGGCGAGAGCAGAAGGCTCCTCCGTCTCCACCACGACCAGCAAAGCCGGACCCGCTGATCGGCAAGAAGAAAAAAAACCCAACAATTTTCTCAAAGACGGGACGTCCTCTAGCCCGCAGCAGCCCCGGGGGGGAGGGCGGGGTGGGTGGGATGTGTGGGGTGGGGTGGGGGGGATAAGCTGCGAGGCGCTCTGCTGTCAGTCTAAACAAGCCCAGAGATGGTGATGAACCGGCAGATAAAAAGTGGAACAGACGCAGATTATCTCTCCGGGGCGACCCTCAAGTTCAAGCGCATCGGGATGACGACACGTGGCGGAGCGGCCCGTGCCAGAGTCCACCGCCAGTTTGCACCTCGGCCTGGAGAGAGAGAGAGAGGGAGGGAGGGAGGGAGAGAGAGAGAGAGGGAGGGAGAGAGAGAGAGAGAGGGAGAGAGACGGCCCAGATCCAGGCAGCCTGTGGTACCCGGACTATGCTACGCTGGAACGCCTGCTCCTGTTGTTTTCAGAGCCTTCACACTGACTCATGTCTGGTGTTTCTGTGGTCCGTGTGCAAAAATGTCATCCGAAAATGACTTCAGGATCGCCCGGCCTCACGGCGAGGCCAGGGTGGCGTATTGTCACCACCACGACATCGTAGTCAGTCTCTGAGTGTGTGTGTGTGTGTGTGTGTTTGTGAGGGAGGGAGGGAGGGAGGGAGGGATGGCTGGTGAGAAAACGTCATAAATGGCTGGCGTCCCTCCTTCAAGTTAACCATTAAAGAGACCCGCCCAAGCAAGATTGGAGACGGTGGTTGCGCTTGGCTCCTCCCTGTAATTCACATCTAAGGGGGAGTGTGTGTGTGTGTGTCGGTGTGTGTCTGTGTGTACGTGCTGCTGTTCTATATTCGAAGGCCTGTGTTCACGCTTGTCTCAGCGCCGCAGTGTTGTGTCTTGTTATAATTAGAGACGAGGGGAAAAAGCATGCACTTAAAAAAAAAACCCCAGAAGTGTTATGTGTGATGTCACCTATGAGCTAGTGCAACAGCACTGTACTGCATCTGAATAACGTGTGTAAGTCTGGACTGTAGGCTTACACGCAGTGCTTCAATATCAATAGATATACGATTACATCAAATTCACCGCCTCGATAATGTCCATCTGTCAAGTAAGCCCAACTCAGTCGTGTTGAGTAAATTGTGTCAGTAAATCCAACGTCACGTTGCGCTTATGCAATATACGAACATCATGTGGATTTAGGGCGAGATGATTAAGTTAGATTTGCTTAACATGTGTTCTGTTATGTCGTCTTTTCCCTGTTTGTACAACACAGTTTCGCGGGGTCGCTCAACGTAACTTTAATAAGCGCAGCATTTCATTTCTCAGAGTGTGGCTGGAAATATGAAACGGTGAGTTCATTTTCCTCCCTGGAAGGCCTGCGCGTGCGCCACGGCGCGTGCCACCTCGGCGAACGTGATGTCGGGGTGCGCGCTCCGCGGCCTGAAGGTATTCGGACAGATCTGGAACAAAGTTCAGGAAAGTTTGTCAGCTGTGAAGGCATTTTCCTCCGCCGCGGTATGCCTGGCCTCAGTCTGACACCGAGCGCCCTCAGGGCCAGCGCGCTCCCCGGTCTCTCACTCTCTGCCTGTTTGGGCAATGGATGGAAGGGACGGAGGATGAGAGCGCAGGCCCATGGACCGGCAGACGGGGAGGAGTTGAGCGGTCCGTCCGTCCCCAGCGACCCGGGGCCCAGCCCGGGCCTCGGGGCAGACAGCGGTGCTGCCAATTATGAATGTGACTCAGCGCCTGCGGCTATAAATAGCCGCCTCGGTTCCCTAATCTCTGTCCTGTGCGCGCGTCTAAATCCTCCTAAACGAGAGCCGAGCAGATGGCTCCCGGATCTCGGCCGACACGTCCTCCCCGTCTCGCCCGCGGGAGCCTTCAATCCCGGCCGCTCCGCACCCCTGGCGCAGCAGACGACGGTGTGACGCCCTGTCAAATCACGGCACGCAGCCACCTGTCAATATTTGCACGGACGAGCCGCGGTTTGTTTGAGCTGCGCTGTTTGACGCATGTTGACACAATCGGCAGCCGGACTCGTCACGCGTGTGACTCACGCCATGAGACCCATGTGGGATCGGATCCGCGAAGGCCCCCGGCCCCGCCTGCGACGTGAACCCGGGGACGATTCGAACCCCGAATTATTTCTTTGTCTTAGAGCAAAAAAAACACACACACACACACACACACACACACGCGATGAATCACATTCCCGCACATCCTCTCCGAACGAGCTGCAGATGAGCCGCGGCGTCCGGACGAGCTGGATCTGATTTGGTGTCCTCTGCGACCGTCCTCAAGATGGTCTCGCCATGGCCCGCAGCCCCCCCCCCCCCCTCGGCACCCAGCTGGCTCTCCTGACACCCCTTCACCCTCACCCTCCTCCCCCATCCTGTAACCCGTTGTCGTCAATGCTCCTGCGGCCATTGTACTGCAGCGTGCGGAGTGGGCAGCCCGCTGTGTGCAGGGACGGAGACGGGACAAAGACTTGCGTTTGACATCCGAACAATGGAGCAGGCACACAGCAGCCGGCTGGATGAGGGAGGGGGGGGGGGGGGGCACAATGGGCCTTTTTCTGCACTGCCAGGGGAGGAAGTGCCAGCCTAGCCCTAGCTTAACACAAGCTGGGGCATCCGTACTTGGCCATGCTCAGGAATGCAGGTTTCTGTCAAGTTTGACTCCGTCTGACTGATGTTTTTTTCCCCCAGCAGTAGTGGTTTTGTCTGACTGTTATCCAGCCAGTTGGGGATGGGGGGGGGGGCTAGTCCCTGGGGCAGAAGCACAGAGGTCAGCTCAGGTCTACCTACAGGACGCTCGAGTCCAGATGGGTACGCTCAAACTTTCCATTTGCCTTCTTGGTGGCAAACACACACACACACACACACAAACACACCATTCCCTCTCACACTCACGCCTCGGGGCAATTTATTAACTCCAATTGACCTCCTTTAGAGTCGTTAGAGTGATTAAATTGATTTGATTTGATTTGATCGCTTCTCTCCTCCGCGGTCTCGTCATCTGAACACCAAAGCGCTTACTTACTGCCTGCTAATACTATCACCACACTCTCGCCACATCTCTGCATTGACGTGCAGCACCACTGAGTGATCAGTTCCATGCGAACACAAAGACGGGATGAGCTAATGTGAGCATGTTAACCGACACGTGTGTGTGTGATGAGCTTTGCGTCATCCCCGTGTCCCGTCCGACATGTGGACCCGGTTCCCATCGGATTCCACAATGCTGACACTTGTTCCCGACACACAAGCACAGAGACAAGCACGCCGTGCCTCCCTATTCCCGAGCCCGTCCGTGGTCACACAGCTCAGTGTTTACGGACGGGAGAGCCAAGGTTTAGGAAACACTGATAAAGCCTCGAGGCTTCCAGTGTTGACAAAAACACCGAAAGCGGAGCATGAGACGGCCTGATGCGCATTGCTTCTTTGTCTACTTAGAACTGTCGGGCCGGTCTTGAAGCAGTTTGTCTGGCCGTGGCTTCAAAGTCGCAGATACTTCAGAGCGGCCCGCTTGCGCCGCTTTTGGAATAATGCGCTTCCCCTCTGCCAGGCAGCAGGCAGAGGTTTGGCAGCCGCGAAGAAAGAGACCTTTCTTCTGTTGAGGGGAGAGAAACCGGGGTCCTTCGTCCTCCTCGGAGAGAGGAAGGAAGTGAGGCAGGCGGCCCGAGGCTGAGGGTGTGTGTGTGTGTGTGTGTGTGTGAGGGAGAGAGAGTGAGACAGAGTGAGACAGCTCAGCAGCAGCAACACGACACCAGCGTAATAACAACACCCATAATAATACATTTCTGTCCGGCTGGCTGGGAGCGTAGGGGGAGAACATAGGCAGACGAGACACAGGAAACATGATGTCTCACATGAATTTCTCCCGTAAAACGGGACCAGTGAGCGCACGCGGCCCGGTTTCCTCCAGATGTGGAGCCCGCTGCAGGTGTTTGGCCGCCGGGCTATGGTGGTGGGGGGGTCTGGGGTCATATCAGTGAAAGACTCGTTAAACTGCTCTCGACGCGTTATCTCTGACATCACAGGCCGGAACATGTCACCCCGGACAGATGGAAACTATGACCCCTGTCGTAAAGTTAAAGACTCGTACAGTGCCTGTGATAAAGTCATCGATAAGGGCTAATGTTTAGCTTGAGTGTGTTTAAAGACACAATGAAAGGGTTCTTTATCTCAGTTTCATCATACCGCTCAGTCCTGTAAACGCGCATTCATCCGGGAGCGGGATTCGAACCGGCGACCTTGTGGCTGTGCTGTCCACCAAGCCATCATGTTGCATACAGTTGCGTAACTTTTTGTCCAGTGTGGTACATTTTTCAACCAACCGACCGATACCAATTTTTTACTGGTCTAAACTGTGCACATCGTATCAGACGTTTCCTTTTAGCGAAGGCGCAGAGGGTCTGGCTCTGTTCCTTAACGGCCTTTTTGTCTCGTGTGTGTGTGTGTGTGTGCAGGTTCGAGAAGGGCAGGATCTACAGCTACATCGGCGAGGTGGTGGTGTCGGTGAACCCGTACCGCGCCATGAACATCTACGGCCGCGACACCGTCGAGCAGTACAAGGGCCGCGAGCTGTACGAGCGGCCGCCGCACCTCTTCGCCATCGCCGACGCCGCCTACAAGGCCATGAAGAGGAGGAACAAGGACACCTGCATCGTCATCTCAGGTAAACGGGGGGGTACCCCACCCCCCACCCACCCTGACCCCCACCCCTCCGGAGCCAGGGCCGAGATGCTCCTCTCTCACGCTCTCGCAGCCCGTTGTCCGCCCCCCCACCCGCGTTCTTCTGCTCAGATGTTTTCTCTGCCCGGAACACATTAATAAAGTTAAAAATAAAAAGGGCTGGTTCCGAGTCTTTCATGTGGCTCCAAGTTGCATGTGTGCGGCGTGGGGGCGCGAGGCGCCACTCGGTGGCCGGAGGCGGAACTGCACCCTCCGCCCGGAACGCGCCATTAACCGGCCACTTCGTCCTGCTTGTCACTCATCCACAGACAGAGAGGAGGACAGAGAGATAAAAGCTATCACGTTGCTGTTTGCTCGGTTCGTATGGCTTATCAGTTTTTTGGTTTGTTTTGTTTTTCTCTTGCAGGGGAAAGCGGAGCAGGGAAGACAGAGGCCAGCAAGTATATCATGCAGTACATCGCTGCCATCACCAATCCCAATCAGAGGGCCGAGGTGGAGAGGTGAGCAGCTGTCCGGCCTGGGCTCGGTGTGCACTCTGCAAATATCATCACGTGGCTGGGATGGGGATGGAGAGGGGAGGGGGTTGGGCTTCCTGGTTCCGTGTTATTGCTCCTGACAAAACAATGTCATTATGACTGAATAAGCTCAGCTTTCCATGATGCTTCAACATGACAAATGCTCGGCAGTGTGTGGCGCAGACCATATTTACTGTGAGCTGTGATTTCAAGCCAGCAGATCGCGACTTGCTACCGCACAAATGTGTCCAGCAGTGTAGTCTCAGTTCTCTAATTTCAGCTTCAGATTGAGCAGATCCTCGTTCGCCCAGGCCATCGCTAACCAAGGAGCCGTAAAGCTGCGGCAGCTGGACTTGTGTTGGGCTGTCGAAGACGAGTCCCAGAGGCTTCGTCACCTCTGACTGGCCGTCATCCATACCCAGAAAGTTCCCAAACCCTTCATACCTGGTAGCCTTAATCCCTGTGTTAACATCCTGGTTGAATCCTGGTTTTCGCCACCAGCCAATCGGCGCTGCAGAAGCCTCTGGTGAGGCTGAAACGTCCTCTAGGATCGACAGTACAACCACACTACACTACTGTACCTGCACAGAAAACCAGCACTATCATTCTTTTGGAAACTCGAGGGCAATGCATTAAGCCGATTGGTTGGTGATATGTGATGATTTGACGTTTCCCAGTGACATTTTTCTGCATTCAGAGCAGTCTTTCATTACTTTATTATCAGAGGCTGTTCAAGTAATAAGTTGGTCAATATTCTCCACTAAACATGTTTGTTTGGGAGACTATGCAGATAATAGCAGCAGATCTAGTGTAGTGGAAACCTCAGGTCCTTCTTTCAACATCATGTTCTCTTATTTTGGTGCAGCAGCTTGCGCGGCGCTGCAGATGGCGCCGTTTACCAGCGTGGCTGCTCTTGTTCACTGTGTCAACCTGTCTGCTGCCCCCCCATCCCACCCCCCCCACCCCCCTTCCACACCCACAGGGTAAAAAACATGCTGCTTAAATCCAACTGCGTCTTGGAGGCCTTCGGCAATGCCAAGACCAACCGCAACGACAACTCCAGCCGCTTCGGCAAATACATGGACATCAACTTTGACTTCAAGGGCGATCCCATCGGGGGCCACATCAGCAACTACCTGCTGGAGAAGGTAAAGGAGCGCCGCTCTGATCGGCCTGAGATGGAGGACGCGTGGTAGGAAGATCTGAGCACGTGTGCTACAAGAATCAAAATACTGCAGGAATCTGAAGGCTTTCAAGGCTTTCTCTGGTGTTTTAACCACTTTAACAAATGCTACACTGTATAAGAGGAAGAAAACTTTATGTGTACATTTCATACAATAATATAAAAAAGCAATATAAACCAAATATTTAGGGCGAAAATGGAAGCGAAATAAGGGAAAACAGAATGTGCATGACATTAGATGTGAAATAAAACCCACTGAATTATAGTCATAAAATACAGTGGACTGACTGGATAAAATCAAGTATATCAATATAATCAATAGTTACCATTGTAGAGGTAGAGTCTCCAGTCTCAAACCTGACCTGTGATGAACCTGAACCTGAGCCTTTTCATGTGTCACTCCCTCCCTCGACAGTCCAGGGTCATCTTCCAGCAGTCCGGGGAGAGGAGCTTCCATTCCTTCTACCAGGTAAACCTGTTTGTCAAACGCAGTCCACCTTGTCTGAAGTTAACTGTGTCTGTGTGTGTGTGTGTGGTACTGATCCTGTGCGTCTGGTCCCCGGCAGCTGCTGAGAGGAGCTCCGGACTCTCTGCTCCGCTCGCTTCACATCCAGAAGGACCCGACCGCCTACAACTACATCAAAGTGGGAGGCCAGATCAAGGTAGCTCCGACGCCCAACCGGCGCGTCAAAACTCTGTCTCTGTTTGTAGGGCGGAGGAGTACGAGTGCTCTCCCAACGGGTTCAGATCAGTCCCCTCGTCTCAAGCTGTCTTTATTTAGACCTCCGCAAGGCGCCGTCTTTTCACGAGCTTAATGAGGAGGGAGAGGACCCGCATCGCAGTTCAGCTGCAGGGCCCGGTTTAATGAAGTGTGGGAGTATGATGTCCCGGCTTGATTAATAAGAATGAAACGGATGCTTGTGATTCTCGTGGCCTATTGATTTGCTTTATCGCCTGTTTTCATTCATCACAGTGGATGAATGGTAGCACAGACGCATGGAAACGTGTCACATTGTTCACAGAGGTGGCGTGAGGAGAGGGTGACTAAAAACCCGTTCCCTGGGATCTGACTGACCGGTCTGACTGTTTCTCTCTCTCCAGTCCAGCATCAACGACGGCGCCGACTTCAAAGCGGTCGCGGACGCCATGAAGGTGATCGGCTTCACGGGGGACGAGGTCCAGACCACGTACAAGATCCTGGCCACCATCCTGCACCTGGTAAGGCTCCACGACCGGGTCCCGGTCGGCTGTGTGGAAGCTGTGCCGGGTCTGATGTCACACACATTAGTTTGACATCAAACTCGCTATTTACTGTATGCTCTCGATAAACCTCCACTTCCATGCTAGTGTAATGATTATGAAGCATCAGATAGTGGGTGACTATCCTAGCCCAGCATGCAGATTGGCAATAGGAGATGGCTTGTTAATTCTCAGTCAGTTAGAAGTACCAATAAGTGCATGTGAAGGCGGGAAGATGCCCGATGTTGCAGGAGCTAACCCGCAGTGCCACGCGCTGACCCCCTCCCGTCCCCCAGGGCAACCTGACGTTCGGGGTGGACGGTGACGTGACGCTGATAGAGAACAGGAAGCTGGTGTCGGTGATCAGGGAGCTGCTGAGCACCGGCGAGGAGAACGTGGAGAAGGCCCTGCTGTACCGCACCGTGGCCACCGGCCGCGACGTCATCGAGAAGCAGCACACGGCCCAGGAGGCTGGCTACGGCCGGGACGCCCTGGCCAAGGTGAACCCCGGACCCTGTTAAGCCAGTATCTCTGTATGAGTGACATAACTCTGTCAGAACACAGCCATTAACGTGCCATAATGACAACTTGGCATTAATCAAAGTGACATTACATAGAGATAAAGACATAAGTGTCTTTGTCTCGACAACTTACATTTCTTTGGGATATTTTTATAATGACAACTTGACATTAATCGACCATTTTGGTGTTTATGGTGAGTTGATGAAAATGATGAAGTTGTCGTGACAATGACATTTTCTGGTAATGCCACTTTGATGAATGTCAAGTTGTCATAACAACTTCCCAAACAATGTCATGTTGTCATTACAAAAGCCAGATGACGCTCAAACACTCATGACATCATGTTTATGACTGTGTCGTGACACTGCTATGACATCTCGTATAAGGATACCTCATGCGAAGCGTCAGCCCGCGTGGTGACCCGGGCGGCTGACCGGGCTTGGGGTTAGCGCCCGGGGTTAACGCGAGTGTCCCGTCCTCCCCAGGCCATGTACGAGCGCCTGTTCTGCTGGATCGTGGGCCGGATCAACGACATCATCGAGGTGAAAAACTACGACGCCAGAGTCCACGGGAAGAACACCGTCATCGGCGTGTTGGACATTTACGGCTTTGAGATTTTCCAGAACAACAGGTGCGACCCTCAGCAACGTCAGCCTTCAGTCCTCTGTTTGTCTGGGTTCTGATTTTCTGGTAAACATCGCTTCAACCAGAGGATAAACATAAACCTCAGAGTGGTATATTTAGCGAAAAATACCCAATGACAGACTCAGGGGTGCCGATTTCTCCCCCGTTTCATTCTTTACAGTTGTTTCTACTCATTTATGTTCCTTATCTCCTCGTAACTTTTACCGAAGTTGTGCTCTCTCAAGCTGTGCTGTTTGTGAGAGTCCTTTTTGTTATTTCACAAGCTACGTTTTCAAGCGGGTTTCCCCAGGCATCGATAAGGACTTCTGATTCTGATATCAAACAGCAGGATGTATCCAGGAGCCACGGAGCTTCTGGGGAAATGTCGTGAATAAACTTTCCGTCTGAAGTTACTTGCCCGATGTTGAATCGCTCGAGTCGTTGGACGGTGGAAGTTGGGAGGAGTCGGGCCGCCCGTGTCTAGAGATGCTTTTCAAACGGTTCTGTGAGCCTTTACAAAAGGAATGGGGGATTTGCTCATTAATGAGACTTTGGCTCCGGCTTGTTTGTCCTCCTGCAGCTTTGAACAGTTCTGCATCAACTACTGTAACGAGAAGCTGCAGCAGCTTTTCATCCAGCTGGTGCTGAAGCAGGAGCAGGAGGAGTATCAGCGAGAGGGCATCCCCTGGAAACACGTACGACTCGCTGCCTGCCCCGAGTGGCTTTCATTAGACTGGGATTAGCTCCTATTGCGCGTTTGCATCTTTGTTTCACGATTTTCACGTTTCCTCTGCCCACAGATCGATTACTTCAACAATCAGATCATCGTGGACCTGGTGGAGCAGCAGCACAAAGGCATCTTCTCCGTGCTGGACGAGGCCTGCATGAACGTGGGCAAAGTCACCGACGAGGTCTTCCTCCAGGGGCTCAACGGCAAGCTGGCCAAACACGTGCACTACACCAGCCGCAAGGTAGGCCCTGCGACCCCTGAATCTGAGAGTAAGCAATGACAGTCACATCCCGATCACGTCATACGATGGCGTGGCGGGATGACGCTGTGGGGTACCTGCGAACACCGGAGGGAACATTACTCCAGGAAGTGATTCGCCATCAGAGGGGAGAGACCAGATCGAACTCGATCCTGTTAGTTCGGGTAATCAGGAAGTCTCTCGGCCTAATTCACTCTGATGGAGCTCCATGCGCAGAACCAGACGTAAACTAATTGATATAGATAGCCTAGACGGGGTGAGGCTCCCTCGTCGTCCTCTGCCTGGGTTCAGGCTCTGCCAGTGTCTCTCACGTTGAACGTGTTGAGAGTGTTCACAAGGAGCTCAGAGGATGGTTTGAGAGCGGCTGCGGTTTTCTCTGCGGGCACAAGGGGGCGCCAGCCGGCAGAGAGAGCGCGCCTGGGTCTGACTCAACACTTTGCACAGGTGATGTCACTGGCAGCCAATGGGAGCGGGAGGAGCTGCAGCTCTGGACTGGGCGTTTGGGATGGTGGTGGTGGTTGGAGAGGGGGGTGAGGGAGATGGAGGCGAGGGCCTGGACGCGTTTGGAGACCGATGGGGAAATAAGCGAGGGGGGCGAGAGGGCCACGCGGAGGAGGGGGAGGAGGTAGACGTGCGTGGAGGTGGAGAGCGAGCCGCTGAACAAAGCGGGCTGCGAGTGGAGACGCGCTGCAGGCCGTATCGATCCTCCCATCATCCCGGAGCCGATACCCATCCCCCCACCCCCATCCCCACCGCTGCCCCCTGACCCCCGCCTCGAGCAGCGGACCTGAAAACACACCTGAAAATCAGGGTTGGATGCCGCCTCCAGCTGCTGGAACCAACACTGCTCCCAATCGATGTTGGCCAGAAATCCTGTTTCTTCTTGTGTTGTTGTTGTTTTTTCCCTCCCCTCCTGTGAGTTATCTCGAGTCCTGTTGCCAGGCAACGTCAACATAATGGACTCGGTGCGAGGGTGCAGCGTGAAGCGTCGGCAGCCTGAGCGCAACTCCGGGGCCCATTCGGACGGTCGCTCGTCAGGGGCGACACCGAAGACACTGTCGCCGAAATGAGCGGGAGGTTAAATGTACCCACGCCTACTCACGGGCGGGAGCAGCTCTTGACGAGAGGCTTATTACTGCGTGATGCGGCTGTGACAGATGTGCGGACGGTCACATTTCGCAGCATTTCTGGACGACCCCCCCCGCGAGGACGCGCTTCGCCCTCTTCATCGCCGATCAAATGTCAGCCGGGTTTTGATCCACGCGTTAAACGTTCAAGTCAGCTCTGAGCACGTTCGCTACCCATGTTGTTTCCGGTGCCGCTCCAATTAGCCTCGGCACAGCCTCATGAAAACATCAGTCGCGCGCCGCAAAGTGTGATTAACCTCTTCCATTGAACGCTGAGAGGAAGCCGGTGTTTCACCAGACTGAGCATCCTCAGCTTCATGCCAAGATCCTCTCACGCCGTGATCTACAGTATTTAGCGGCGTATGCTCATAGATGAGTCATACATGGTGACTGGCTGTGTGAGTCATGCCCTTGTATAGCTGTTTATGATCTATATTGTCCGTACCACGTGGCCCCAACGTGTCCCGCTCAGCGGAGGAGGGGCGGAAATCATTCGGTTAAGTAGCCTTCGAAAACATTTACATTACCAGTGTGCACGGTTGATTCATATTCAGGTCACTCCCCGCCCCCATGTGGACTCTCATTAAGAAGGCGCAATTACAAGACAGCATCGCCTAGTGGTCAGAGTGCCGCCTGCTGGTTGAGTCAGGATGGAAGGTGAGAGGATGCTCTCAGTTGTAATGCATAGGCCAGGAAGAATGAAAGAAATGAGCGTTTACACGCATTGCCTCTTTGTCGTGTATGCTCCTAAAATAGTACTTCCGCAGGCTTTAATTCAAGGTTTTGAGAGGCATTTCTTTGATTCCAGGTGAGCGGGAGAACCTTGAGCTTGGTGAAATACTGTAGCGGCGAGGAACAAAGGGAGGAAAGCAATCCACTCGCTGTATATTAATGTGGCCCAAAATAGACAAACTCCTAACCCACTCTCTGAATGCCAAATCAGCTCTGGGGAAAGTTCTGAAAGATTTCAAGGCTGCAAGGGTACAAAGTCTGCAGCCTTTTAAAACACCCACAGCTGTTCTCCAGCCTCGCTCCCAGCTCCCAGCTCCTCCAATCAAGTCCGTCTGCCTGGATTAATGTGTGAAGGTGGAAAAATAGAGATGAGGCTGAGGGGGAGAGAGAGAGAGAGAGAGAGAGGGAGAGGGGCCGGGGATTGAAGAAATCTAGTCAGCGATGCGGCGTCTCTGTGCTCTATTTTTAGCCTTTTCCTCACATTTGCAATGAATCAAATTCTGCGCGCACAGTTTGGAGCTCCAGTTTCTTTGGTGTGTCTCTCTCGGCCTCAGAGCTTCGCTCTTGCGCCCCGCCTGTTCCAAGGTCAGGGTATGGATCCGATGTGAGCAGCCTCGGCGGCCGCCTCACGTTGTTGCACATGCGGAGACGGGAAATGGAGCTGTGACACGAAACACATGAGTCAGGAGAGGAGGCTGAAACACGATGCTCTCCTCCTCCTCCTCCCAGCTCTGCAGCCGCCATCCATCCATCCATCCGTCCGTCCATTCATCAGGAGTGCTCACATTAGCGGCACACGTGTACCAAGCAGCCACAGAGTGGCACGCCTGGAGACACTTGTTGCCTCGACCCCGAGGAGGCCGGCGCTCGGCTCGGCGGCAGCTCGCCCGGGCCTCGGGTCGCTGATGAGGGATTCTTTTTGTGGGCTTCCAGGCGGCTCAGCCGTGCCGCGGATTAATCAGGCGTCTTTGATGCCACGCAGCCCACGGGCTTGTTTACAGAGACGCACCACCTTCAGGGAGACGCGGACGATTATTTATTTATTTATTCATTCATTCGTTCGACAGCCGCGCTGTGCCGCCTCCATTTGTGTCCCAGCCGCTTTGCCAAACGCTGCGCTTTCATCACGGCGAACCTCCACTGGTCCCATAAATGTTTTACTCATGTTTGCTCCAGTCAAACAGGCGTCTGTGCTTGTTTTTTAGGTCGCCGCAGCACAACGCAGCCCCACTGCTGACATCTTTATCTCTCGCACTGTCTTGTCGGGCTGTCTCCTCCTCTGTGCGGGGTTGAAAAAGCTGTTTTTTTTCACAGGTGTGAGGCGATGCGTCAAACCCTCCACGCAGCTTTCATGCATCTGCTTCAATCTCAGCATTTATTTTTGCCACCCGTTTGTTTATTTAAAGAGATTTCATTAGATTAAAAGGTTTACCTTTATAAAGTGTGTACTATCTGTACTGTGTTCCACTACCAAAAATGGTGCTGTAACTCGAACCTGACCCCACTCTCTAGCTATCTATCGACCTAGGTAGCCCCTTACCAACTGAGCTAGCCCCTCACTCTCTATCTAGCTACCTAGCTAGCTAGCCCCCTACCTACCCAGCTAGCCCTCTCCTTCCCTCCCTATCTTGATAGCAACCTACCCACCTAGCTAGTTCCTTACCTACCTACCTTCCTCCCTATCTGGCTAGCTACCTACCCACCTAGCTAGTTCCTCACCTACCTACCTACCTATCTCCCTCCCTCCCTATCTTGCTAGCTACCTTCCCACCGAGCTAGCTCCTTACCTACCTACCTACCTACCTCCCTCCCTATGTTGCTAGCTACCTACCCACCTAGCTAGCTTCTTACCTACCTACCTACCCCCATATGTTGCTTGTTACCAACCCACCTAGCTAGTTCTTACCTACCAAGCTACTTCCCTCCCTCCCTATCTTGCTACCTTTCTACTTACCTAGCTAGATAGCTCCTTTCCTACCACCTACCTAGATAGCTAGCGACCTCCCTAATTTCCTTCCTACCTCCCTACCAAGATTTACTTACTTTACTTTACTTTATCCAATACGCTAACTCGGTCTTGTTTCTGCTGCCCCCTGGTGGTTAAAACAACAAAAAACAAAGCACAAAAATATCCTCAGCAGAGACCAGGAAGTTAGACAGTACTTTAAAAGAGAATAATGTCGATTTGGATGTCAACTCCCCTCATCTTCCTAAACCCTTTTACTGACACAATGGCTGCATTCCACACCTCTCCTTCCTCCTCCATCTTCTTCCTCAGTCACACTATGTGGTCTTGCCTTGTTGTGTCACCTCCGCCACCTGCCTCCATATTTACCCCTCTCAGGTCTGCCTGCATGCGGGGAGCACAGGTGCTGCTTACTGACAGAATGTGATGTGTGATATGTGTGTGTGTGTGTGTGTGTGTGTGTGTGTGTGTGTGTGTGTGTGTGTGTGTGTGTGTGTGTGTGTATTGGTTGGGGCAGAGGGGTGTTTAGGTGTTAGGTGTCATGTGTTGGCCACCGCAGACAGGTCTGGGGTCTGGTCCGAGGCAGCTACAGTGAAGTGAATGAGGGAAGGCTTTGACCCAGTTGAGTGCTGGTGCAGGGCTGCCAGTTGGTGCTCTGGCTGTGAAAGGCAGAGCCGCTGCCCCTGGCTGGACGCCTGCAGCAGCTCCCACCGCCCTGCTGGGACTCCTGACAGGCAGACGCAGGCCGGTGGGAGCTCTGGAGCCCGGCCTGGGGGCGGGGGACCCGGGGCAGGAGAGTACAGGTGACAGACGGAGCTGCAGGCAGAGTGAGGGAGTCCCAACCTCGCAGAGAAGCATCAGCTTCAGCTTTGTTTGGTTTATGGGGGCTGTTTTGAAATAAACATAAATAAATAAAGCTTCTTCAAAGAAGTACAAAATATAATCTTTCCCCCAGGTAAAAGTTTAAATCCTTCAGAAATACTGGGAAATGTAATTATTAAATTATTAAAAACAGAGAAAGGAAGAATTAACATAATTTCATTTCATAATCTTTTCTTCTTAAATGACAAAAACAATTTAGGGTTAATTATGTTTTTTGTAAAGTGTCCTGGAATAATGCTATGCTATTGTATAATTTTATAGTATTATGATGTGAGTTAATTGGTTCAATTTCAGTCGAGCGCTGCTCACCTTTCCTTTCTTTCCATTAGAAAGTCTCTCTGTTGCTGTTTGGCTCAAGCTTCCCTTACTCCCCTCTCGCTGTTTCCTCTTCTCATTATTCTGACCTTGTTTCTATTAGTTTGCCCTCGACAGTAACACAGACACACATACACACACGCACACGCACACACACACACCCACACCCACACACACACATACGCGCTAACTTAACTATCACACCCTCGGTCTTACCAAACACAGAGGAGATGCTGACAGTAAAGCTCTGCCAAGAACTGTCTGTGCTTGTGTGTGTGTGTGTGTGTGTGTGTGTGTGTGTGTGTGTGTGTGTGTGTGTGTGTGTGTGTGTGTGTGTGTGTGTGTGTGTGTGTGTGTGTGTGTGTGTGTGCTGGAGTGTGACTGATTGTGATGGATGAAGGGCGGTGTGGCTTCCAGCAGATGCAGTCTGTCTGTCTGTCTGGTGGTGCATCTGTCTGTCTCTCTGCTCCATGTTTGTGTGTTTTCCTGCAGTTGTTGGTCGTATTTAGCCCAATAAACTGTCTGGGTTTCTTCTCAAATAGGCTGCTTAATCACCTTCAATCAGTCAAACGCAGGTCTGAAATGTTGTCTGCGCTATGATTTTTTTTCTTTCTCCAGAAACCCTCAAAATGTTTGCCCTAAATAATCTTTTTCCCTCCGATTGGCTCAGCTCCCTCACAGACATTTGTCCAATTCTGAGATGTTTTTATCGTGTTTACAATGTTTCCTCCCATAAGAGACTGTCTAAGAGAGGGTTTGTGTGTGTGTGTGTGTGTACGTGTGTGTGTGTGTGTGTGTGCGCATTTCTATCTTGGTGAAAATGTTGAATGAGTCACCGCAGGCTGCAGCTCTCTGAGACTCAGAATAATGGAACTCAGTGTTTTTGGCCCGACACACGGAAATAACCCCGCGCATGTAAAAGTTTTATCTGTCGGCTCCTTCCTTCTCCTCCTCCTCCTCCCTCTTCTCCTCTTCCTCCTCCTCCTGCTCTGGTTTAATGCAGGGGCAGGTACAGGGCATGGGCAAAAGTGAAAGGAAACATGCTTTCCTTCTACATTTTTGTGAAACGGTCAGATGGAAAGATGGGATAAATGGTGACCAACCACTATTGTTCTTGGTGTACTGAACTCATCAAACCGCAAAGCCATGACTGTGGCTTTGAGGGGTCACAAATAATTTGTTTATTGTTTGTTGGTTTGGGGTTATGGTCTTTATATCTCTTCATATTTTGCTTCTTTATATGCTATCTGGTATTTTATGTAAAGCACAAGGGGGTTTGTGAGAGGCTCAGACCAGGGGATGGACTGACTCCGTTCCATCTGGAAACCAGCGATAACAGCAAAGTCAGCTCTCCTACCACTAAATGAAGCAGCAGCATTTTCATTCAGGAGGCTGTTGAATGGTCCTCTGACTCTGTTCTCTCGCTCGTCCGTCCCCGCAGCTCTCACCCACTGACAAGAGCCTGGAGTTCGACCGAGACTTCCGCATCAGACACTACGCTGGAGACGTGGTGTAAGTGTCTCACTTGTTTGATTTATTCAGGGGAAGTTCTTACCGGTGATTCATTCTCCTTCCACCCGTTTGGACGTTTTTGCATATTCATGCCCTGGAGCTGCTGCCTGAGCACACAGGCTTGTACTTTGGGCCACTTGGGCACAGATGGGACTTCAGGTCTCTCGATTGGAACTTGATGGCTGTTTTGAGACGTCGGGGACCGCTCACTCACGTTCCCCCTCATGCCACTTTCATGAGCCAGATTCGTTCCGCCCGTTCAGCTGGCAAATATTTGCCCCCACCAGCCAGTTAATGCCCGAGCCGGGAAGCGTAATTTCTCCGCTCCTTTTAACTTTTTGATGCGTTTTATGAATTCATGCCGGGGGAACGATGATCTCATCCTCGACTTCAGCTCTTGTGAGAGTTTTTAAAGAAGATGAAGCTGCACGATCGGGACAAAAACAATAATCGTCCCGCTACCAGCCGTATGCCTCCTCTCTCTTGAAGCCGATGTTTCACTGCTTCTATGTTAGCACCAGAGAAGTTGAAGAAATACTCAACCATTATAGCTCCCCGTAACCACACTCACCTTCCAAGCGTCAACACACCGTTCACCATCCACACACAGTCCCTCACTCGGTCACGGGGCAACTTGGGGTTCAGCATCACACCCATGAGACGGCGACCTCCACGTCCCATAGCCCAGCCAACAGGTGGCGCTTAAAATCTCTGACCTGGCGCATCAGTCAGCTGCACTGCGACGTAGACCTCATGATAAAACGTCCACAGTTTTATAGTATTTCATATGGTTTGTCTTGAAACATCAAAAAGTCCTGGTTCTAGTTCAGTGTTTACACAATGAACTAGTTAAAATGTTTGAAATTGTGTCTAATTTTAGTTCCTTTTTGAGGATTTGTTTTATATTGTATAATTAGTAATGATAACAACAACAATAATGATATAATAATATATTATTAAATAATATAGAATAATGATGTATTTTTGTGTTTATTTAGAAATTTGAAAATGAGAAGTATATTTAGATTTGTTCATTTAGTTGATTATTTATATATTATTTAATATATCTCAATAAATATTCTTATTCCTTGCTATTTTGAGCATGTGAGACTCTGACCTGATGAGAGGGTTCATGGTCTCGCTGCTGCTAATTTCAAGGCCTGAATCCCGTTATGAGCGGGACCCGGGCAGTAGCAGTGCTGCATCACAGGACATGAAAAAGTCCATTATGTCATCAAACGTCGGGCCGTAATCGCATTAGAATATGACTGCGCTCGTCTCGTCTAACGCGGAACGGAGAGCTATTTGCCCCCGTGCCTGACGCTCGACAGATCAGAGGCGCACGCGGGCTCCGTCCCGCGGCTCAGGCCCGTCTCCGCCGAGCGGCGCCTCCCGAAATGACAGCCGCGCCTCCCCGTCACCCTGGACCGCGTTCAGATGAATAAATCACGCCAGCTAAGCCCCCAAAAAGTGCTCCCGGGGGGGAAAAAAACGCGTTGAGCCCATTTGTGAGGACTAAGTGTCCTCCACCCGGGGGGAGGGTGCAGGCCCGATTGATCCCTGAGCCACTTAGAGCGGCCACTTTACGCCATCTCACACACACACGCACACACATTCACCTCGAGTGTGTGCTCAGGTACAAAGCTGTGTTTCACGCGTAGTTCACGCCACAGTTGAGACGCCTTCAGGTGCCCTTTTGCCTGCCGTGATCTGGCCGGTCTGGAGGCTCCGCTGAACTCCACCACGAGGAGTAAATTGGCTCCAAAGTGCCTCGGCCGCTGGGTCGGTTGTCGGCGTTTCGGGGTCTCCGAGGAGCTCTCACCTGTTCGCCCTCCGGAGTGCGGGGAGCGCCCGAAGGCGCGAAGAACAAAAGCACGGAAAAGAGCGAGCAGCGGCTCGGCTCGGCTCGGCTCGGCGGGAGGAAACTTCTGGTTAATGAGAGCGCTCGGAGGAGACGGCGGCGAGTCAGACGAGCTGCCGCTAACGAGAGCACGAGGCGGAGGCAAGGCTGCGAACATCAGAGCGCGTGGACGGAACGGGGAGAAGCCCTAACGAGGCTCAGCGGGGGAGCGGGAACGGCCTGGTTCCTGCCGTCACGGTGGCCGCGTTCACAGTCTTTCACACGGCCGGAGAGAGATGCTTCTCTGAATGAGACACCGCCACGTGAGCAGCAAATAAGGTGTCAGTCAGTCAGAGGAAAGGCACAACGCCCGGGTGCGTAGGTCGCATGTGGAAATGTGGTCCGTTCTTGGACCCTAGCGTAGTATGGCTCACATGTGGTCAGAGAGGAAAGAAGAGGGAGTCCTCACATCTTCTCCACATTATGTAGACATGTCAGCACGTTATTCACAGCTGAGAATGAGTGGCACTTGAAGGACAAGGGTGAAACTCGGGCAAAAATGTGAAGGGCGTAAATGTAATGAAGGACGGTCGCAATAGGTGCCTGAACGCGCCTGGGAGACTGAAAAGCCGCTCGAATGTTGTAAAAAACTCCGCTTCCCATTTATCGTGAACAGTATGATAAGGAGCAATATGTGCATATGGAATGTGGGTGTATCAAAAGGCATTAATCATCTAATACTATGATCTTATTATCGTCTTATTTAGATTAAAGTCACTATTCGGTGTACTGTTGTGGAGAAGGGCTTATGTGGATGGTGGGGTCAGACCTCGGAAAACACCAAAACACCCTTAATAAAGTGGCCAGAGATGAAAATCAAGCTCATGATGTCTCTAGTTAAAGAGGGGAGGACATACATTCTGTGCAAATCTCACTCTGTGTGTGTGTGTGTGTGTGTGTGTGTGTGTGTATGTGTGTGTGTGTGTGTGTGTGTGTTTACCTGCCTCTTCACAGGTACTCGGTAGTGGGTTTCATAGATAAGAACAAAGACACTCTGTTCCAGGACTTCAAGCGACTGCTGTATAACAGGTGACACACACTCACACACACACACACACACACAAGCACACTCAGCACCACACACCGCTTCAATCATCTCCACGCACACTCTTCCCGTATTCCTGGCAGCGCTGTGATTACATGACACCCCTCTAGAAGGAAAAGCAGCGGTGGGTTAACGCCACTAATCTCCTCTCAGCTTCTTCGCCTCCCCCTCTTCCTACTCCTCCTCCTCCCCCTCTCCTGCTCATACTGATATTTGGACTTAAAAACCTCCCGCCAGACGCAAGCGTGTCTCTGCGGTACCTCTACCTCTCACATGTGCCTTTCCTCCCCGGTCAGCTCCAACCCCGTCCTGAAGGGCATGTGGCCCGAGGGCAAGCTGAGCATCACCGAGGTGACCAAGCGGCCGCTGACCGCCGCCACGCTCTTCAAAAACTCCATGATCTCGCTGGTAGAGAACCTGGCCTGCAAGGTGAGCGGAGCCGCGGACCCACGTCTCACCGCCTCACACTTCCTATTGCCTCGGGCTGCGCCAGTCGCTGTCCATCGGGGTCATGTGTCCTGCATACGTCGACCGCTCAGCCAGTAGCTGCGACTTCTGAAACGCACCCGATGAGTTCAGCAATAGAGCTAGGAAGCACGTGGGCGGCACAAACAGGCCAGGAAGTGAAAATACACGTCTTCTCATCTATTCTGAGGTCAAAACGAGGTCCACAAATCTTTACTTTCTGAAGAAATATCCAGACTTTGTTGTCGTTGTCACTGTCCCTCTCTCCTCTCTCCGTCTGCCGTGATGTTGTTGTTGTTCTGGTTGTCGTTTGTTTGTGGATTCTGTTGTCATTGGCTTTGTCGTCTTTGTTGCTGCTGTCTTCTGTCGTTGTCACTGTCCCGCTCTCCTCTCTCCGTCTGCCGTGATGTTATTGTTGTTCTTGCTGTGGTGTATTCGTGGATTCTGTTATTATCGGTGTTGTCTTCGTTGTCTCTGTCTCCGGTCGTTGTCACTGTCCCCCTTTCTGTCTCTGTCTCCCGGTCATCTACAACATCAATAATATTAAGATGGCCCCTCTGTCTTTGTATTCTCAAAAAGTACTGCACTGTATGCCTAATCCGCTAGACAGAAAAAAAGAGTTTTTTTTTCCTGCATAGTGTTCCAGCAGCTGGAGCGCAGGCTGAGTTGGGAACCAGATGTGGCTAACACAGTGTGCTGGCCCTGTCGCCCCCCCCCCCCCTCTCCCCCGCCGCCCCCCCCCCCCCCCACAGGAACCCTACTACGTGCGCTGCATCAAGCCCAACGACGTCAAGTCTCCGCTGCTGTTCGAGCAGGAGCGCTGCCGCCACCAGGTGGAGTACCTGGGGCTGCTGGAGAACGTGCGGGTGCGGCGCGCCGGCTTCGCCTACAGGCAGACGTACCCTCGCTTCCTGCAGAGGTAACCGCGGCATCGACGCCTCCCCATCGGCCCCGCGTCTTTCCGAGGCCGAGTGCCTCGCTGGAGACGACGCCGACCCATCCGGTGTTCAAACGCGCCAAATACGACAGGGGACGGGGTGGGAAATCCTCACATTCGGTCAGAGGACGTTTTAGCGTTTCAGCTTGAGAAAGTGAAAAATTCCATCATTTCAAAGGAAACTCCGAGATCACACTGGGATCTCATTGGAAACCAGATCAACGTGTAGCATGTGCGTGGCATATTGTAAGTGGTGTGAAATTAGACTATGATTATGAAACGTACAGTATTTGACGGTTACAGGAGAACAAGATTAGGATGAAAGCGAAATTCTCCGAAAGCAGAAGATGGAGGGTACGAGACCCGGTGATGAATTCTTAGAAGCTGTGAAACAAAGTCCACACTTTCGGGGGGGGGGGGATTTGTGTCGGGGGACGACAGGCTGCCTGTATCGGTCCTGCGAGCAGAGATTTGAAGGTTAGATGCGGTTGAGTAACGCCTCCTCCCTCACCTCGATCGCTCTCGGTGCTCTGGACACAACGTGAAGCATGAACCCCCCCCACCCCCCCACCCCAAGCTGTGCGAGGGCTATTACATGACAAGTGCTGCGCATACATGTTGTGTAACCCTAATCAGCTTGAACCCAGTCAAATCTGGCTAATCAAGCCGCTCCTCATTACACAATGTGCCTTTCGTCGTCACTATCTGCCCGGTTTTAGAGGAGTCTCTCTTTTTCCTCCTCCTCTCTGCCGTCTCCGGGCGCTGCGGGACGGGGCCCGTTTAGACGTGGCAAACCGAGAACAACCGGCCGCCAGCCAGCCGCAGCAATAACTCATGTTTTATTCACGGGCCGTAGAGGCATCGACCGCTGCCTGGATGCAGCTCAATTAGCTCCGATCCGCTCGCGAGCGGCGTCCGACGGTGGATTCCTCGGGACGGGGGGGCAGTATTTATGACAGAAGCGCTTTCCAAGATGGCCGCGCCAACACGCGATCGTCTGGTCTGACCTGGGAATCCAGGACCGTAAACCAGGGCACGTTTCTCACACATTTCCCCCCACACCCGTCCACCCTTCCGGCTGCGGCTTTTGGTTTCAGTTTCAGTTCGCTCGAGTTTTCCAACGGCAGATTTCGTTCAAGCTGCTGCACAGGCTGAATTTGATAAAAGGACAGATACATGAGAAAGAAAAACGAAGCAGCCCACGTATATGTCCGTTATTGGGCAGGTGGCTCAAGGTTCGCAAATGTCGCGAGTGTGCGGGACAGAGAGTCAGAGGGCCAGATTTGCAGCTTCTTCTAGCACGCGAATCTTTGGGGACTGGAGACGGTCCTCGGCTCCGCCGTGACTTTCCACGGACTCCTGTCGTCATCGCCGCTGCGTCGTGACTCGCAGCGGCGGAGGGGACAGAGGAGGCTCTGCCGACGCCCGCGCCACCAAGGTCAGCCCGCGCGCCCCGACGCTGGACTCATCCTTGACGTGTCAAACTCCGTCCTCCAGATCAACGCGACCCCTCCTCTCCGGCTCTCGGAGCGCTCGAGGACGCCGCAGCTGTCCATTCCCTCGCTGGCCTTGTTCCCCAGCTGTCACACTTGCCCACTGCCCCGCCGTAGGACGAGGGTTAGATAACGGGTCTTTTGCATAACCTGCTAACAAGTCGTCCAGCCCTGACACTTAAACCCCCCCCCCCACCCCGGTCGCCGTCTCTCGTTCTTACATCACAGCCCGCTGACACGGACGCCGCCTGTGATCTCCCGTTCCCTGGAACGGAGGTGGCTCTGGAACAGAGGGGGTTCCCGGTCCCACCGGCTTTTTGCTCTGAATGAAGTTTCCCGCGCCACGTGACGGACTCCAGACGCACGCGGAGACACGCCGAGCGCGTCAATTCCTCGCCTGGAGGGGACTTGAGCGTGACTCTCTTTGTGTTTTTCGGGCGCAAAGGGGAGGAGCCTGGCGGCGCAGCTGGGGCCCGCCGACAAACCGCCATCAGGGGGCCTTTTCACCGCAATCAGACGAATTCACCAGCCCCTGATTGCGCTCCAGTCCCAGCACTGCGGCGCTGGGTGCTCGAGCATTAGCAATCCTGAAGCTTCC
The DNA here is from genome assembly GCA_029224185.1 of Karalla daura. NCBI lineage: Eukaryota > Metazoa > Chordata > Actinopteri > Chaetodontiformes > Leiognathidae > Karalla > Karalla daura. Next base: position 16,664,447 of record CM055207.1, on the reverse strand, counting down.
TTTAAAGTTGTTTTGGTTGTGGCGCCGAGCACACACTCGGTGTAATTTGACCCTTCAACCCCACCCCCCCCCCCCCACCTCCCCACCCCGGGCACAGAGCTGCAGGTGCGCTGTACAGTAATTAATCCTCTTTCTCCTGCACTAAGTGGTGTGATGTCGCTGGCGACGCGCCAGGAGCAAAGCCCCCCCCCCGCCCCACACACACACACACACACACACACACACACACACACACACACACACACACACGCTTCCTCTGGTAATTATGAAGATCTGTCCGGCATCCCGGGATCCCAGGGCTTTTCTTCCTCCCTCGGAGAGAAAACAGATGAGGGGGGAGGCAGAGGGACGGGGAGTCCGACCTCGTTTCAGACGGGGGAGACGGGAGATCGCTCTCTGGATAGAGAGGAGGATTTCCTCCCCGCCTGCCACCTCAGTCTACTCCATCAATGTCTCGGCTGACTGTCTCAGGTTTAGACAGCTTTCTTCAAATGTGGATTCATCCGGTCGAAGCTCCTCGAGCACAGTTGAAATGCTTCATGTTGGGGCTTCAAGAGGCTTTAAGCTTCAGTCAGTGTCAAACCTCTCTGTCAAAGATCAAGATCGTCGAACAAATCCAAAACTATAGCTCACCGTGAAGTTCACTTCATTGATACTGGTTATTATATAGTAATCTGCAGGTAACAAAAGCGTGTAGAACATATAAACATGCTAACATCGAATCCACCGATTGAGGCACATTGGGCATATTCCTGCACTCAAAAAAAACAAACCCTCTAAACTTAAAAATCTTATGTCAAAGTCTTCAGTAACTATTAAAATGATCCTCTCAAATCCACTAAAAATACATAATAAAGCAAATGCTCAATTAACAAAATAATTGACAAGAAATCAGACAGAAATTATCACAAGAAATGGACAAAAAATGACTAAAACCAACAAAATTCTAAAAACATGTAAAAAAATATATTATATATTATATTAATAGAGTAGAATAAAAAATGAATTAATCTGTAGTTGAACTCTTTGTGAGCGATTATTAATGATTATTATTATTAATATAATTAACTTTACATGTGGGTTTTGCAACTTTTTACACAACTTTCTCAAACCCTTTGCCGTTTTGTGCTACTTGCCAACTGTTACTTAATACTTGTTTAGAAATATTGACTTGGCTTAAAGCTCATAATAAAGTCACTCATTCGGACTTTACTTTATAGGGAGTCTATACTGACAAATAGTGCATCTTATGAGCTACTGGCCACAGGAACCACTTGACATGACATTTTTAAGTAATTCTGAGGACATATTTTTTTCAGTTTGTATGAATATCTGAATACGTAATATCTGATGTCTAACGCGTGCCTGGGCGCCTGCAGGTACAAGATGATCTCCGAGTTCACGTGGCCCAACCACGACTTGCCGTCGGACAAGGACGCCGTGAAGAGGCTCCTGCAGGGCTGCGGCTTCGACCACGACGTGGCCTACGGCAAGACCAAGGTCTTCATCCGCACCCCGCGCACCCTCTTCAGCCTGGAGGAGCAGCGGGCGGAGATGGTGCAGAGGATCGTCCTCTTCCTGCAGAAGGTGAGTCCGCTGGCCCCTCGAGAGGAGGAAACGAATACGGGGGGGGGGGGGCAACGAGGAGCCTCCCCCCCGGGTGGCGTTTCGCCGCTTTAAACTGTGATTTTTCGGTGTCTGGTGATGATGAGGGCGCGTCTACCTGCAGAGCCAACAGGAACCTGAGCCGCGTTCTGGTTTCAAGGCCCCAGTCACGCGCCCCAGCTTGTTCTGCACAGGAGAAAAAGAAACCTCGGGCGAGGAGAAAAAGCGCGCGTCGCCAGTGTTTGTCTCCTTTGTCGCTCAGGGTCAACGCTCGAGTCTCACCCACGCGCACTCGTTCCTCTGGGCGAGAGCGTTCGCAGACGCGTTTTCTATCCGGTGAAACTCGGTGATGGTGAAGGCCAACCAAGCCCATCGATGTCGCTCACTGAAGAGTTTTTCTTGGGTCTAAATATGGAGAAATGAGCATAAAATGATAGAATCTTATCTACCGTCAGCGCACAAAGACAGGAGGCCTCTGAAAAAGCCTGAATTCAGCAGCTAGTGAGCCAAGTGGCCCACACTGGCAGCTCTTAGCGATCCTAAAAAGCTGCACTAGCCGGGGAAATGCACCTCTTTCGTTTCTCGCGCTGCGATACTGTACGCGGGCGCCAGCTCGGCTCCGCAGAAAACCTCAGGGCAACGGAGATCTGGCCTGAACGGGCTCGATCGCCCCGTCCTCGTATCTCGCCGCGTGTTCACGTGGAGAGGTGCCCGCACGATCCTCCAGTCTCCGTTTCCCCCGCTCCCATTTGAACACCTCCTCGACGGCTTTGTCTTTGGCGGCACACGGTTGTTTTTTTTCCCCCCTCTCAGCCTGACACGTCTGAGATGATCTGCTCTGAATATCGACAACCCCCCCCCCCCCCGTCCCCCCCACTCCCCTCCCACCCCTCCCCTCCTGGGCGCGGTGGCGGTGCGTGCCTGTGGCACGTGTCGGAGGAGCCCGTCTCCGTCGCTCTGCGTGACTGACGCCTCAGACGTGAGGATGGGCGGTCGGGGCGGATTCCTCCACACCCGGCCTGCCTCACGCCCACCCCCCCCCCCTCCCCCTCCCCCTACCTAATGAAGCCCTGCGGCGATCGATAGGCCGACCTCTGCATCGACCCGGGCCGGCCCCCTCGTGGGCTCTTCCAGTCTTCCAGTCCAGACGAGGTGACCCCCCCGCCCCCTCATCCCCAGCCCTCCACCGTCCCCCAGGACCCTCCTATCTTGTATCTGCTGGGATGATAACAAAGGGAACCCCCCTCCCCCCCCTCCCCTCGGGGATTCACGGCTTTTCCACCTAAACAAACATCAGCGGCGCGGCCGAGCAGCCGCGTTTGATCCGAGCCCCCTGTCGACTCACAAGGAATGAATAGGCCGATCCGCGTGGGTCTAAGGCTGTAAAAACAAGGCTACGGCGCGACGCCTTCATCCGAGACGGGGGGACGAGCTGAGGCGGTAGCGCCCGGGCCCGCCGACAGACGGCGCGGCGGCTCCTCCCCCCGACGAAACCTCCCAGCCCCCCGAGCCCGATCCAAGCAATCCCCTTATCAGCACCTGGCACACCACGCCGCCTTCTGCCAGGAGGGAGCACGCTGCCAGGGCTGTCAGCCCGCCACTGAGGCTCTCTCTCTCTCTCTCTCTCTCTCTCTCTCTCTCTCTCTCTCTCTCACACGGTAATGCCACTTACTCGGGGCCCCGTGAAACCAGCGGCGCTGAGACGGCAGATGCGGGACGTGATGTGATGCCACGCGAGTACTAGGCCGCGAGCGTGGCGGCGAGCGCGGCGTCCCGGCTTCATCTCTCGCGCCGCAGCCTGTACGTGTGGACGTGTGGCTCCGCATGGCGGGAACACGCGCCGAGGGTGTTGCGTCTTTGTGGGTCCTCCCACGCCATTCGCCGGCGCTCATTGTCTCGCCCGACCCAGAGGGGAGGGGGGGCGGGGGGGGGTCTCCAAATGCCGAGAGGTGGATCGAGGAGACGGTTCCGGTCCGGTCGCAGGCGCGGCCCCCGGTCAGGCGGAGCCTCGTACAGCGTTGGAGGATGGAGCTGGCGTGTCCACCCTCCAGTTTTATAGCGCCCCAGAGAGCAGGAAGTGGGTGGGGTCTTTTTGGCAGCTCCGTTTAATCCTCCGTCCCTCGCTCCTGTCTTCTCGCTCCGACGCAACCAGGCCTGTGAGCGCGGAGCGGTCCGCGTCCGCGGAAGGGGTCGACCTCGTCGATGGACAGAGCGGTCCAAACATAAACACAGATGTTATGAATTAAACATGGGACACACCCCCCCGCCCCCTCCTCCTCCACCTCCTCCCCCACCTTCTCCTTCTCCTTCTCCTCCCTCCGTGTTAAAATGAATATTTCATAAATCCAAGCTCAGCCATCCACATCACATTAACTGTCGGCTCTTGTCAGAGCAGAGAGGGGAGAAACCCCCCCCCCCCCCGCCCCCCCCCCCCCAGTGGATCCCGAGCCGCCTCCCTAATTGCTTTCCAAAGCTGGACGCGGTCTCGGCGCGGCGGCGGAGGCTTTATCAGACGTGGCGAGCGTTTGCGTCTCGGCTCGTCGGCTCTGGCGGCGGGTGGGACGGGATGCGGGGGGGGGGGGGGGGCTGGTGGGTGTTGTCAGAGCAGCAGCTAAATGAAAACGTCCAAAGAGGACGAGGGGCGTTTTTGTGTGCTTTTGGCTTTGTTTCCTGTTGGATTACCCCAGGCGGGGAGCGGCGGCGGCTCGCCCCTCGGGGCCCTCTGGAGTGCCGGGGCCCGGGGCCCGGGCTCTGCCTAACCGTCCAGAACTGATCCGCCTCCTGCCGGACCTCGGCAGAAACGCGATCCCTAATCCCCTCTCAGCGCCTCTCAACCCGCGCGGCCTCCGATTTATCGTCCAAAGCCATCACCTCTCGCACACACACACGACGACCATAGCGCCGATTTTGTGAGGGACGATTCCTCGGTTCTCGGAAAGCCGAAACGAGGGGAGGGAGGGAAAAAAAACCACGACGTTTTGCGCCGGGGCGCCTCTCGTCCTGACCTCTCGGAAGGTTTCGGAGCGTCAGAAACCTGTGGGCCTGTGCTGAGAACATCCCTGGGCGGCCGACCTCTGCAAGAGAAGCTTCGCGAGCGGCGCCCGCGGGCCGCTCGCCATGGCAACCGCCGCGCGGGCTCCGCGCCGGCACGGAGAAGCGCTCGTCTGGATCGCCTCCAAGGTTCTCCTCTATTTTCTGAGCCGTTTTTTTTTTTCCTCTCTCTCTCTCTCTCTCTCCCCCGGCGCTTTGGAAGAATCGGACGGAACCGATGGAAACGACTGCGCTTACTTTCGCGGGATTGATGCCACCTTAGCGTTACTCCAAGTCACGCGCCGGGCTTCCATTACCCCCCCCGGAAATGCGCAAAATGTAAGCATCTTCAATAAAAAGCAGTCACGGAAACGCCTGCATTTCGAAACAACCTCTCAAGTATCACTAAAGCAGTCGTGCGCTCGAGTCAATGGAGAGGTGTTCCGCAAGAGCGCGATGGATCTCCGGTCGGCGGAGATGGCACGCTATGTGCGGACGGAGGAGGAGACTCGTTGCGTTTGACATGGCAAAGGACAACAACATTACTGCGGTATTGGAAACCAAACGACGGTGGAATCCGGAGAGCTGTCCGAGAAATCGAGCGCTGCTTTCGTCTCCTGTTGATAATGATAACGGCTAAAGCTGTAGCGGCGGCTGAGGTGGCTATCGCTAGCAATGCAGGATGACGTCATCCTCCTTTATTATGGGACATCGCTAGACTGTACGAGAGTACAGCTCATGGGCAAAACACAGTTGAATGGAAATACCAGCAAGTAGCACTCGTATTTTATCAAATATCCGAACTATTGCGAAACTGCAATGGAAACGCAGCTAAAGACAGTCACAGACTGGATAAGTTAAGAGAGCTCACTTAAAGCCTCTTAAAAGAACCCACTGATTTTGGCCAGCAGCATTTGAAACGACCTGAAGTGTTTTATTTTTTTAGGAAGGAAATCGATCGGTTAGGGTTAGGGTTAGGGTTCGATTCGAGCGTTCCAGTCACCAGGTACCGTAGAGTCCTGTAGACTTCCGATTTACCTGTTCAAATATGTACCGTCGCATGGCAGCAGCGGCCTCCGGAGCTGCTTGTGCTGACATCCAGAGAGTGACCGGATCACGAGCTGATGCCGTATCCTTCCGCTCTGCTCCGCCGCTCTCCATCTCCACCTCCTCTCCGCCCCTTAATTGATGGATGAGGCGTCCGTCGCCACTCGGTTCGACCCACCCCCACCCCCACCCCCACCCACCCAGTCCCATCCGATTAGACCGCTGAAGACCCCTGAAGGCTCCGCGTTCCGTCCGAAGACGACGTGACGGCGGAGCTTCGTGACGGGGGCCAGGGGACGGGCCGCCACCGCCCCCCCGCTCTCTGTGTGTCCGTCGATCCATGGCAACCAGAGCTGGCCTGCGCCCCCCCGGCCTCGCGTCTCCCAGTGACAGTCCCGGCACGTTGCAGCCGTACGGCAAACTGTGTCATGGGGCTCCTGACCGCACCCCCCCCCTCCACCCCCACCCCGCCCCCCTCCGTCCCTCCGTGCGCGGAGCATGTCGCAGGGAGAGCGGCTCCATGTCCCCAGAGGACGGGGGAAACGACTCGGGGGGGCTTCCAGCGGAGTGTGTCGGCCCCTCCGGCGTTTTCACCGGACCTTCAGGAAAGCGCAGACGCTGCACTCCCCCCCCATAGCTGCAGACGCGGTTCCAGCCCCTGCACCTAATTGCGTCCTCACACGCAGCCAAAACAAATCGCCCCCGAGAAGGTGGCTCTCGGCTGGAACCAAATCGTAAAGGTGAAGGGTGACGTCATGGGCCGAGAAGGCGGCAGACGACGTGGGAGGGAACGTGCTTCGTTTTTCTCTCGCTCCTCCATTGTGGAGGCCCCTGTGCTTGCTCCGTCTGGGCCCGGATGGGGCCAGGTTCTCCCGAGAGCACCTGCAGCGCCAGCCCAGAGCAGCAACATTGTGCCCGGACCCGGCGCGCCTGCCAACACCCCCCCCGCAGCCCTCACCGGTTGCCCCGGCGCGTGTGATTTGTGTTTTCTTTTACGCCCCTTCCCCCGGCGTGCAACGGCGTCGCGAGCCCCGGCAATCTGTCCCGCTTTGTTGCAACCAGAAGATCCCCAATCTGGCTTTGATGAGCTCGTAAATCCCAGGTCCCCGGAGCGAAGGGGAGGGGAGGGGAGGGGAGGGCAGGCTCCATGAGGACGGAGTCTCTAAAAGGATGATCAGATGTCTTTATTGGCCGGGAGAGGAGGAGGAGGAGGAGGAGGTGGGGGGGCGAGGGCTGGCTGGGCAGGCCGATTTATTGGCCTGATTTATCCACGTTCCCCCGAGTGTCATCTTCATCAGCTCCGCCCCGCCCCGATGTTTAGGAAGCGCAAATGTGTTCCCGCTCCCTCCACCTGTCACGCGCCGTGACGAGGCTGCGGAGACGGGATTTCAAACGTGTTTCCGTCTGATTCATCGTTTCCGCCTCCAGCCCCCGTCTCTTACGGTGGATAATGATCTGCCGGGCCCGGGGCAAACACGGTTGTTACACGTAGCTGCGGTACCACGTGGATGCTCCGAGCTCTCGCCAAACCTCTGGTCCGGCCTCGTGGTGCGGATCCAGGGACTCGTATGGAGGGGGGACTGAGCGTGTGTGATGAGAGAGAGAGACCAAATAGATGGAGATAGAAATGCAGAAATCGAAACGAATGAAGGAAATGTAAACAGGGAGTCCCCGGGCAGAGGCTACGAT
>CM055207.1:16621270-16656976 GCA_029224185.1 Karalla daura | reverse complement strand
CTCTTACACGTTCACATGCATGCATTCTACCTATACACACATATTTATATTCCATAAACATACATATATGTGTGCAAGGGAGAATACGTATGCGTGTGTGCAAGATGAGGCTGCCCACCAGAGCACCATTAAATGACCTGACTCCCTTCTTATTCAGACTCGCCCCCTTTTCATGCACACTTCTCGAACACACACCCTTGTGCTCTCTCACACACACTTGCACGCATTCTTGTGCAAGTGTGTGTGAGAGCTCATACATATTCTTCCCTCGCACAGAGGATATATGCGCGTCATGGGAGGAAAATGTGTATCTGTGAGAGGAGAATGTGCGTTTGTGTGTAAGAGAGAGAGAGAGGGAGAGAGAGAGGGCCAGATTGAATCATGTCTTATAATCCTGCGTCACAAAAGGAGAGGGTCACAAAAAGTCCCGCGTTGAAATGGCTTCCGGGGAGATTGTTCTGACGGCGACGCCGCTGCGCACCGAGGCAGCAGAGGAGTTTTCGAAAATGCACGAAAACACGGGAAGTATTTCAACCGGGTGCACGCTTCCGGCGTATACAATGCCCTCAGCGCGTTACCGGCTGCTTTGCAGCTCACCTGTATTTGAAATCAGCCCGGCTGCCAAAGATCCGCGTTTGAACGGGCTCCTGAAAGGCTTCGCTAAAAGCGTCTCGGAGGAGGCAGCCCGACTGCCCATCAGTCGTAAAAGCAGCGTGCTACTTCCTTGTCTCTCTCTCTCACACACACACACACACACACACACACACGCTGTCAGGAGCCCACATGCTGTACACATATGAGTGCATGCTTTCTCCTCTCTCCTTGTATCATCTTCCGTGGTCTCGGTGTGATCCCGGCATCTGAAATATTGATGCGAGGACTCTGAAGCGTTTTTATAAAAGAAAGAGGCTCTGACAGATCAACAGCATGGCTTCACCTCCTCCTTCTCCTCCTCTCCTCCTCCTCCTCCCCCCGCTGCCCCTGCCGCTGTTGTGTGTGTGTGTGTGTGTGTGTGCGACAGTGTTTCGGTTTTGTTTTGGCCCTCCGCTCCCCCGTGCCTTTGGCTCGGCATCTGCATTGTTCATAATCACCGCTCTCCTCTTTAATGCTCACTATCATCCGTTTCCTCTCGTGCGAATGCCTGCCTCCCACGCACACGCTCCGGGAGAATCAATAAAACGGGATCGTGCCAGGAATACAGAGGACACCGGGGCTCGTCGGTGGCACGGAGTCGAGATGTAAAGCGGCGCGAATTGACGGCCGCGCGCTGTGACCTCGCCTTAATGCGAATCGGAGTCACTGCCGGGTTGTTATTTGCGTCTGGGGTTCGCCTGGAGGCAGGATGTTCGGGCTCCTCCACCCCCCCACACTTCAGCCCAATTCAAGCTGGAAGTGAGGAGAGATGCAACTTTGATCTGCTCCTCAAAAGTCCCGGGTCTTTCCTGCCAGTCAGCTTTGTGGAGCATCCCAGCTCCCCCACCCCTCCTCCTCCTCCTCCCCCCATCCACCTGCAGCACTCATGTATTTTTCAGCGAGAGGGCTTGGGGCAGAGCCAGGTGCACTATTAGAGGGATGACTCAGAAGTGGGACTGGGTGGCTGCACAGACAGGAGGTAATCCTGGCTCCTCTACCTGAAAATAGCCTCGGCTCTTCCTCTTCCTCGCAGCACTTCAGTAAGGCTCGCTGGAGCATCTCGCTTTACTTCTGTCCGGACACTCTTCCTGTTGAAATCTGACTCCCATTTCAGTTTCTAAACAACATTATCTACTGTATACTTACCTATGTAATAGCATAGTGCACCTGCAATGCTTCTGTATCTGTAGGAATATGCAATTATGATGCCGCAATCTTAAAATCCGGGTGGGTTACAAAACCAGCTCCTTCAGCTTTAGGCCACGGCTGCCATGTTTTCGTCACTTTCAGCAGTAAACGCTCCAAAATAGCCTTTGTCTCCTACCATTTATCATGTCTGCGCCTACTCCCCATCCTCCTCTTCTCCTCAGCCTCTCCTCCTCCATCCCTCCGCGCAGCGAGGAGCTGCTGCTGCTGCTTTTGGGAGCGAGTGAGCCCGGACTCACATGGCATGAAGGGCAAAGACACACAAAGGGACTGGGGACGGGGGTGGGGGGTGGAGGTGGAGGAGAGGAAAAGGGGAAGAATTGATTTTCCAGTCAGAGGGGCCGAGCAGTGAAGGACTTAAGTCCGCCCTCGGGGCCCGGGTCCAGAGAATGACCTTAAGACTGGACTGATGGTGGGGGTTTTTTTTTGTTGTTGTTTTTTTTGGTCTCAGATGAAGTCAGCTTTCACTGCGCTGCCAGAGGATTCATCGAGAGGTGTCACAGAGCAGTGTGAGCTAGGCAGCACGGGGCAGCATAACATCCACTGTGTGTGTGTGTGTGTGTGCGTGTGTGTGTGTGCGTGTTTGCCCTTCACGAGGAGCTGTGCTGCCGCCCCGCAGGGAGACGAGGGAGAGACGGACACAGACCGATCCCGACATAAACAGAGCTGTTGGCTGGCCGGCAGCCATGACAGATGGGGGGGGGGGGGGGGGGTTCAGTTCAGTGCAGTGCAGGGAGGGTTGCCATGGCAACGAGCATCAGCGCTAGCCCGAGCCTCTCCGCTCTGCGCGGCCCCCGAGACGAGGAGCATGCAGAGGAGCACGGCGTGGGCGGCTCTCAAGCCCGCGCTCCACCTCCGCCACTTGTTGTCGTTTTTCGTTGTTGTCGTTGTTGTTGTTGTCGTGTAGCGTCAGGTCGTCCGGTCGCTTCCCATGTTTACCTTCGAGGGGGCCGGGCCGTTCGCGGGGCCCGGGCCCTGATCTCAAACTGTGCCAGGGAGAAAGTGTGTCACGACGAGCGCGGGGCTGAGGGCTGAGCAGGATGCGTGTTTATCGCGCTTTTAACTCCCTGTCGCCACCCCTCCACCCTCCTCCTCCTCCTCCTCCTCCTCCTCCTCCTCCGCCTCCTTTTACATTTCCATTACGTCTACCTCGCACTCCACATTTTCTCATCTCCCCTCACATTTACATCACATTACACCCCCCCCCCACCCCGCCCCACCTCTCCTCTCTCTCTCTCTCTCTCTCTCTCTATCTGTCTCTCTCTCTCTCTCGCTTTCTCTCTCTGGAACATTTGTGCCCTTTTTCTTCTCACTCTGCGGATCGCGCCATCGATCCTGCTTAAGAGCCAAACGAGGCAGAGCGAGCGTTCAGCCAGAGAGGCTCTAACTGGATGTGACAGCCACTAAAAGCCAATGCTGCTGCTGCCGCCGCCGCCTCTGCTGCGGCCTGGCACCGCCATATGGATCGCCGCTTCACCCGGGACTCCCGCTCCGCTCCCCCCTCCCTGTTACTCCTTCACTGCTATCCTGCACATACGCTCCTCTCTCATTCCCTCCCCCACACACGCACGCACGCGCGCGCACGCACACTCCTATAGCCTCTGACTTGCATAATCTTCCCCTTGTTGTTGCGCCGCATCATACTACAATGCGAGCGCACTCCCACATCGTGCTCTCACGATAGCGAACGTGAGACGACTCATCGCGCCTTTATACTTAAATCCTCGCAGCTTAAGGGGTTTCGATCCGAGCCACGCGCTCCTTTTTCTCTCTTTTTTTTTCATCACGGCTGCAAACCGATCAAAGGACGGGCAAGTTGAGGCTGCGGCTCCCTCCCGCTCAATTAAACTCCTGACCTACTAAAAGGAATCGTTCCACCTTTGCGGGGGGGGATTATGTCTGTCGTCTCTTTGCAGCGGGTTGATATGAGGGGCTTGATATCACTCTCCGGTCCGCCGTGAGATGATATGGAGTCGCTTAGCTTAGCTTAGCGCCGGGCCTGGGATAAGCAGCCAGCTTCTCCCTCTATAGCGGTCCACCCACGCGGCTTGTTCTTAGCTCCTCTGGCCTGATTTTTAACCACTTCCTGGGACAAATCAGGCTCCCGACTGACTGGAGGCTGCAGTTCCATAGGTAGAAAGACTCAGACCTGCCTGTCCATGACATCTGTTCAAGAGGAGATTTGAACAGACTTAAACGAGGGCTGCACAACACATTTAGGGTGGCGGACCTGCTCCGGTTGTCCAGGCGTACTGACGTGCAGGGCATGAATGCACGGCGCATGACAACACACAGTCCAGGCAGTCTTCGCAACATGTCGATATCACGATAACGATTCATTTGCGATGCATTGTGGCACCCTACATAAACCAATTAATTTCACTCCTTTATATGCGCTCCAGACTCACGCGCTGTGATTGAGGCTGCATCCATTGTCTTCTGCGGCCTGTGCCGGGTGCCGCTGCACCGTATAGAATCCGCTCGCATTGTGCGCGGCATTGTGCGGCGCGGAGATAAAACACCACACGGGGGCCGGGAGCATTGTGACGATGCAGAGCACGCCGCCTTCCATCCACTATCTCACCCTCCTTGCGGCGCGACGGCCTCACAAGGACAGGGCCCGCCGGAGCCCATCTCCAGCTCACGTACGTCCACTCTCACCCTCACACCTAGGGGCGACGGAAGAAACTCAAATTGACCCAAAAATGCATGGTCTCGGACGGCGGGAGGGAACCAGAGCGCCACATCCGGTGTTCGAGGTCAAACGCGAAGGCCGACCACCCACGCGCTCCTCCGGGACGGGCGCGGGGCCCGCGAAGCGCAGCGAGGGGCACGTGCGGAGCACTGAAGGCGCAGCTCGTCCGGCCGCCGCGCCGAGTTGGAGCGACAGCGCTGTACAGCGAAGGGGATGACTGTGTATGTGTGTGTGTGTGTGTCTGTGTGTACCAAAGTGTCAGTGTGCATGACGCTATGCACGGGTGACTTTAGGCGAAAGTGCAGTTGTGTGCGAGCGAGTCTCTGTGTGCGGAGGGAGAGAATGACTGCGCATGTGAAACTGCCAGGAAGTCGTGTGTGTGTGTGTGTGTGTGTGTGTGTGTGTGTGTGTGTGTGTGTGTGTGTGTGTGTGTGTGTGTGTGCGTGCGTGCATGCGGGAATGAATGTGGGATATTTGCGCGATTATGAGGCCGTTTGTGCCAGTGATTTACGACCCTCGTATTTCTCCCTCTCTCGCACACACACTCATGGGCCGCTAATGGCTGTGCATATTTCATCCCCCCGCTTTGAACTGTGCAGCCTCCATGACGTCTCCTTCTCCTCTTCCCCTCCTCCCCCCTCCTCCCCCTCCTCCTCCTCCTCCTCCTCCGCAGTGAGAAGAGGAAGCTGCAGGTCAACATCGCCAGCCCCATCCAGTGCAGCATGTACGGCAAGAAGTGCACGGTCATCGTGGAGCCCAAGATCAACCAGTCGCAGCCGGACTTCACCAAGAGCCGCTCGGGCTACATCCTGACTGTGCCCGGCAACTAAAGCCGGACCCGGATCTCAGCCAGGCGGCGGCGGCGGTGGCGATGATGATGATGATGATGAAGATGATGAAGGATGATGATGATGGTGGTGGTGGTGGTGGCGGCGATGACGGTTGGTGATTCACCGCTGATTCACCGGCGTTTTTGTTTTGTTTTGCGTGTCGCGGAGCCGCTGAGGGAGAAAAGAAGTGCTCTGTCACAAGGGCTGAGCTGATTGAATCCTCCGAAAGCCAAGCCATGCCAAATTGAATCCGTTTTGTAGTTTGGTTTTTTTTCCCGCGCGAGGCCGCTCCGCACGCCACGGGTGAAAATTAAGCACTCGTCTCTTTTCTCTTCTACTAATGCACTACGAGATGATCCACCAAAGTGGCGTTTTTTTTTTTATTTCTCCCTCTGTCTTTCATTCCCTTAGAAATGCCGAATTTCTATTTATCCGCAGTGTTGACCCGAGGCGCGTCGCGTCATTTGTAGCAAACAGAAAAAGGAAAATCCGAAAGACACAGACGTGAGAATCCGGGGAGAGAGAGCGGAAACGGACGACGGTCCGCTTCGATGGTCTGAACGAGAGCCAAAAGCAAACAAAGCATCGATTCGTATTCCAAGGAATATGTATTGGAGGTAAAAAAAAAAGGAAAAGAAGAAGCTTCGCTTTGACTTCGAATGGAAGGGAACGCCGGCACCGATGTTTACAGCCGGGTTTCGTGGGAGCGGGGGGGGGGGGGGGGGACGTGGAACAGCCGGGTTTCGTGGGAGCGGGGGGGGGGGGGGGACGTGGACCCGGCGGTCCGGGGCGGGTGCGTGTGAAAGCCGTGGGCGGCTCGCTCCTGGCAGGGCGCGCTGAGCGCGTCCTGAACCGGCAGTTCATTTAAATCCCGCTCCCTCGCGTCCTACCGCTGCCACCTTTGTACTTTTATACTACTCTTACTACACCTTATATATATATATATATATATATATACATGTATATATATATCGACAGCTAGAATATCCTCTCATCCAGCGTTGCGTCACCGTAGGCGCAGCGTTTGTTGTATAGCATATAGTGTGGAAAGGGACGCCACCACCAAAAACAGTCAGACGGCCAATTGGAAGACATGTGTCCGGAAATGGCGTTACGAGGCCAGGGGTGCAAAAGTTTGCGCTAAACACACTGATAAAAAGCAGTGTGTGTGTACTGTATGTGTGTGTGTGTGTTTGTGTGTGTGAGGGAGTGCTCCTGGTCTTGGCTCTGAGAGTTTGGCCTGTGGCCACGGTGAAGCGAGAGGAGACGGAGGGTGTGAAGTCTGCTGGCCTAGTTTACCTCCCCCGGCCTCAGAGCGGACTCAGAGTCCGGACGTTCGATTTCCATCCACTCTTCTCCCCAAAAAAAGAACAAAAGAAAGCCGGATCGCACGAGCGTGGGACACGTTTTTTTTTGTGTGTTTTTCTTTTACTCTCTGCCAAGCGTTAGCTCAGCGCTAGCATGGCGTTTTTTTGATTTGAACGCGCGGCTTCGGACGAGGCCGAGGCTCGTTATCCCGAAGCGGGGGGGGGGGGCGCTCTGGCGTTTCAGCCTCAGCTGTGGAGACAGCAGCCCCTGGCCGCGGGCCGACGCATTAGAGGCGGCCCCTGACCTGCCGGGCCCGGCGCAGACATGCCGACGTGCCTCTCCCTCGGGGTCCGCAGCCTCAGAGCTCCCAGGCCCCCCGTCCGAGCAACAGTCTCCCCAGCTCCCCCGGGGAACCCCAGGCCTCTCCTCCTCCTCATCCTCCTCATTCTCCTCCTCCTCCAGCCGGCCCGAGCCTCGTCCGCACGCCTTTATCTCAATTAGTTGGCTTTGAAAGGAGCGGATCTGTGGTCTCGGGTGGCAGTTTTTGGGGTTTTTTTGCGGGTTAGGGTTAGGGTTAGGGTTAGCTGTTTGGGGGGGTGGGGGGGGGGGTCGTGGGTGTGTGGCGTGGATTAAGGAAGTGACACGGTCGACTTTAATGGACGGTTTTTCAAAGGAGCTCAGGCGTTGGGAGCTGCCTGTGATGACTGCGTGTGTGTGTGTGTGTGTGTGTGTGCGTGTGTGCGTGTGTGCGTGTGTGCGTGTGTGTGCACCAGCTCTCCGGCCCCTTCAGCGTGGTAATCTCTCCGCCCTGCTCCGCTATTCTCCGCTCCCGTCATTAGGATGGAGTCCGTGTCACTTTCTCACTCCAGCGCCTCTCTCCCGGCTTTCTCCGGGCAAACTGGAGGGGTGGGGTGAGGAGGGTGCTGAACAAAGCCTCGCTCGGCCTCCTCCTCCTCCTCTTCCTCCTCTTCTTCTTCGTCCTCATCTCTCCTCTCCCCACTCCTGTCAGATCCCTTCGCTCAGCGCCCAGTTGAGCTGCTTCCACCGCCCTGCAGGGCACCGAAGGCTTTCTTCTTTTCTTCTTTCCTTTCTCTTGTTGTTTTTTTTTTATTTTTTTTGTATTGCCTCCCTTCAGCCGTCCTGTGCCCAGGAGGCGTGGAGGCAAAACGGCAACCTGGTGCGGCGAAATGTACAGAACTGCGGCCAGGCGTGGTTCCATCCGCCAAACAGAACCAAAACAGAGCAGTGTTGAGTCCTCCCACTCCTCCTGGAGGTGCACAGCATCCTCCAAATGTTTGTTTTCGGAGCTGAAACTTTCCGGCAGACATCACTCAAACCGCGGGGGACTATTTCCAGCCGCGGATTAAGACACGTTTTGCGCAATATGGAGCTTTCTGTGGCAGCAGCCACAGAATGGAGTCGGCTCCATCCACTGTGTGTGTGTATGTGTGTGTGTGTGTGTGTGTGTGTGTGTGTATATGTGTGTACACATAGGCGTTGATGCGTTTTGATGTTCCAGACAGCAGTGGAGGAGGAAGCAGCTCTGCCGGGCTCTGGTGCACGCGCTCAGTATTCCATATCAGACGTATCAGTGGTTTCTTTTGGTCTCTCCTTGCGATTTGTTGGCAACAAGGAAAACACTGAGCGTCGTATCGTATTTTGACGCCGCTGATTTGTTTTCGTTTTCGTTAGGGTGGGGGGGGGGAATCCAATCAAGCGCAATTACTGCTCGGTGATGATTATCAGCTCGTCGGCGAGTGTGGAAATCACAGGCTTCTGCTAATTACGCCTCGGTAATTAGGCGCAAAGGAACGTCGGATATGAACGGTAACGCGAGGAGACTTGTGCCATTGTCTTCTCCCCCTTCCTCTTCTTCTCCGCGGCGGTTCTTCGTTTCTTTGTGTCTTGAGTCTGCTCTCAAACCTTTGTCCACGTTCAGCCAAAGTGAAACAAATTCCATTGTTCTGTTCTCCCCCATAATTTATTCCCGCATCGCTGTGGCTTTTAAGCAGAAAATCTCCGTGTAGACGCCACCCGCTTAACACGTGCCTAATTATTATTATTATTGTTATTATTATTTTTTGTATTAAGTCTGTATTTTGCATATTTGTGATCGCGTACCGTAGATACGTACTTTTAATATCCGGATGGAGTCTAAAGGGAACGTCACCGTTATGTGATGCTATGTGTTCTGTATAAATGCAGGTTATGAGCTGTGAGATGTTCAACGATGACAAATATTTCACTAATCATTTTATTAATAAATTTATTTGCTTCAGTCACTGCGTCCTGTCAGTCATCTCTCGACCTCCTCGTCTGCTTCTTTTGCACGTGTGTGTGTGTGCGCGTGCGTGTGTGTGTGGCTGAAGACTCATTAGCGTGGGTATCACGCCAAGACTGATGGTGTTTTCCCGGGGTCGGTCACGGCCTCTTAACATGCGGCGGGGTGATGCTACCCCGCGTTAATCCGCCCCCGAGCAGCTGTTTCTACTGCAGGTGACGTGGAGGTGGAGGACGGCCGTGTCTCCTCCAGCCTGCATGACAGCAGCACTTCCCACTGGCCCGGTGTCAGGCAGTCAGTCAGTCAGTCAGTCAGTCAGTCTCTCAGCCTCTGATGGATGACTGTGCTGTGGAGAGTGGGACCACTCTCTCCGCTCTGCCTGATATGGCCTCCAGGCGGGTGAGTGGCTCGGTGAGACCGGGCAGCCCGACCCCTGCAGCGCTTTAGATTAATGGACAGGGGAGTGATATTTGGTGAGTGAGCCCGCTCCGCCCGTGGCTCCGAGGTCCCTTTTTCTCTTGTGCTCGCGTATTTCTGTTCAGGAGGAACAGAGGCACTGCACACATGCAGGGTTTCAGGCAGATGGGGGAGGGGGGGGGGGCTCAGTTACTGTGATAATGGCACCCCAAACCTGTGATGGAGAACGGCAGTGATGCTGGGGTCGGGAACAGATTTCTAATCCTCAGGCAGCACATATTACACTCAATCAGTGTGAGCAGGGGAGGAATGTTTGCAACCTGTTATTTCTGCCCATTTCAGATGAGATGCTCTCAGCTGGTACCCTCTGTGTCTCCAGCTAGAAATCACCCACCCTCAGGTTTCTGAACCACCACCTTGCTGTTTGTGTGTGTGTGTGTGTGTGTGTGAGAGTGTGTTTCCAGTGTGTGTGTTCATTTATTCTCACATGCGTCAAAACCAAAGTTCAGATTCCTTGTCGATATGATATATAACGCCTGGGCTCTGTGCCATCCCAAGCGTTTGTCTCCTCTAAGCCGACCCCAGAGCAGCCGCCATCACCTCAGATAAATCACATTTACTTTGTGAAGCACTACAGTCTCCACTTTCACACCGCTGTCCTCTACTTCTTCTTTTTTTTTTGTCTTTCGTTGCTTAGTCGCCTCCTCACGTCCAACTGAAAACGGATTTGTTCTGAGTGGAAAAACGTCAAATTGTCAGTGGAGCAGGATTGGCGAAGCTTCCAGATGTTCACAAGCACACACACATACGCACTGCCAGTCTGCAGCGTGAGATGCAAACTGGTAACAGTGGGCAGCTTCCAGGTGCGAGTGTGTGTGTGTGTGTGTGTGTGTGTGTGTGTGTGTGTGTGTGTGTGTGTCACAGCTGGAGACAGAAAGGGACGAGTGGCCTGGGACTCTTGAACGATCAGTGCATTTTATTTTTCCATCACAGTACAAAAATAAATCAAAATAAGCGGAAACCAACTGAAAAAAGTCTACAGCAACAGCTTTGTTTGTCTTTCTTCCAAAAACAAAACAAACAAACAAAAAAAATCGTTTTTCTTGAACAGCATCAACAGCCCCTCGCCCTCCCCCCTCCCTCCCACCTGGTACCTGTGGTTGGTTTTTACCTCCACGTCCATAAGAAAACGTGTCACAAACACTCCTCTGTACAAATAAAACTCCCATTCACACACGCACACACGCACACACGCTCGAACGCCCCCTTTTTGAAGTTCGTAACCACTGTTTCGTTTTTATATCTACAAAGTATGCAACAAGATACAGAAAAAAAGAGAATTTGACAGAAATCTTCAACTATCACTTGAGTCTTTTTTCGTATTTTATAAGCTTCTGAAAGTATTTTTTTCAAACAACTACTTAATGATGCAAAGTGGGAACAACTGAAAAATGGCACATTTGAAGGGAGACAGAGAGAAAAAAACGACTCTTTTTGAAGCCCTGCACCTCCACCTGCAACCCTGCCCCCCCAGCCTACCCTTCAGAGTGTGTGTCCCCAGGAAGCAGAGCCAACACACACACACACACGTTGGGCCACCCATGCTCAGAACTGGTAAAAGCAGCCTGATGGAAACACTGTCACATGTGCGGTTAATGGACCTAAAGCAGCCACAGAGTGACGCTGCCCTGCTCCTCACACGCACACACACGCACACACACACACATACGCACACACACACACACCTGCACAAACACACACCGCAACGTGACATCGAGGGGACTCTGTGATTGATAAGGTGGTCGTTATTTGATTGACGTAGAGGTGACGCTGGAGGATTATCCCCGAGGTGAGCTGTGCTTTTCCGAGTGAAATCAGCAAATCCTGTGTGAGTGTGTGTGTGTGTGTGTGTGTGTGTGTGTGTGTGTGTGTGTGTGTGTGTGTGTGTGTGTGTGTGTGTGTGTGCTTCCTCTATCTGATATGTAGGACAGCAGGTCAGGTCAGCAGCTCCAGGCCAGAGCTGCGGGACAGGCTAGTGGGTTTTTTTTGTGGGGGGGGTGGTGGTTTGGGCAGTGATGCATCGTTGTGTCCTTGATGATGTCACTTTGGCGGCGGTCAGATTGGACATTGGTTTTCGAGCCAAGGGCTGTTTTAATTGGATGTTCATCAATGGATTCCTTTTGACATTCGTGCCTGCGAACCAGATCAATCGTCATTCCCACCAAAGATAAGCACACCTGCCGGACCGGCGCCCTCTCTGCGCCCTTCCCACAAGTCTCTCAGCGTCCTTCATTTACATGAAACGTGCCTAAATAAATACGTGAACGGCAATAAATTATGTGTCAGTTACGTAGTTAGTAGTCGGCGAAAATCAGGCCGGCCTTTCAACAGCTGGACAGGCCGTCCAGTGTCTCGGACCGGTGGGATTTTCATACTCAGAGATATGGCACTGTTTTAACATTTTCTATGCTGAATCATAAGCACAAAAATGAAACGTCATTCCAAAGTGGTTGCAAGACAACCTATCGACAAAAGGTACAAAAAGAACTTCCCTGGTAAACAAATAGCCTAGTTTTAGCAAGCACAGCTAAAAATAAAAACGAAAAAACCTAGTGTCACTTTGTTCACAGCATTCTCTAATGCAGATGCAGTTGGTTTTACAAATCAAGTAAAAAGAAGAGAAGTCGCCATTGCTCCTGCCCTCCCGGAAACTCTGTAAAATTGCATGGCACACGTGCAAAAACATTACATTTTCTAAGTTGTTGTCGTTTTTTTTTTCAGTTAAAAAAAAAAAGAGAGAAAAAAAAATCAACGAAAACTTGTTCCAGAAAAAAGCAATAAATAAGCCTCCACAGGTGTTAAGCCTCTGGGGAGTAAAACATCCATTAACTTGTTCTTTTATTTATTTTTTTTCTTTGCTTTTTTTTTCTAGATGAAAATAAAGTAGGTGTTTCTGAACACACACAGCACGACCACTCCTCGCCAACAGTCCCTCTAAAAGCACCCCCCCCCACCCCCACCCCACCCACACCTCCGCCTGTCACAGAGCCGTGCAGAGAGGAGAGAAAGGCCCTCAGAGAGGTGCATCCAGCGTCCTCTGTCAGACACGCTCTGCGGCTGAAACACACAAAGAGTCCGGAGGTGTCCGTGCTAATGGAGGGGACGTGAGGTCGGCATTTCCACAGAGCCGGTGGGGGGGGGTGTGTGCAGCCGGGGAGGCCTGCTCATCCTTGATGCATGGAGAAAGCCAGTCAGGCGATGGCCCTCACCCTCCTGCAGTGGGCAGTGCACATCACATGGTCAGTCAGAGGGGTCACTGATTGGCTGCTGCAGCCTCAGTCCTGTCCACATTCATTGCTGTTGATGTTTCCTTTTTCTAACGTTTTTTTGTTTGTTTGTTTGTTTTTTTGTTGTTTTTTTTTTTAGAGAGATTTTCAGTTTTTCATATAGATATATATGTATCTGTGAGTTAACAAAGGATTCACCCAAGTCTGGCATTTTTTTCCCCCCACCTCTTGTGATTATTTTTACATTTCATCCTCAAAAAGAAAAGAAAAAAAAATGCTTTCATTCTCAGGTTTACTGGAAGTCCATCCTTTGCTCGCTTGAAAATAGAATTTGGCATTCACGAGAAGGGGAGAAGCCCCCCTTCCTCACACACTGCAAGTGTTCACCCTCGACACAATCACATCACCTCCAGGGACCACCTCCACACCGGCCTAGACATCCAGGTCCTCTCGCCCAATAACAAATAAAATGTCAACAGCAATAATCTGCCAAAATGCCAGACCTGAGCACCCCACCTCCCCCTCCCTTCCCCTCCCCTGACCTCCCCCTCCTCCCCCGTCCCCCAGCATCCCCTCACCGGTCCAGGCCGATGAGCAGACGGTTCCTCTCCTCCTCCTTCTGGCTCTCGTTCTTCAGGTCCGCGAACACCTGGGTGAAGTAGTGCGGGTCGGAGTTGATCTGCAGCATCTTGGCGCTCATCAGGTTGATGATGGACAGGCAGCGGTCCCAGAAGGTCTCCTTGGAGCTTTCCACCAGGAAGGGCTTGAGCGGGTAGGAGATCTCGTTGCCCATGTAGGAGTAGGACAGGTAGAGGCAGGTGAGCAGCACGGCCTGCAGCTCATGCTCCGTGGCCACCTCGGAGGAGACCACGTCGCGGCACAGCATGTAGACGAAGACCACGTTGGCCGGGGTGATGAAGCCCTGGTCCTGCCAGCCCTGCAGCAGCAGGGAGCGGTCCACGCTGCGCAGCCACAGCACCGGCTCCGTGGGCGACAGGTGCTTGAGGCGGTAGCAGCGGCGGCACAGGAACTCGCCCAGGCAGCGCAGCAGCTCACTGGTGGACGCCTGCACGATCACACGCTTGGGGGTCCCGGGGGCGGCGGTGGAGCCGGCCGGGGGCGCCTTCTTCACCGAGGAGGCGGTGTTGGTGGAGCCCTTGACGGGCGGCGGGGTGCCCTGCTCCTGGGTGTAGGTGGACAAGTTGGCGCATGACTGCGACTTCTTGAGGTTCTCGTTGTTGAGGTGGCTGACGGTGCTCTGGTAGTTGGGCTGCACCTTCTTGGAGCCTTTCTTCTTGGCCGACACGGCCACAATGCGCTTCCAGGGCAGCACGCTGATGAGCGAGTGCCGCTTCAGGTTCTTGTCCTTGGCATTCTTGCTGTTCTGCACGGCCGTGTAGTGGCCCACCGTGGCCGGGCCGTCCTCAAACAGCGCCGCCTTGCGGTAGCTGGGAGACAGCGACAGCACGGTTCCCATGGTGACAGGCGATGCCGGGATGCGGGGAGGATGGAGAGGGAGGAGTCCTGGGGGTGTGGAAGGCTGGAAGCTGCTGGGAGCTGGGGGTCCCGGGCTACAGGCCGCCTCTGGGCATCTACAGCCGGGGAGGAATCACCCTGGAGAGCGGACAGTGGTCAGCTGTTACAGCCTCTTTCTGGCAGATGGCCTCTGCTGGAAGCAGAACAGATCAATAATCAGGGGAGGATATCTGCTGAGGGATCACTTACCCAAAGATTACCCACTGAGACTCACAAATGGCACACAAACCTTGGTTCAGCCATGCGTACACCTTATGTACACTCTATTTAAGGCAAAATCCTTGCCTACATGAAATATAAAAGCTTCCAAGAGAAACTCATGTTTTGACTCGTTGATTAATTGGGTTTTACTTCCACCTAGAAACTGAAACAGAAGCCATGAGAGCTGCACCATGACTTCATAATTTCTCTATGAATCATTTCAAAGTAAAAGCCATCTAGCTTTCACACATGCATCTCTCATTTTATAGGGAGAAAATGGCCTAGGTCCTCGTCTCACAGCCATGAACACTCTAGACCTAGGTCATTTTCTCCTCTCTCTGTGCTCAGGCTTATTAGCAGCATTGATTGGACTCAGTAAGTGCTGGAATGGATCAGCCCCTGCTGATAGCAATCCATTCAGTCATGATGGAGCCCTCCCCACTGCAGGTGATCACAGAGATGAGCTGGACGATCCTCATCACTATTAAGATGTGAGGAGATAAGATGAAATGAGATAACATGAGAAAAGATAGGATAAGCTGAAATGAGATGAGATAAAATAAGATATGTTGAAATGAGATATGGTGAGGTAAGATAAGATTAACCTTTATTTGTCCCACAGAAAAGGACATTTTTATTATTACAACACACAAGATGAATGCCGAATGCAGAGCAGTATTTGTGATATTTGTGATTTAGCCTCAATGTTTTCTCCTCTTCCATTGCTTATAAGATGCTAAATGACTTAATGCAAATGTAGGAGAGCAACAGTGAGCAACAGTGAGCAATAAAGAGCATAAAACAGATGAATAAAAGTAGATGAATTGTGTAAAAAAAAAAACAACATATTCTCACTATGTGATGTGTAGGCTGAAACATAATAAAAATCTTGAACAAACTGATATTGAGAATACAAATAACGGGGCATGGCACAGTCCCATTGAACCAGTGACATGTTTGGCTCTGCAGCAGATCATCGCAGGACAACAACAACAACAGCATCAACAGCTCAGTCGAATCCTGCTTCGTGCTCGCCTGGAAATCTATCCTCGGTGCCCTGTCCATTAATATCATGATCAGATCGATATATAACGCGCAATGGCCGACGGGTGAGCCTCCCACCCTCCCTCCCCGTACCCTCTCCATCGGTAAGATGGAAGACGCCGACGTAAACACCTCGATAACAGGTGAAGGTCGCGGCTGTTGCACAGAGGCATCGAGCTGCTCTGAGCTGAAGGTCGAGCTGTGTAGCTCCCGTCACATAGGGACGGAGCTCCTATGGTTCCTCCATCCCTCTTATCTCAGCCGGGCCGCAGTGTGCGCTGCGGCTTTCTCAGGTGGCGCAGCGCTGTCAGAGCGGCTCCATCCCTCATTGGGGGGTAAATCCCTTCTTTCCATGGCCCCCCTCCCTCGGCCTGAGCAGCGAGGATGCGGCTGGTGCTCTCCGCGGTGCTGAAGCTGCGCCTCCGATAGGCGGCGGCTACAGCGAGGAGATGATTCCCGTCATCCCACCATATACCTCGCAATATCACCGCCGCATATACCCTGAAATCTCTCATTTATTGATACAAATGCTCAAATAGAGATGCGCATCTCTTGCGTTTTCCTTTTGGTCCCAAAAATATGATCCGAAAAATCACAGCAAACTCACCAGTTTTCCTGCTGGATGGGAATAAAAACCGTGCGGTGACGACGATGATGCTCCCAGTCTTGAGCTTGTTTTTTTTCCCGTCCTCACGAGGTGCGACCCAAATCACAAAACCATGTCGGAATGGAATTTCAGTGCAACAAAGAAAAATAATCCTTGCTGATGCGCTGGGACGAGGAGAAAAAAAAGAAGAATAAATAAATAAAGGCGCAGCGCGGTAGAAAGAAGATGCGGATGGAGGCGCCCGCGGTGCGCAGAGGATGGGCGGCTGTTGTGGAATGGATGCAGTGATGGAGATGTGCTCCTGGTCCTCCTAGATGCGGATGCTGTGTTGTGATGTGCGCTGCGCGCTGTGCGCTGTGCCGTTGACTGTACGCGCACGCGTCTGACGCAAAGGCGGTGTCGCCGCGCCGCGCCGCGCCGCGCTGCGCTGCGCTCCGTGCGCGTCACCGCCGCGCTCCGTGCGCGTCGCGCTGCCGCGTCGCCGCTGCCGCGTTGTCTCTGCCGGGAAACTCCGCCTATGGAGCCGCGCACAGGAGGCGCACACATATGCGAACGCATATGAACCTGCTGAACCTGACGGCATGTATGGAGAGGAAGGAGGCGCGCATGGGGAGGCAGTGTTTCTCCGAGCAGGCCTCTATCAGTGGAGGACATCTGTGTTGCATTATCTCCACATGGCTCTTCACTGTGTCTCAGCCGCTCCGTCGTACTGTATCTCCGTGCTCCCCGACTGAGGACTGCCTGTATCGTGTTCCATTGGAGCAGATATTACTGTTTTGTTCAATATGAATATGATATAATAATAACAAAGATACAATAGTGGAATTTTCCGTAAGACCATAAGTGCAAAGCTATACAGTG
The DNA here is from genome assembly GCA_029224185.1 of Karalla daura. Taxonomy (NCBI): domain Eukaryota; kingdom Metazoa; phylum Chordata; class Actinopteri; order Chaetodontiformes; family Leiognathidae; genus Karalla; species Karalla daura. Next base: position 16,640,070 of record CM055207.1, on the reverse strand, counting down.
GATCCAAGCTCTCACTCACTCCAGACTTCAGCGGGACTATTATTAGGGTAAGATAAGATAAGATAAGATAAGATAAGATAAGATAAGATAAGATAAGATAAGATAAGGTAAATATAAGATGTTGCTTAATTCATACAACTGCTATCTGTGCATATACCTTCCACCATTTTGCACACCAGTTTTAACTATCTTCTCTCTACTGTGTATAGCTGTGTGTCTGTCTGTCTGACTGACTGTCTGTCTATCTATACAATTTAAATTACTCTTTGTAACCTATTTTCTTAAATTGTGCAGCGGTCTGTTGCCACATGATGCAGCTTTATCTGTGTTAACACATAGATTTAACATATCTTGTTGAAGACTACATGACTGATTTGAGATTGACTTCCCTAGTCATGCCTAGAAACTGAAATGACCATGCTGACCCTGTGGTCAACCAGGTATGACAGAGTCAGATAAATCCACCATCTGATGTTGTTCACTTTTTATTATGTATTTTTATCTTGCTTTTATTGTCCTGATATGTTTTACTGTATTTACCTGTTTTCAAGAATTGCTCCTCTTATCCTTTTTCTCCGGGATGCTGGCAGACTATGATCAATGGTTGTTGTTTTAAAAAGGTACTGTACACATAAAACCAATTACACTGACTCATGAAAGGCTATTACAGTAAATATCCTTAAATTATAAATCTCGAGTAAGCACAATCAGACTGATTAATTTCTGTCTTTTGAAAATCAAATCAAAAATGTTTAACCTTGTTTCACTGTTATCCTCATAGACTGTATATAAAAGGCTATTCTTAGGCTGCTGCCATGTTGCTGACTAAATCAAGCTGGATTACACACATTGGCTTCGAGTTCAATTCAGGGTCCATGGGTCCTGATAGGGTACAGGATTTTTAAAAGCAGCATGGGACACTAGTATGATCAGCGCCTTGTTGCCTGTTGATGTTGTGTTTGTTTTTGTTGGTGGCAGTGGCAGACGATGTTTCCTTACTTTTTATCTAGTTGATTATTATTAGCAGTATTCTCTGTTCCATGGCTCTATTGCTCTGTGCTTTTATTGTACCATATTTATTAATTTTTGTCAGGGTTTTATTGCTTGATCTTATTGATTTTGTGCAGTGGTGCAATTTGTGAAGTTTAGTCCTGTATAAATAAAACCAGTACTGTTATTATAGTCATATGAAGTTTTCTTCTCTATTTATTTGCATCTGTTGTTGTTTTAAAAAAAAAACATGAGTGGCCACTAGTTGTTTTCATTTTCATGCTGTTTTCTTCCACACAAAATAAATGTATGTGTTATCGTCAGAAAAGTGACTTTGCCCTGAGATAACACAGAACACAGAACAGCAGAACTCATTATGATGAGAAAACCAACTTTATTATGTCAACATCACAAAATATAACTAGTTATCATCAGTAAAAGGCAGAGAAAAATGAATACGTCGCTGTTCCAGGCTTCCGTATGAAATTAGCTTTGTAATGAAGCTAATTCAAGTAGGAGACCTAATGATTGGTAGGCGGAATAAACAGCGCTGAGAACGACATTTCCCAGCATGCACGCAGGCCGGCCGCAGGGTGACGTCACGGACACTGACGGAGCGTCGCTCGCGCACGTAGGTTTCATTCAAGCAGCATTTTGAATCAGGAAGATGGCGGCTGCAGCAGTGGTTGAGTTCCAGAGAGCCCAGTCTCTCATCAGCACGGACCGCGACGCCTCCATCGACATCCTCCACTCGATAGGTGGGTGCTGGGCCGGACGCGGTGCGCCGAGCCGCCGCGGCGCTCCGTTTCGGCGGGGCGCGGGGGGAGCCGAGCCTGCGGGCTAGCGGCGGCGTTAGCCGGAGCCGGTGTGCGGTGCTGACTCACTGCTGAACCGCTGCTAGCGCCGCTAGCGCCGTTAGCCACCTAGCCTGTTAGCAGCGTGGCTAACGCCAGGCCCGGCTGACAAATGTGTGCCAGTTGCCCTTAACGCTACACGTTCGTCACGTAATAGTCCAGTTTCGGTGTTTCCACGCTCGGTTACACCGGCCGCGTATCGGACTGACTAGTTAGCGGGGCGGCTGTGCTAGCTAACGTCATTAGCTTGTTGTCCGAACCGTTCCGTGGACTCCCATCAACAGAGTGCTATCAGCCCCCTGACAGCGATCCCAGGGCGACCAGCTTTTAGTTACCGGTGGGACACGTCCGATTGACGGCTCGGGGGTCGGTCGTGCTCCGCTGCCGCCGGTCCAATGTTACCGGTGAGGGCTGTAAATAGTGACAATCCTCACGGCGTCCCTGACCTCAAACTGCATTGTCACTATAGCCACTAGCTGTCAAACTACTCCGGCTTCACTGTTTACCGATCGCACACGCACCACAGCTGGAACGTAGCACCGTGATTTGTTTTCACGAGTGGATTAATTGAGCAGTGTTTGATACGGTAATTAGCGGTGATGGATAAATGGATGAATACAAACGCTACCGTTACTTTGGGGAGGTTCTGAAATCAGGTTCTAGGATACATCATCGTCAGCTGTAAAAGCCCACCTTTGACAAGGGTATGGGGCAAAATATCCATTAGGGATGGCGGCGATGCAAATGCATAATGCCTACCAATTGTGTGTATTGTCCCAAAAATTCCCACACTGTGTGAAAGAGTGAGCAACAGTTGTTTATTGCAGACCAAATGTGCATGTCATGAGGATATAATTGGTCTTTTTTTTGTTTTTGGCCTTGATAGGATTGTTTTTTTCAGGGGTCGAGCTGTTGTCAGAGCAGAGCTATTCAAGGACATCACCTCTGACCTCACTGTATAGTGATCTGTAGCGTCCCATGGTGTCGTGGATGGGTGGGTGTGTGGGGCCGGGAGTGACTAATTCCGAGACGGGGTTAAGGAGATTTGTCACGATGGCGAAGGAAAATATAAGAGTCGAGAGTGTAATTTAAGCGGCGTGAATGTCTCACTTTTCGCTGTTTTTTTTTTCCCCCCCAGTCAGGAGAGATGTCCAAGAGAACGATGAGGAAGCTGTCAGGGTCAAAGAACAGAGCATCCTGGAGCTGGGGACGCTCCTGGCCAAGACCGGACAGGCTGCAGGTAATTCACCTCAAACGTAAACGGAGATCCCCCTAACCTGCGCGACCGGTTCCCCGGCTCACCGTCTCTTCCTCTCTCCGTGTAGAACTGGGAGGTCTGCTGAAATTTGTGAGGCCTTTCCTGATCTCCATCAGCAAGGCCAAGGCAGCCCGGCTGGTCCGCTCCCTGCTCGACCTCTTCCTGGACATGGAGGCGGCCACGGGCCAGGAGGTGGAGCTGTGTCTGGAGTGCATCGAGTGGGCCAAGGCGGAGAAGAGGACCTTCCTACGACAGGCTCTGGAGGTGAGGACCTCTGGAACTATGTCCTGTCCTGGGTGCCACCAGAGGTCCCACGGTGAAGCCTCTGCCCTCTGAAGGCCAAATCTATCGGCTATTCAAGGTCGTTGGACCGGCTTCTAGACCAGGGCTGAGCAATTGACCACACGAGGGCCACACGAGGGCCCCGGGCTGATTCAGAGGGTCACACCAATAAGCTGAACTCTGTTCTGCTCAATATCAATTATCTCTTTCTTATACACAGTCAGGGTAATGGATTGATGGAGATACTGCTAAATGAGCCGATATTCCAGGATGTTATGGGTAAAGGGGTCTTACGCTGTCCCATACCTTTATGTTGGCAAGCGGGCTTTTATTTTGATAGTTAATGCCAGTTCCTATTGTATTGCGCCTTGTGAAGGTCTGCCACGGTTAAGTTTGAGTCACCTTCACAATAAGAGCAGCACAGGTGTATCGGGTCAACAGTCTCTACCATTTCAATTTGATTCCTGATTTCCCGTTGAGGGGCACAGCCGCATCAGGCAGAGCTTTTGGGTCCTTCGGTGTTTAATGGAACACCTCTCGCACACCCCCATCGCCCCGGGCGCCGACGCAGCCCTCGACGCCTTCATCGCTCATCTCATCTCATCTCGTTTCGTGACGAATGTCCCCCAGAGCCGCGCTGCTCCGACTCGCCGCGCGGGACTCTTTCATTTGGCGGCTCAGGTCATCCGACACCGCGTCCGATGCGAGGCGAAGCCAAAGCCTGAGACTTTGACGGGGGCGAATCTTCTGCCCCCAGTGTGTGTGTGTGGTGGTGTGGTGGGGGGGTTCTGGGGTCTGGCTGCTCACCGGCCCCCTCAGCCTGTGAGAAGCGCCCGGCCTTAAAAACAGGAATCCTGTGGCCTGTTTTTCTGCCTTTTTTCCCCCGCCTTCTCAAAGTCTGCGAACAAGCTGCGCACAATAGGACAAAGATTGACGCCGTAGTGAGAAACGGCGAGGGTTTAACGAAGCGAACGTGCGAAAGCGGCGAGACGGAGAGTGTCTCCGTGGTCCCAGCGTTTTCAGGACGGTGCTTTACCCCCCCCCCCCCCCCCCCCTCACACACACACACACACACACACACACAAAGGGAGCGCTCCACCAAGGCGAGAGGCCGGCACGCCTGCCGTTTGGCTTCTCTAATCGCACCCCGCTTCTCGTTTCAGGCGCGGCTGATCTCGCTCTACTTTGACACCAAACGGTACCAGGAGGCCTTGGCGCTTGGTGAGTGCCGGGACGAGTCCCCCTTTCTCTCTCTTTTCGCCGAGACTCCACACAGAGGCGGGTTCCCGCCAAGAGCCCCATTTGTGAAGACGGGTCAGAGAGCGGCCACACGTGATTTGCATCACATTTTCCCTCCTCCTCCTCCTCCTCCTCCTCCTCCTCCTCCTCCTCCTCCTCCTCCTCCCAGGTTCCCAGTTGCTCCAGGAGCTGAAAAAGATGGACGACAAGGCCCTGCTGGTGGAGGTGCAGCTGCTGGAGAGCAAGACGTACCACGCCCTGAGCAACCTGCCCAAGGCCCGCGCCGCCCTCACCTCGGCCAGGACCACCGCCAACGCCATCTACTGTCCCCCCAAGCTCCAGGCGGCGCTGGACATGCAGTCAGGTCAGGCAGCCAACACCCCGCCACCCGCAGCCGCAGCAGGGAAGCTAGCTAGACACTGGACCGTTCTATCAGGTCAAAATACCAGCCGTAAAGGCGGTTTATGGAGTTGGTCGTACAGTGGAGGGACGGAGGCTCCGAGCCACTCTCCTGGTCGGGGGCGCAGCCTTTTATAGCCGCCTATCACGCCGTGTGCAGTCCAGGCGCGCTGAACCCACCTGGACACGCCTTCTCAGGTTTACTGACGTTTTGCTAGTCCTCTTGTTTGTATAAAAGCGGTTCGTACTTTAAGGCCAAATTACAATACGTGTGTCGGTCGTCTGAGCTAAAGTTTGAAGGCTTTAGAAAGCCCATGAAATGTGGGAAATCAAAGTATTTAAAAAAAAAAAAGGAATGTTCTTTTAGCTCCTCTGCTAGGGGGCGCCATACTTACCATACGGCTGGACTTCCTCTCTCTCTCTCTCTCTGTCTCCCGCTCTGTCTCCCGCTCTGTCTCCCGCTCTGTCTCCCTCTCTGTCTCCCTCTCTGTCTCCCTCTCTGTCTCTCTCTGTCTCTCTCTCTGTCTCCCTCTCTGTCTCCCTCTCTGTCTCTCTCTCTGTCTCTCTCTCTCTCTCTCTCTGTCTTTCTCTCTGTCTTTCTCTCTGTCTCTCTCTCTGTCTCTCTCTCTGTCTCTCTCTGTCTCTCTCTCTCTGTCTTTCTCTCTGTCTCCCTGTCTCCCTCTCTGTCTCCCTCTCTGTCTCCCTCTCCATCTCCCTCTCTGTCTCTCTCTCTCTGTCTCTCTGTCTCTCTCTGTCTCTCTCTCTGTCTCTCTCTCTCTCTCTCTCTCTGTCTCTCTCTCTGTCTCTCTCTCTGTCTCTTTGTCTCTCTCTCTCTCTCTAATGACTTGTTTGTTGTCAAACACGTGACCTAGCGGCGTTCAGTCTCCTCAGACTCTCTGCTCTTGGTCGGCGTTTCACGTCTCACCTCTCGCGTTGCAGGGATCATCCACGCGGCCGAGGAGAAGGACTGGAAGACGGCCTACTCCTACTTCTTCGAGGCCTTCGAGGGCTACGACTCCATCGACAGCCCCCGAGCCATCACGGCGCTCAAGTACATGCTCCTGTGCAAAATCGTCCTCAACTCGTGAGTGGAAAGCGTCGGAAGCTGCATTTCGCTTCGCAGTTTTGTCAACATAGTACCCCCCACCCCCCCCCCCCCCTCCACCACTCTGACTTTCTCACAGATTCCTTTGTTTTCTTTTCTTGCAGACCCGAGGAGGTTCAAGCCCTCATCAGCGGTAAACTGGCCCTGCGGTACGCGGGCAGACAGGCAAGTATCGCTGCGGTCCGCCCGTAAGCCGTGTTTTGGGCAGGTAAACACTCCCGGCCGTTTGCTGACACCCCCCCCCCCCCGTGCTCTCTGATCCCCTTATTCCTGCAGACAGACGCGCTGAAATGCGTGGCCCAGGCCAGCAAGAACAGATCGTTAGCAGACTTTGAAAAGGTAAGAATCCCCCTCTTAGTGCCGTCACATCTCCCTGCAGACGGCCCTGCCGCGGATCTCGCACAAATCCCCCCCCCCCCCCGATCTCTTTAAAGCCGAACGCTGTGCTCGCTCCAGGCCCTGACGGAGTACAGAGCGGAGCTGAGGGACGACCCCATCATCAACACCCACCTGGCCAAGCTGTACGACAACCTGCTGGAACAGAACCTCATCCGGGTCATCGAGCCGTTCTCCAGAGTACAGGTCCGGCCCGGACGCACGTGGACATAGAGGGTTTTATGTCCAGTGACGTGTCCATGAACTCACGAGCGCGTCTGTCCTCTCCCCTCTGCTTTCAGATTGAGCACATATCGGGGTTAATCAAGCTGTCGAAGGTGCGTAGTTTCAACACATGACGCGTTCGGTTGGTCATTGCCAACCTCCACGACCCCCACCACGTTTCACGATTCTACCCTTTCGCCCCCGCAGGGAGACGTGGAGAGGAAGCTGTCGCAGATGATCCTGGACAAGAAATTTCACGGTAATCGTAGCGAGCCGCCGGCGTGGTTTCAGCCCCAGGTGGCACCTTTTTATTGGAGCGGGTCGGTCATGCGTTTGTGTGGGCGCCCGCCCCCCCCCTTCCCGCAGGCATCCTCGACCAGGGCGAGGGCGTCCTGATCATCTTCGAGGAGCCGCCGGTCGACAAGACGTACGAAGCCGCCTTGGAAACCATTCAGAACATGAGCAAAGTCGTGGACTCGCTTTACAACAAAGCCAAGAAGCTGACATAGGTGACTGTCCCAAATGCCCCCCCCCCCCCTCTTCCACCCCCACCGGTCAGGCGGAGCGGCGAAGGTGTCTCAGCTTGGCTAACCGCTTTGTCTTCTTTCCTCCTCCCTCAGAGCCGATTTGCCACGGCGGTGCGATGGAGGAACTGTGTGCGTGTGACCAGCGTGTGTAACATTTTAAGAAGGGGACAAGGGAGAGCGAACCGAAACTTCCCACAAACTGCAACAAGCAGGACCCCCCCCCCCCCCTCCACCCCTCCCCCGACGACTCCTCCCCATCCGACTCCCTGTCTATCCCCCTCAACGGACAATTTGATCACTTCTCTTGTTTTGTTTGTTTATCGTTTCTCTCTCTCTCTCTTCTTTTTTTTTTCTCCCCACCCCCCCCACCCCTCCCTTCTTCCTCTTTCATTTTGATATCTCTTCAGGATTCTGTATAACACTCAGCGGCCAGATCAGGCCATCAGGGAATATTGTACAACCACGATAATAAAAAAAAACAGAAAAAAAAAAGATGAAAAGGTTTAAGAATACATATATGTTTATATCTGCGTCGAGGCCGGGGGGGGGAGGGGCGCGTGGCCCGGCCTCGAGCTCGACTCCACTGCAACCTCAAAGGTGCAACATTGACCTCTGCAGCCTCCCACTCAGCGGCGCGTGCAGGAGCGAGGCCTCCTCCTCGTCCACATCTTTCAAAAGCACACCGTTGGGCTTTTGAAAGGTCGGGATGCTGCTCGGGATTCTGAGTTCTGGTGAAAGAGCGTCCCTCTCACTCCCCCCGCCCCCCCCCCCCCCTCCCTCCCTACCTCCCTCCCTCCCTCACCATATCAATGCCAACAGTTAAGTACCCACTGTATTTCAGATATGTATTAAACACACTATTTGTTTTTTTTTTTGGTTTTTGTTTTTTTTTGCTTTTGTGTTTTTTTTTTTGTTAAAAAATAAAGAAAAAAGAGTGAAAGACGAGATTGGAAGATTGCCACGTGTCTGCGCCGCCCTGCTTATGTAAATTAAGAAAAAAGAAAAAACAAAGCAGACATGATGCCATTTCACCACGAGTGCCACTTTTTCGGCACTCCAGTTTGCCTCGGTGTGCGGGTGCAGTCTGAGGGCAGAGGTGGAGACGCATCCATTGCCTCTGAGCATCTGTGAGTTACTCCCCCACCCCCCCACCCCACCCCCTCCCATGCCCTCCCCGCCCCAGATGAGCAATTCTCCATTGTTAGTTCCTAGCACTAGTGTGGTCTGCTAGTAACCAAACAATTTGTATGGTTTTTGATTTGGTTTTGATTTTTTTTTTTTTTTTTTGGTTTCGTTTTTTTTCCTCTTCTAAAGACATTTTCAAAAATAAATATTTTGTATTTTAAGGATTTTTTGTCTTGTCTCTTGCAAGAAAAAAAAACAAAAAACGACTTACAGACGGTAATGTAATGTGATGTGGTAACTTTCACTGGCTGCTTGGCTGCTACTTTGTTTTACAGTACAGGGTGAGAAGACTGGGGGAGATTCATATGTCTGAAAATGCACTTGAGAATGGGAGCGTGACCCAGAAAATGTATGCAGTAGTTGAGTGGAAGTGTGTTAATCAAAGGGAAGACAGTCCTTCAAAATGACTCCGCGGGGGAACATGTTGACGCAGTTTGATCCCCGAGTCTCCCTCCTGCTGCTATATTTGTCACACCTCACATCAAAGGGCATTAAATCAGTTCACTGGACAGCTTTGGATTGTCTTATTTTGATCTTTTTTTTTTTTGTCTTTTTCCAACTCAACCCGTGTTGCCGAAATCTACTGCGTATATTTTGAGTTTTTGTGACATTTCCTGACTAGCTTAACTCCAGGGGACTGTAACTCGGTTTGCATAGGCCGTCGTACGACAACCCTCTCCCCTTTTCTTAAAAGACATTAAAAATTTCCCTTACACCGCAGTGTTCAATGAAGTGCTACAAACCCATCCACTCCAGACTCTGAGAGAAGCACAATAACATCATTTGAACTGTAGCTGTAATGCCTATGCAGAAGACTTTGAAGTCTCCAACATTTGGTCATACAAAGGGTTTTTTTAGACTCAGTGTCCCTCAGTATTTGTTTACAAAAGGTGCAGCTTTTCACTGTGACCCTTTTAGCGTCAAAATAAAGATCATTCTTTGCCTCTCTAATCCACACTTACTAATTTATGTGCATGCCGCGTTTAAGAGAAATTAACTTCTCACATGCTTAATTTCTAAAAGTTGCACAGCTTTATGCAAGCTAATAATCAGTTCAGTGAAAGAGTATACTGATGCATTTGAATGAAGAAATTAAGAAATGTGCAAAATCGGACTGGTTGTGTCTCCTGAGAATTAGTACATAGTAGAATAAAAAAACAAGGGTTTGCTTACCATAAATTATATTCAGAATCAAGAGTTTATAATATTTATAATACCCTTCGGGAGTATGAAGCGGAGGGGGTACACCCTGGACACGTCGCCACACATTGAAGAACACACACACCATTCACTCTCTTAACACCTGGAGGCAATTTAGCGTCACCAGTAAACCTTAACACATATTTCTGGACTGCAGGAGGAAATAAACATAGAGATCTATATCTGGGAGATCTATACGTATAAATGTCTGTCATCTACACTGCCACTACCCCATTAGGAACATGATGTGAACTGCTCACTTTGCAAGCAATCTGAAGACCTTTGTCATTTACTCTGCTCCTGTCCTTTCTCATCAAAAAAATTACTATTGATTTTTCTCTTACTTATGAAAATGTGTTGCTTTCTTTTCTCATGTTACTAACAAAACAGATCAGCACCACATAATTAATTTCATTTTGTTACTTGCCAGTACCATAGACATAAATTCAAATTCTCCCATCACAAACCGTCTTTTTCAGTCTTTTAAATGGAGCTCAAATACACAATGCAACATTCTTAGAACAAAATTACTGACTTATGTACATTTGTATGAGTTAATTCATTTATTTCTTGACTTATGTTTATCTACTGTGTGTTCCCCTGACATTGTTATATGTTCTTCAGTTCTGTGCGTGTGTTTTTGATGTCCCCGTTGTTGTATTAACATTAATATTAACCTATAAATCCCGACTGGAATCCGGCTACAAGATCAGTGCCGCGCATGTGCGAGCCACAACTCCATTTCCGCCTTCGTCACTCTCTGCGTCGTGTGCGCGATGACGCCACCTTGCGTAAGGAGCGCCCGCCCCTCAGACGTCACTCTCGTTTGTTCAGTTGTTCTGTCAGCGCAACGTTTATGCCGAGTTTTACCTGGAGAGGGGCTCTAAAACACAACGATGACCACTCGGGTGAGTTCCTTTACTGCGGGTACTAGAAGTTAGAGACGAGAGCGCCTCGAGGGGAAAACACTTGACGACACAACTAACGTTTGCTTAAAGGGCTGGAGCCTTTTTTTTCCATACGCAAAGTGAGCCAGCACGGCAACTAGCCTGTGTGGCAGAGAGAAATGTCATTCAAAAGTTCGTAGACAGCCCGGAAGAGGAATAAAGGATCTTATGACTGCCCAGACTGCTGCTAGCACGGCCAGCTGTTGCTGCTGGGGGACTAAGTGCACTAATACGTGCTACAGGTCTGGATTTCAGCCGCTGAAGTGCGACAGTTCGGTACAAAAACAGCGAATGCGAATGGCTGTAAATATAAGCACACACATATGACCAGCAGTAAAAGCTGTAAGGCTACATCCCGGCTGGCTGTAAAGTGCACTGAAGGAAGTTAGGTCGCACCAAACCAGACAGACTGGACTGGTATTGAAAGGTTCATTTCACATGTGAGCCGTGATCTCCAACGGTGGCAGTCTGAACAAAGTGTCTCTGTTTGTGCGTGTCAGGCCATTTCATTCAGAAATGCAACAGCCTGACGTGTACCTGACTTTGGCCCAAACTTCTCTGATTATTATTATTATTATTATTATTATTATTGTGCAGAAAGAGAGTAGTCAGTAACGCAGGTTGCACCTTCATGTCGTTCAGTTTGCTTGAAATCAAAAAAGAAACTGTAAATGTGTAAGTGGAAGATGTGGAAGAACGATTTAGGGCTTTGTTATTGCACGATGCATTGTGTCACGGTCACATGATGGGAAGCGCCAAGTACAGGATGAGCAGGGTCAAGTGAGCACCGTCAGAAGGACTCTCCATTCTAAAAGGTGGAGTTGTTTGTCCTTCTAAATCAATCGCCTGACTGACGATCAACCTGCACCCGGACAGCTTCTGGACAGCTGCAACCCGGGGACCTTACCTCTGTCACCCTCTTTCCTCTGATAACTGTAAGATCTGATTGCATTTGTCATCTCCTCGACCACCCTGGGCCGACCGCCGGTCTGATCCGTCTGGACGGCTCCGTCAGCGGAATGAAAAAAGACAAGACAACTCGTTTCTTCTCTCAGTCGGACCAAAGGAGACATTTCGACCACATCATTGCAACGTCGTCTCGAGTCCGAGCTCCCCTTTGACATCTTCGCCATGCTTGTCCCCTTCAGCAGATGGGCCCCACAATAGGTTTACTATTGATTGACTGCATCACCGGTCAAACACACAGCGCATCTGTGCTCTTTTCCTCTCTCTGCACTACGGGGAGAGGATCATGTAATCCTGAAGGCACTGGACTGGTCCCGTGCCTTGTTAATACTGTACATTTGGCTGGTTACACGGCAGCGATGTCAGGAATGTCCCCTTACACGCTCCGTGTTAAGACGCTTAAACGGTATGCGTATAGGCGCAGGTCACGGGTCAAAGCGAAGAGCTGAAACGGGAGGTCATATTCCTAGGAAATCCTTGCGGTTGAAGTGCCCTGAACCTGACCTATGGCCTTTAAGGTGACGCGAAGCGGAACCAGCAGCTGTGGAAAAAACACGGCCCGAAGTCCCCGGGACGTCTCCAGTGGCTGGAGATACCGAATTGTTTCACATAGGTCGGGCTCTAATGTTTCTCAGATGTGGGCCAGCGAGTGATCTCGGATCCGCTGCGGCCTAATTGGGTTATCGAAACGAGAGCAGTTTTTTTTTTTTTCATAGAAAGCTCCAGATTTCTTTGGCGAGCTCCGGCAATCTGCCGAGGCGTCGCGTGGCCCAGATCCGTCGACTGTCCGTGAGCGGCCGAGGGTGTTTCGATGCCCGCCCGGAGACGGCCGCTCTCATCTGGCCCGGAACGAGCTGCTGCGTCTCCCTGTCGCCGTGGTGACGGCGGATGGACCGGCCGGTGGCCTGATGCTGTCCGGACGGATCGGAGGAGGCCCAGCGTGAGGCAGTTTAGTATTCAGCACAGGGGTCTGTGCATCTCGGTCAGAGGCGGCTGGGAGGGGATGGGTGGGGATGGAGAAGTAACTGCAGGTTCCCTCGGTGGTGCGGTATGTCGAGGTCCGGCTCCCACATCCTCGGACCTCCCCCCTCACTCCCGGGAGCTCCCAGCAGAGGAGCAGCGTCCGATTATTTCCAGCCTCTCTCGACGAAATGCTGCTCTCACCGAAGTGTCTGGAAGGGGAGTAGGCAACCTGTTCCACAAAGAGCCACCGTGGCTACAGGTGTTTGTTCCAACCTGTCCGTAGCACACAGATGGACCAATCAACTGTCTAAAGACTCAGGTCAGTTGATTGAATAAGCCAGATCGGGTGTGCTGCTGCCTGGTTGGAACAAAAACCTGCAGCCACAGCGGCTCTTTGTGGAAAAGGTTGCCTACCCCTGGTCTGGAATGTCCTTCAGGTTGCCTGTCTGAGCAGAAGTAGAGTAACCTCTAGGTAATGATCAACTTAAATGATTCCCATCAGTACCTCCTCCGAACCAGTCGGATGTAGAGAAAGCACAGTGCTGTCTGCTGGAATGTCTCTGAATCTGAATATGTGCTGGAGGTGTTCCTCAGGGCTCAAACCTGGGGCCTCTGGGGACTTTTTTTTGGTTTATGCGTTCGTTGTTTACGCCTCCCCTGCCTTGTTGTGCTTTACCCAGCGACCGCGTTGCTCCGTTTTCAGGTTATGCAAGCGGCCCGGTGTCCGACGGACCAGCTGTCGCTGACCAACTGCGCCGTCATCAACGACAAGGAGCCCCCAGTTCGAGCAGTGAGCGGCCTCTTCCCCCTTGTCCCGACGTCCGACTGGCCTGCGGCTTCACCTTGTAACTGCTGTCCCTCTCTCTCTCTCTCTCTTCTCTCTCCCTCTCCCTCTCCCTCTCCCCCCTCTCCCCTCTCCCTCTCCCTCTCCCTCTCCCTCTCCCTCTCCCTCTCCCGTCTCCCTCTCCTCTCCCTCTCTCTCTCTCTCTCTCCTCTCTCTCTCTCTCTCTCTCTCTCTCTATCTCTCTCTCTCTCTCTCTCCCCCCCCCAACGCAGGCACGTGACCGTCCGCAACTTAACCCACAAGTACGTGTTCACCTTGAGGACGCACCCGGGCGTCAACACGGGCAGCATCGGCTTCAGCCTGCCTCAGGTAGAGTCTGGTGGGGGGGGGGTGAGGAGGGAGTGAGGAGGTTGTCATTGCTCTATGAAGGTGTTCCTTTATAACTCGCCTCAAAGAGTTTTTCATTAACCCATATGCAGAGTGCGAGTGGTAACCGAGGTGTCCGTCCGTCCGCGGGCTCTTTGCCCGGACCTGTGCGCTTGCCTCGCTCCGCCCCGTCACTGCTTCTCCTGTTTCTGCTTCTCTTTCTCCCCCTCGCCTCGCCTCTCTCTGCCCGCTCCTCCTCCGTCTGCAAAGCCGGCGGCCGCCACGGCGCACAGGTACCGCCGCCGCCTCCCCCCAGGCGGCCTCATTTCACATGCAGCGACTTCGCGAAATGTCCGGCCGTGGACCGGCGGACCGGGAGGGCGGGCCGAAGTGAAGTTCTGCGTTTTGAAAGTGTGGAAATGAGGCCCTGCCTGCCGCGGAGGAACATTGCACTGACGTGTCGGTGCGATGTGTCAGCTAGTGCTTGTGGCTTTGTCTCGTGCCTTGTGGAAAGTGTTGCCTCAATAGTTATTGGCTAAATGGCAAAATGGTAACAGAAATCATTGTAAGCGGGACTAAATCAGTCTGCTTTTTCTCTGCAGAGAAAATGGGCCGGACTATCCATTGGACAGGAGGTTGAAGGTAAGATTCGTGTTTAAAGTGTCATGAACATACAGGTGTTCAACCTCCGCAGACATTTCTAGATATCATTTTCTAAGACTTTACTGATGACTGAACCACTCATATTCCTCCAGTATCCTCCCAACAATGTAAAGCCTGGGTGAAGGCAGGGGATACACCCCGGACAGGTCCCCCAGTCCATCTCGATTCCAAAAGAAAAGAAAAAAAAACATCATCAAGGGTTAAACTTCAGGCCCGTCGCCTTTTGATCCTTTCAGCCCTTTGTCGTGACTGCCACCAGCTTTCCACGTATCGATACTCGTACTGGAGGGGAGGGGAAGGGAGGGGAGGAGGCCTTTTATTTAGATGTCATGAATAGTGGAGGGAACATGCGGGCACAGGGAGACGGACAATGAGGGCGAGTAGCGTCTCCGCACATCATCTGTGTCAGTGGCTGGCCAGCGTCCAGACAGACAGACACAGACAGAGAGAGAGGGAGAGAAAAGGCCGTCCTTTGATGAAGTGTTTCACTCCGCTCCCTCAGGCCAAGCCGTGCCCGGAATGACGGGCCGCTCTCATGGCGCTGCCTGCGTACGAGGGGAGAGGGCCGTCGGGGGGGCCGAAAACATAATCCGCCGGGCCTGCCAAGTTTGACGAGATCAAACACGTTTTCTCTCCGCTCCTCCGCGTTTTTTTCCCCCAACGTCCAAAATGGTCTTCTGTCTGTCACGTCGGCCGGCGTCGAGTCCCAAACCACCTGGCCGGCAGGGTGGGGGATGTTGGGGCTCTAACCTAACCCCCCCCCCCCTCCCCCCAGAGTCCACCGGTGGCACCCGATGAAGAAGCGGCGCCCTAACGAGGCGTAATCTGATCTGTTGATAGGGTGTTTGCCGCGCCGATTAGTTACTGTCTAATTGGAACAACGTAGTCGGACCGTGAATGTCGCAGATGCTGTCCGAGCCCTCTGCGAGCTCAAAGGTGTATGGCGACACCCGCTGGCCGGCGGGGGTACTGCACCCACCGCGTTGTTGAAGTATAGAACCTCATTGCCTGCCCCCCCCCTCCCCCCCTCCCCTCCCCTTCAGTGACGAGCTACAAGTTCGACAAGTCCAGGCAGTGCATAAGCGCCATGACGGTGGAGATCGACTTCCGCCAGAGAAGAACGTGGACAGCAACCCGTACAACTCGGACCACATGGCCGGCGAGTTCATCCAGCACTTCAACAACCAGGCCTTCAGCGTCGGCCAGCAGGTGCCCGTAGCTTCAACGGCCCTAACCCTAAGCGCCTCCCACCCCCCCCACCCCCCCACCACGGGCCTCATCTTTGTGGTCCTGACCTCGCTCTCTGCCTGTCGCCCGTTTTCCCAGCTGGTGTTCAGCTTCGCCGACAAGCTGTTCGGCTTGGTCATCAAGGACATGGAGGCCATGGACCCGAGCATCCTGAAGGGGGACCAAGGCTCCGGCAAGAAAGAGAAGGTGGCGTCCCCCGGGCAGCACGCCGTCACGCGGGTGTCCTCCGTCCGTGGACGCGGTTCTCAGACGCTGTTTGCTTTCTTGCGCCTGCCCTCAGATCGAGATCGGGCTGTTGCTGGGAAACAGCCAGGTGATTTTCGAGAAGTCCGAGAGCTCGTCCATGACTCTGGTCGGTTGAGTACAGCGCGGTTGTCACGCCAGAGAGAGACAGGACTCCATGTGTAAATTCTACAGCGGCTGAAGGCTCTGCGGACCTCAAAGTGTCTTCACCTGCACTGTGGAACCACTAGAGGGCGCCACGATCTCACTTCATTTCCCTCTCGCTTGGTTGCTGTTGAGCTCTCAGCAAGTGCAGGAGGTCCAGTGGCTGCAGTTGACCTGGCCAACAAGGTCTAAAGCTGATGTGCTCTGCATACGTAAATGCAGTGAAAATGTTTATTTAACATCCAGCGAGAGGTTCTGCTTTCAAGAAGTTCTCTTTCAGGAAATAATGAAAACCCCTCGAATGGGGTTGTCAGTCAAAGAAACGGCGTGTTTGCGTGCGTCCAGGGAATCGAAGACCAGGGAGTCGCGCCAGTCCATCATCAGCCCGGACTGGAACTTTGAGAAGATGGGCATCGGCGGCCTGGACAAGGAGTTCTCCGACATCTTCCGCAGAGCCTTCGCCTCGCGCGTCTTCCCCCCGGACATAGTGGAACAGATGGGTGAGTCTCTCTCTCTCTCTCTCTCTCTCTCTCTTCTCTCTCTCTCTCTGTCTCTCTGTCTCTCTCTCTCACTCTCTCTCTCTCTCTCTCTCTCTCTCTCTCTCTCTCTCTCTCTCTCTCTCTTCTCTCTCTCTCTCTCCTCTCCTCTCTCTCTCCTCTCCTCTCTCTCTCTCTCTCTCTCTCCTCTCTCTCTCTGTCTCTCTCTCTCTATCTCTCTCTCTCTCTCTCTCTCTCTCTGTCTCCTTCTCCTCCTTCTCTCACTGAGAGACGTTGAAGGTTTTCCGCGTCCTCCTCGCACGGGCGCTAACCTTCGACTCGCAATCGGATCGACCGAAACCGAAATTCGGGCGGACGTTTTTTCCTCTTTTTTTTATTCAGCCTCCCATCTCCGGAGTCCCTCCCCGAGACGGTGTGAAACGCTGCAACTTTTTTTCTATTCTTTTCTTTTTTCTTTCTTCTCGACCTCCATCTCGGGTCATAGGGACTTCTCATAGCCGCCGAGCATGAACGCCGTTTCGAGTCATCGCCCTCGCCCCCGCGCTTAATCCTCAAGTCAACACCGGGCCGAGCGAACTCCGAACAACTCCTTTGAGCCGGCCGGGCCGTCGGCGGGCGAGGCGGGCGGGCGGCCTCCTCCCGTGACTAAAAGCCCCCCCCCCGGCGCTGATCCCTGCGCACACTCATTAATGGATCTCTGACAGCTGTCAGATTACTGCCCGTGATTCACCCCGCCGAGCACAGCGGCTCATTGTGGCCGTGGCAACCAGGTAGTCCTCTTTGTGACTCAGGCGCCGCGCACACACACACACACAGGCAGGCAGGCCCAACCCTCCCTCCCTACCTATCTACCCACACATGCACGCACGCAGCACGCACGTGCACGCAGTGGGTCCTAATCCTCGCTCCCAGACCTGCAGCCCTTGCGAGGACCTGCGCCTGGCGGACGCACACGCGTCGCTCCAGAGCGGCCGGCCTGGACGCTGCCGGGTGCCCCGCCCACGGCCGTCCGAGGGGCCGCGTGTGTGTGTGTGCGTGCGTGTGTGTGTGTGTGAGCTGACCTTTAGCCGGGTGGGTGCGGGCTGGAGGCGGCCTTTGGCTGTGGCCAGCTGGCTGCCGTAATGAGATGGCATGCCCTGATAGAGCATCCAGCTAAAGGTGAAGCTATAATTGGCAGCCATGGGGGGAGAGGAGGAGGAGGAGGAGGGGGGGGGTAGTGTTGACAAGTGAGGTGCTGTGTGTGTGTGTGTGTGTGTGGAGCGAGAAGTCTGAAGGGTTCACCTTGTGTCCCCTTTGCTCCCTGAGAGGTGAGCCAGGCAGACAGTCAGGACAGACAAGAGCTCCACAAACTGCAGGGCCTCTCTCCCTCTCTCTCTCTCCCTCTCTCTCTCGCTCTCTCTCTCTCTCTCTCTCTCTCCTCTCTCTCTCTCTCTCTCTCTCTCTCTCTCTCTCCCCCCTCCCTCTCCCTCTCTCCCTCTCCCCCCACCTGTCATCCTGAGTGCTTCTCCTTCAGCGGGCCCAAATGGCAGCTCAGATGCTTATCTGGGGCCTCTCAATTAGTCGGGGGCTAAATGTCATTAAGCAGGTGCAAAAGGCCACTCTCAGAGCCCCACGCTGTAAGCGTCCACCGTCCCCGCAGCACGCGGGGTAAGAAAACAGGAATCTGCGGCGGGGCGGACGAGAGCGAGCGCAACACGCCTCCCCGGACCGGCCGAGCCGTCCGCCGCCGTTTTCTCGTCAGCGAGACGTTTCCGGCAAACCGCACGCGCAAGTGAGCGGGCTCGGGCTTTAGAGACAGACCAGGCCGTAGCACGGGGATGGAGCCAAGCTATGCAGCAGGCGCCTTGTTCCCGACAGACTCCCCCTTCTGGGTTCCAAATTCTGTTGTAGCGCAGTAAAGATGAGCCACCGAGATGAGATGGTGAGACGAGGGGGAGATTTCACCCCGGATCTGGCTGAGTTTATGGCGCACAGGACCACCAATGCTTAACATATTCAAGGACCAAAATCCGTGCCTGATAATACGTTATAATTCTTCTGTTTTGTTCTTCTTGTAAGTCATAGCTGAAAACTATGAAATAATGATGGTTCTGTAATAACTCCAATGCTCTATGCTTCACACAGTGTTAAAGATGCATTAGTGGGACACTTGGTCCACCACACATTTGACCGCCCTGACAAAAGAGTGCCTCCCCTTCTCGACTGTTACCTACCCGAACTGCAGCTAACCTATGCCCCCCCCCCCCCCCCCCCCCCTCCCCTGTAGGCTGTAAGCACGTGAAGGGCATCCTGCTGTACGGGCCGCCGGGCTGCGGCAAGACCCTGATGGCGCGGCAGATC
>CM055207.1:16420053-16621170 GCA_029224185.1 Karalla daura | reverse complement strand
TGTGTGTGCGCGCCCTCAGTTAAGTGTTTTATCAGGTGCGCTGGGCTCCGATCGACACAGCTCCCGGCAAGTGCCCGCGCCCGCAGACGCACAGCACGGCCCATATTGGAGGGTGATGATAAATGACGGACAAGGTGGTGGGGGGGGGGCCCTGACACGGGTCTGACGGCTGTGACGCTCCGCTTCACTCCTCCAAACACTTACTCCTCCCTCCCCCTCCTCTTCCCCCTCCTCCTCCTCCTCCCGGGCCTGACCTTTCTGCTCTGAGGGAGCGCACTGTCCCCTGACACGTTGTGCAATCTGAACCCGCGGAGCTCCAAGCAATGGGTTTCATTAGCGGGGCAGTTGAGGAGGGGAGGGCATGGGGTTCGAGCAGTAGGCCAAAGCCGCCCGTCACTCAGCTGATTTCTGTTTCTGGTTTTGTTTTCACATGCCGCTCTGTGTCCGCAGGCCAGCAACACGGTGGAGGTGAACATCGAGACGGCCCGAGAGGCTGCAGGTCAGCCGGCTTGGACTTCCTGGCCTCGCTGAACAACGACATCAAACCCGTGAGTGCCTTCTCCTCCTTCCTTCCTCCTCCTCCTCCTCCTCGCCCGTTGCACCTCGCGTCTGGCTGTCTCCGTCCTGTCCCGCAGCCCGCTCCGCGTTCGGGGAGCGCAAGATGAATGAGTAGACGGCATTGATTCGAAGCAAAACGCCTCTAGGTGGCTGACGAGGAGGGAGGGCTGCCAGGCGCTATCGGCCTCGACAGGCCTCTCGCACAAAGAGCCTTCCTGTTCCAGGTGTTGGTTAATCCACGCGGCCTAAACACGCCGTCAATCCATAAAGAGGGGTTGATACCACGTAGCCCCGACATCAAAGCGGCCTCCACATAGACAGGAAATGTCTCCCGAACACCTCGATTCACCGGCCCTCAGGCTCATCCACCTCCATACCGTATGTCTGCTCTCTCATTTGGTTTCTCCCACTCTCTCTCTCTCTCTCTCTCCGTCTTCCTCCCTCTCTCGTCCAGGCCTTTGGAACCAACCAGGAGGACTACGCCAGCTACATCATGAACGGGATCATCCGATGGGGCGACCCCGTGTCGGCCGTCCTGGAGGGACGGGGAGCTGCTGGTGCAGCAGACCAAGAACAGCGACCGCACGCCCCTGGTCTCAGTGCTGCTGGAGGGGTACACACACACATGCATGCACCCGCACACACACACACACACACGCATGCACCCGCACCACAGACGCCTAGATCTATGCATCTGTGACCCTAAAAAACATCACTCGGGGCCGATCTGCGCCTCCAGGTCCTCCCAACAGCGGCAAGACAGCCCTGGCCGCCAAGATCTCTGAAGACTCCCAGTTCCCCTTCATCAAGATCTGCTCCCCCGACAAGATGATCGGACACTCCGAGATCGCCAAATGCCAGGCCATCAAGAAGGTGAGGCCCGTTGGTGCGCACTGCTGCGATGTGTCTCACACGCTCCAGACAGGTCAGGAGTCGGCAACATCTGCCATCTGCCTTTTTTTTTTTACTTTTTTCTTTTGTTTTTCTGGCCCCGCTTTCAGAGCTGCAGCGTAGTTGGAGGTACTGGTCCAATATTAGCACTCGGCGCCGCATGAAGTGGTGTGTGTGTTTGTGTGTGTGTGTGTGTGCGTGTGTGTGTGTGTGGTGAGCAGGTGATGGAGGCGGAGTCTGTTTGCATATTCACGTTTAAGAAAAAAAAAAAAAGGTGCAGGAAAACGTGACCCGTATTCGAACAGAGACAAATATTTTGAATCGGGCTCCTCAAGGGAAAGGTTTCAGAATCGGGGCGTGCAAAAGTTCTGAAGCAAAAAAGAAAAAGTTGCACGGGGGGGGGGGGGGGGTGTCGAAAGTCGGGTATCCTGCCGCTGGCTCTCGTTTTGCCGGACGCCGTGGTGATAATAACCGGCGCTCGGTGACTTCGCGTCCCGACAACGTGAACCGAGCCGGAGCTTAAAAGGCCTCAGACCGGCTCGAGAAAACATGGAGGGACCCCCAGTCGAAATTGAAAACACTGGCGGACCATCACGTCAGATTCAAAATGACAGGCGATTACGGAAACCTGAACGGAGCATTCCTTCTCCCTCTGCCTGCTGCTGCTCTCTCTCTCTCTCTGTCTCTCTCTCTCTGTCTCTCTCTCTCTCTGTCTCTCTCTCTCTCTGTCTCTCTCTCTCTCTGTCTCTCTCTCTCTCTCCCAGATTTTTGAAGATGCCTACAAGTCCCAGCTCAGCTGCGTGGTGGTGGACGACATCGAGCGCCTGCTGGGTGAGTTTGTCCGCTGAGTTGGAACAGGGGAAAACGGCAACGACGGTAATGAGTCTAACGAGAGTCTAACGAGAGTCATTTTGCCATCCACCTATCCAGACTACGTCCCGATCGGCCCTCGCTTCTCCAACCTGGTGCTCCAAGCACTGCTGGTGCTGCTGAAGAAGCCCCCTCCCAAGGTAAGCAGCCATCCCCCCCCCCCCCTCTCTCCGCCCCCCCCCTCCCCTCTCTCCCCTCTCCTCTCTCCCCTCTCCCCTCTTTCTCCCTTCTCTCTCTCCTCTCTCCTCTCTCTCTCCTCTCTCCCCTCTTTCTCCTACCTCCCCCTCTCCCTCTCTCCCTCTCTCCCCCTCTCTCTCCTCTCTCCCCTCTCTCCCTTCTTTCTCTCCTCCCTCTCTCCCCTCTCTCTTCCTCTCTCTCCTCTCTCTCCCCTATCTCTCCTCTCTCCCCCCTCTCTCCTCTCTCTCTCCTCTCTCCCCCTCTCTCTCCCCTCTCTCTCCCCTCTCTCTCCCCTCTCTCCTCTCTCCCCCCGTCCCCTCTTTCTCCCGTCTCTCTCTCCTCTCTCCTCTCTCCTCTCTCTCTCTCTCTCTCCTCTCTCTCCCCCCTCTCTCCCCTCACTCTCCCCTCTCCCTGGCCGGCTGCTGCTACTCCCCCGGCTGGCAGAGAGAGGGCAGCAGATCTTCTGGATGCCAGCGAGGAATTGTTGGAGGTCTCCGGCTGCGGCTGGCATGTGTGTGTGTGTGTGTGTGTGTGTGTGTGTGTGAGTGTATGGTTATTAGCCAGTGTTTTGGTCCAGGCCTGTTGTGCTCTGTGTGAATGGTGGAGGTAGAGACCCATTTCTCATAGTTTTCTTTGCTTGTAGTGTGTGTGTGTGTGTGTGTGTGTGTGTGTGTGTGTGTGTGTGTGTGTGTGTGTGTGTGGGCTGATGGGTTTGTGAATGAGAGTATAGCCCCACTATATGGCCGCATGTGCATGAGAAGTGGCGCGGGGCCTGCTGTTGAATGCCTGGCCGCAGCGCTCCTCTGTGGGTTGTAAAGCGCTGAGCCCAGCGGGGTGCCTGGGGCCGGGGGGAGGCCGGGGTGGGGGGGTGGTGGGGGCCGGGGGGGGGGGCCGGGGGGGGGGGGGGCCGGGGGGACAGGCAGGAGAAAGGGCTCTGTGAGAGAGCCAGGACCTGGCAGCGCCGCCGCCTGTGTGGCACCTCATCTGCATGCAGCATCACAACCCCCCACGCCATGGGGGGGCAGCCGGCAGCCATAATCCCCCCTGTCTGCTCGCCACTCCTCTGCCTCTCCTGCCTCGCCGTCCCCGCCTGGTCCCCCTCCAACTTGTCGGCTTAAGCCGAGCTAAATTTCCCCCTCGCTTCTCCTCTTTCTTCCCCGCTCATGTTTGTCCTCTCTGCCGTTGTCTCCTGTTGTTTTCCGTCCTGTTATGCTCCGTCCCGTTGTCCGCCCCCCCCGCCTCCCCTCCCGTCCCCCCTCACCCCCTACTCCTCGCGGCTCCTGGTATTCTGTTTGTTTGTGACGCTCTGGTGGGGACTGGAGGGCACCGTCAACCTGGAGACAGCCCATAGGGGCTCTGTCGCAAACTGCTCCAGCTCTCTGAAACCCTGCTGAAAGTGTTTTTTTTTTCCACTCCACCATCCCCTTCTGCGTCCCGGTCCCCATCAGCTCATGACAGCTTTTTACAAGCTAGTGACATCATGCCACGAATGGATCCCATCGGGACATCAAATCACAGTTTTTATTGTGGGAAGATTTTGTGGTCAAATGTGCTAGATTTATGTTCATGTGGTTCGATCCACAACATCGAGGTCTGATTCCCAGAGCTTTGAAAGACCTCTGTCATCATTTAGAGATGATAATAAACATGCAATAATTCAGATCCTACTGTCAGTTATATTACAAATTGGTGTTCGCTACATACTCGAATGATACCAGTCTCCCATATTCTGGGAACTCTCTGAAGTCACCCTTTCACACCCTCTAGTTTCCCTCCATAACTGAATGGGGGCTCCTCAGGTCGCCGAGGTCGCACGGTAAAGCTGAAACTGCAGAAACGGAACATGACGGAATGGTGGATGGATGGATGGGTGGATGGGTGGATGGTGGATGGATGGATGGACTGACGTCTCGGTTGCATGTCCGTGTCCCCCCTCAGGGCCGCAAGCTGCTGATCATCGGCACCACCAGCCGCAAGGACGTGCTGCAGGAGATGGAGATGCTGGACGCTTTCAGCACCACCATCCACATCCCCAACATCTCCAGTGGCGAGCAGCTGGTCGAGGGCCCTGGAGGTAGCGCACACGCACGCACACACACACACACACACACACACACGCACACACACACACACTCTGCTTTCCTCCCACCGTCCGAAAACGGGCACATTTAGGTTGATAGGGACTTTGATTGAGCCCGTCCCGATCTTCCCTGTTCCCTCTTCTAACGGCATCCTCTCCCGACCCCCCCCTCTCTCTCTGCAGCTGCTGGGCAGTTTTCCAGGAGGTGGAGCGGGCCAGCATCGCCAAAGCCGCCAAGAACCAGGTCCTGTCGATCGGCATCAAGAAGCTGCTCATGCTGATTGAGATGTCCGTGCAGGTGAGGATACCACACAGTCACAGTCTCCCTCAGGTGAGACCAGGACAGCATCCCTCAGCCTCCGGAGGTCAGGCCTCAGCTTTCAGTCACTTGTCGAAATATATATTTTTTTTGTGATTCCAAAAACATGGAAGCCCGAGCTGGGCCGAGGCCACCTTGTCGTTGTGTCTTCCTCCCAGCGTCTGGTCTGAGCCGCACCCCCCCCCCCGTTCCCCCCCCCCCCCTGTCCCCTCCTCCTCCTCCACATCTGGCCGGCATTCCTGCCGGCGTCGCGGAGCGCTGTCATCCATTAGAAAAAGAAAAAAAAAAAAAGAAAAAAAAAAACGCGTGGCCGCCTCGATGATTTGTCGAGCAGAAGGATCCAGAACATTTCCAGTTCGCGGGCTCTCCTCCAAGCCTGTCCAGACCCGAGCCTTCCCCAGCCCATGGTCACGTGTTGGGAATCTGATGGAGGCTGCTCTCTCTCTCTCTCTCTCTCTCTCTCTCTCTCTCTCTCTCTCTCTCTCTCTCTCTCTCTCTCTCTCTCTCTCTCTCTTCTCTCTCTTTCTCTTTCTCTTTCTCTCTCTCTCACACACTCACACACACTCACACACTCTGTGGTTTTGGTCCACCAACAATTTAGAGCAAATTCAATTTGCATCTGTCATCATGGGGGGGGGGGTTCACACATGGCAGGTTAAAAAAACATGTATGTGGACGGTGAACAGGGAAAGGAAAACAGGGATGAGCCACTCCGAGCACTTTCTTGGCCCCCTCTCGGCTTGATAAGCACAATAGGTGTTAAGTCTGCCTACCTTCTGTAAGATGCCCGCAGGGCCCTGTGGTTTGACTTGGCGCTTGGCTCCGATTTTTCCTTTTTTTTTTTTTTTTCGTTTTTTTTTTTTTTTTCTTTCTTTCTTTTTTCTCTCTACGTTTAGACGGAGGGGCCTTGCTGGAATCGACACACTTGTTTCCGACTCCCACTAGCGGGGCAGGTCAGTCCTAGCGTAGACTGACGCTTCTTAAGGAGGCCGTAGCCCCCCCCCCCCCCCCCCCGGTTCGAACCCCCGGTCAGATCCAAGCGTCCAAAAAACGCTTGGATGTGACCGGGGGGGTGACTGTGACCGTCCCTCCCTCGCTCCGTGCGAGCTGGGAAAGGCTCCGGCAGACCACCCTGTGACACCGTTGTGTACAAAGCAGGTTAGAGGCCGGGTAATTCGTGTTTTATTCCTCTAATAACCCCCACACACACACACACACACAACATTTGACGAGCCTGTGACTGGCTTTGCTGTGCTTTGCTGGGCCAACAACAAGACAGCACTGTGTGAAAGGGTTTAGGGACGGTTTGTCTGCTTATCGTAGCTCTGGAGCCGCCGTTTGCGCCGCCTGTTGTCTTCCTCCGTGCGCACTGACCACAGGCTCTGCAGAAACGGGACGTGCTCTTCCAGTGTGGAGAAATGAGGCCAATGCGGAATACCGCGGAGATCCGCTGGGCCTGGCCCCCAAAAAGGCGCCTTCCCCGACACACACCCAGTCCAAAAAAACGCCATTTTCAATCGTGAAATGCCCCATTCAGTCATTTTCTCGCACCGGCTTCGACAGCTGAAGCTTCCCGTGCCAGCGTGCAACATGGCGGCCGACATGGCGGCGGGTACATGGGCGCGTCCACTTGGCCGACGGGGTCGGACTCGCATGCATCGGAAGGACACATAGGGTCGCCCCATGGCTTCTGCTGGCTCCGTTACGAGGAATGGCGGCCGCCTCCAACTCCAACTCCTGGCTTCTTCGAGCCTCCTTCGTGAACCAATGGGTGACGCTTGGTTTGTTGCCACACGCGGGCCAGGGGCGTCATCGGTCCAGGCCGCCTGCTCCCGGCTTCCGAGGCGCATGGACCTGTCCGTAGCGAGCACGAGCCGCAGAGGCTCACGACCGCCCCGCGGCCTGACCCACATCCACATGTCGCCTGTTCGTCTTCTGGCCCCGACGGCGTGCCTGCGGTATGCTGATGATGTGTACGGCCCGTTTGTCGAGGCCGGATGCTGCGTAATTGCTGCGGTATGCGCCAATGCAGCCGTGTTCTGCACGCACACACGCACACACGCACACACACACACGCACGGAAACTGCACCCGAAGAAGGATGAATGCGTGTTTGCCGAGACATGCTGCAATCAGCCGCCCGGCTACGCACACACACACACACACACACACGCGCACACACACACACGCACACACGTGCGCTCTCATTCCAGCGCTCTCCTCTCTGGTAGCTACAGGCCATCCCCAGACGCTCTGTAAGTCATAGCATAGGTTGCCATTAATTTAACTTCCTCCTCCCTCCTCCTCCTCCTCCTCCTTCACACTCCCGTTCGTACAAACTGAAGGGGACGTGCAGGACGGGTCGCGTCGTTCCAGGCCCCCTCCCCTCCCTCCCTCCCCTCCCCCTCCCATCACCTAGCCGCTGGATTTTTTAAATGAAACAGATGCCGGTTTTGAAACATAACGAAGCGCCCGGGCCCCAGTGCCAGAAATGTTGGGACACTTAGCGGCTCGTAAATTAAAAGTGGAACGCGGTCGCTTCGCAAACAAACTCTGGTGTTTACTGGCGACGCCTTTTGCAGAGCGCTTCCCCCAGCCTGGGTTACATCCCGGGGCCCCAGCCAGCTAGCCGGCGGCTAGCTTAGCTTAGCATTCTCACAGTAAAGGATCAGTTTTTGTTTGTTTTTTTTAACCGTGATATTTTTCAGGGTTGACACGGGTGTCGCACGCGTGGATTTGGATGCGTTCGTGTTGGAGAATGTGCGTAACACTGGGGGGGAGAAAAGGGATGCCACGATTATGTCAAAGCTGGGAAAGTGAAAAAAAGTACCCTTGAAACGGCCTGGAAGTGCTTGAATGAGACCTTGGAGAGGCTGCGCGACGCCTTTTTTTTTCCCCTCTCTCCCTCTCTATGGATTAAACAAACAGGTCGCGACATGTCAAAAAATGAGCTTCAGAGGTGCTGCCCGGGCTGACTCGTAGACGGAGGCTTCTCGCACACTCTCAAACAAAGTCGTGTGTGTGTGCGTGTCTGCCTCTGTGTGTGTGCGTGTGTGTGCGTGTGTGTCTCTCTCAGATGGATCCTGGCTACAGAGTCAGCAAGTTCCTGAGTCTGCTCAGGGAGGAGGGAGCGTAAGTATTCCTGACACTGAACACGGCACGCCACTTTAGTCCTCCACGTTTCCAAATGGAAGCGTGGAGGTGTTTACATTCTCGTCACTGCGTCGAGTGTGATGGATTCCGCCCTCCATGTCTCTCTCTCTCTCTGTCTCTCTCTCTCCCCGACAGACTGAACCGTGATAAGTTCGTGGCCATATAGACTGTGCGGAGCCACACGGCCAGTGGGGAGGCGTCCATCCTTCACCTGTGAGGTCCCGGCCGCTCGCCCCCCCCCCCCGGCTCAGACGGAGGACGGTCCAGATAGAGCTAGAAACTGGACACCTGGAGACACCTCCCCGCTCGGCCCGCGCGCACTCTTTAAGATACGGAGATCCGAGATAGTTGCACACGGACACACAGCCCCCCCATCAACCTTCGCCCCGCTCCGGCTCGCCCTGTAAAAGTTCACGTTTCTCGCCGGGAACATCATAGGCGTCTCTCGGTGACTCAGAGCAGCTCCCCAGGCCGGGCCGCCCCCCCTGAGACGTATGGTATAGCTGTCGGCCGCCGTGCCTAAAAATAGGCCGAGCAGACAGGTGCTCTCCTGTGGCGGCACGTCTCCCTCGCCTGCCTCGCTCCTCTCGCTTCTCTTTGTCTCTCTTCACTCGGCTGCCGAGGAGCGGAATCCTTGAAAAGAGGCGGGAGGGAGGGAGGAAGCGAGGGAGGGATGCTTCCCGTCTCTTCCCATCCCTGAAGCCAGCGCTCCCCGCTGTTGTCTGTCTATCACATGTCCTGGAGGCTGTAATCTGTGCGTCTCCGCTCGGATCCACGTACGAGAAAGAGGCGAGCGCTCGGCGCGCATGGCACAGACTCTTAACTAACTCGCTGTGTGTTTGTTTGTTTGTTTGTTTGTTTGTACAAGTCTTTGTAATTCGATCATTCCAATCCATGGAGCCTGCCATGCCTTAAAGATCTCACTCTGTCCTCGCGACGTTGTACACATGCCTGTTTCTGACCTTTTTATTTCACGAATAAATTAATTATGTTGCCAAAACTTGTGCGGAAAGTCTCCTTCACGCGGCAAAACGGCGCGTCCGGCGGGGACTACTTTCGGCGGTGGATGGATACGCGTTTGGAAAAGCCGGAGTCGGTGTCTCTGGCGGCGGGACGAGGCGTGTGGCGTGGAGTCGACGTGAGTTACGGAGGTAATGAGGGAACACGTCACCCCGTGCAACATGTGGCGATGTGTTTTTAATCACTTCTGGACAACGAAACGAGACGCATCGCTGCCGGCCCCGGCCTGTTGCTGAGACCTGTTGACGATCCGGAGACCCTTCTTTAAACACCTCACTTCATAAACCACACGTCCAGAGTGTATCTGTCGCTTTATTTCCACTCTGTGGATCAGCCGTCTGTGTGTGTGTGCGTGCGCGCGCGCGCGTGAACGTGCTCCGGTGAGAAAAGGCGAAAGAGACAGTTTTGTTCTTCAAATATATAATCTTAGTTCAGTCATACAGATATATACATTGTATAATAAATAATATTTATAAAAACATAACATTTACGATTATAAAATAAAAAGGGAATTATTCACTTTAAAACATTTGTACAAAACTTTGGATATAGCGGCGAGGGGTGCGGGGGTGGGTGGGTGGGCGGGGCAGGAGGGAACTCGACAACACGGAGAGGTGGGACCAGGCATTGGAGGAGGAGGAGGAGGAGGTGGGGGTGGGGGGGAGCTGGCTGCGTAGGAGATGACAGGAGAGCTACGCTACGTCACAAAGACGGGACGGCCTCTCCGCTACGGGGGGAACTCGGGAGTTTTGTTGCCGAGCATAATTAATAGGAAGCAGGTGGGGCTGTCAGAACATGTTACCTGGAAACCTCTCACAGCCTGTTCCACCACCGAGAGGAGCCTGTCATCCACCTATCCGTTCACTCATCCACCCATCCATCCATCCATCCACTCACTCACACACACATACACATGCTCACGTCCCTCACACATGAACCATCGAGCTGCTAGTGAAGTTCTCGGACTGTCTTCCTTTGCTTTTTAATGCCCGTGGGATCCTCTGCATCGTCCCCTCGGATCTCCTTCAACCAAGAGGGCGAAGAGAAGATGGCCCACGGCGTGCTAAAGCTTGACTGGAGATGGATCTCCCGCTCGTACGGTCTGAGCGTCGTCTCGCTCTAACCCTCCTCGCGTTGCATCATTCTGGTGGAAATTATGAGGCCGACCGTTCCCGGACGCAGGAACAAAAGCTGTCAGTCAAAAGGGAGGCTCAGGCCGAGGGGTAAACAGTGCTCAGCTGTTTACCACCTGGAGTTCCGTGTGGCAGAGTAGTGCGTACATGTACGTGTGTGTGTGTGTGTGTGAGAGGGGTTTGCTGCTTGGTGGAATGAGCATGCTTGTTCACACACATGCTGCATACCTCCAGTCCCGGCCCACTGGTAATATTTCAGAAATGCGAGGCTATAAAATCAGGCTGCAGCATATATCTTCCAGGCTCAGTGTCAGCGAGCGGGGTCGGGGCTAGGGGTGGGGGGTAGGGGTGGGGCGTGGGGGCAGCAACATCGAGGGGTTTCATCAGCTCAGTAGTTAACAAAAGACACCTCCAACACCTGCCTGCTGTTCCCAGGTCAGTTCAGTAGTTACAAAGTGATCGTTTCCTGCGGCGCTGACGGCGTGACTCGGTGACAGAGGTTGGTTTAGTTTCAACAGACAGACAAACAAACAAACAAACAAACAAACATAGGTCAAAAACAGCCGGAAGGGCCAGAGAAGTGAGGTGTTAGTTAGAAGATGCTTTTTATTCAAAAGCACAGAGAGTCTGAAAGGTGTTTTTTTTTTCTTGTTTTTGTTTTCGTTTCTCCTTTTACTGCATTAATCTCACAGGTACAAAGTGTTACTGTACATGCCACAGAGTGAGCATGGAGGAGGGAAATAAATAAAGACGAGGGGCGGGGTGGGGTCGGGGGGGGGGACTGGGGAGGCTGTGATGCTGCTGTGAGGGGCAGGAGGGGAGGAACTTGGGGGGGGGGGGGGGGGTGAGGGACAGACTCTGGAGCATGTTTGTCTTTTTACACAAGGTACCGATGTGCCCCCAGCCGTCCTGGGTGTGCACTGGATGGATGGAGAGTGTGTGTGTGTGTGTGTGGGGGGGCTCGGGGGTCGTGCAGGCAGAGGGCGGGATGCAGCACTTGTAGTCCAGCAAGTCAGTTTGTCTGAAAGCGCCTCTCTCTCTCTCTTTCTCTCTCTCTCTCTCTCTCCCTTTCTTGCTATCTCTCTCTCTCTCTCCCTCTCTCTCTGTCCCGGCCTCAGTCCCTCACTTGCACGTGTGCACGTCGTAGACGCGCACGCACTCCTGGCAGCTGACGTAGCAGCACCAGTGGAAGATGCAGTGGCACTTCTCCTTGCGCTTCTCAGTCCGGGTGTTGTGGCCCCGGCCGCAGCACAGCAGGTCGCAGCCCTCGATGCCGTGCGACGACACGTTGCAGACGCGGTCGCGCGTCCCGAACGAGCCCGTCTCCGGGTTGGGCTCGCAGAAGTTGGGCGAGCCCTCGTAGTAGACCAGGTCGCGCTCGGTGGGGTGCTTGAAGAAGTTGTACTTGACGCGCAGCGTCTCCACCCAGCCCCGGGACTCGCGGTGCTTCTCCACCACCATCTCCGAGGCGCTGTCGTACTTGTCCTTCAGGTAGTCGCCCAGCATGCGGAAGTCGGGCTGCGCCCACCAGCACGTCTTCACCTCGCAGCTCCCCGACAGGCCGTGGCACTTGCAGCGCAGGTGCATGTGGTCCAGGATGGTCTGAGGCACACAGGGGACAACGGGGTCAGCACAACGCATCACTTCCACAGACTGTCGAGAATTTTAGCACTGGCCTCTGATCGATTGTTGGAATAGGAACTGGATCGGTTCTCGCCTACAAGATGGTGAATGGGAATGACAACAAGTTCAGTGCAATTCAAGGAAATCATATATACTGGTTTGGTTAAAGTAAAACGTTCTGGGAATTGAAGAGTTCTTACATCAAGTCCCACAAAACAAACGTTTTTAAACATATTGTTGTCATGTTTACAAGCAGCCTGTGGTATCACAGGTTAGGGTTAGGGTTATTCAGTCAGTCTCAATTCAATTTTGCATTGCCCTGATGTTTACACACCTCCTGCCCTGATTCAGCACTGGGTTCTTCCCCCAAACTAAAATGTCCTACAGGTTTTCTGGACCCAATGTAACATAGGAGCACAAACATCGTATTTATTTTTCTGTACTCCAAACTGTGTTTACTGTGAGCATGATCATGTTCAGGATGTCAAGCCCTCAGAGCACTGATCACGCATGGACACATGTCTGTCCAACATCTCTATTGATGCTGCCTGTGCTTATATTATTTCCCCTTTACATATTGAAAAAGTTTTGTTTACAGTCACCGAGTGGGTTCCAAAATGACAAATAGATTTGAATGCCTGATTCAGAACTATTGGAGAAAACTTTTCCCAGCCTGGAAATAAGTGAAAATCGAATTTCCTGCGTTTTCTAACATGACCTAATATAAAATAAATCAGCCTGGCAGCAGTCCAGCACTTTTAAGCTTTCATAACCCAGTTCTCTCGGAGGCCTTGAGGCAAAGCTCCTCTCTAAATGTGTGTTTTCAGGGTAAAGTCCCTGTGTGGAGGCTTTGATCCTGCTCAGACTCACAGCCGTCACAACAGAGAGTGCGAGCATCAGAGCTTCTATAGGAGCCTCTGAAACACGGAGCGCTTCTCCTCTGTGGCTCCGCGCTTTCACAGGTCCCCGAACGCTTTCTTTTCGGAGCCCGGCGGAGGAGTTCCTCTGCATGTTCTGACTTCTCTGCACAGCGTCGCTCAGCTGCTGCTGGTCTTGAACGCCCCCCCCCCCCCTCACCACCACCACCTCCACAACCCCAAAATTTGCAGCAAACTCAGTAACGCAGACTAACAAAAGCAGCTGAACTACCTTCTAGGGTGAGGTAGTGCCGGGGTAGACGCGGGGTGACATCATGCGGCGCTGAGCTCGTCATGCCAACATCACGTCCCAGCCCGGGGCGGCTAAATACTGGAGCGTGCGAGGGCCAGGTGGAGAGAGAGGAGGGGGGGGGGGTGAGCAGCCTCCTGACATTAGCCTCAGCTCCTGTGCTCTCACATCAAAGGGCCGGCGTGCTGCCGTGTGGTCCCTCCGCCGCCGCCCCCCCCCCCCCCCCCCCCTCCCCGCGCGGCCCGCGCGCCCGGGGAGCCCGTCCGCCCCCCGGGGGCGCTGACAGCAGCCGGTGATGTTTTAAGTCGGAGCCGATTTCCTTCTCTTCCCCCTCGACTCACTCGGGTTATTTGACGGGCAGGGAATTTTTCATTGGGACGCAAGGCATGAAAGGCGAGGCGGGCGGGGAGGTGTCGCTCACATCAGTAATTAACCAGTCATTCAAAGTCGAGTGCCGGTTTTCAAGTGGAAAGCTCAGAAATGTGCGGACAAGTCAAATACCGAATCCCCAGCCGTCACGGGAACAATTAGTAATCCCCGGCAGGAAGGCTCCTTGCACAAGTCTGCAGCTCCTCGCGGCCCCCCCCGTTCGCCGTTCGCTGCATCTCGGCTCCCGTTCAGCAGCGCAGGGCGTCGGGCCGCCGGATTCAACTCTGGAGCCACCGCATGTCCATCAGCTGTGACACCGCTCCGTCCGATCGCTTTGTTCCTGCGTGGCGACGACGCCGGGGGGGACTCTCCTGTCCACCTGGGTGCCGGTGGAGGAGCCCCGTGACGCAGCCCCTGCTGCCTGTTCTGCTGCTCTGGGAGCGGACAGGCTACACCGCTTAGCTCTCCTAAAAGTCTCTCTCGTGGAAGGGTGTTTATGATTCAGAGGGGGTTGAAACAAGGGCCGCTGGACGCCCTTGTAGAAACTTAATAAAACCTCGTGACAGACAAGTTTAACATGATTTTGCCGCCTTGCGGTTTCACGTTGTTCGATCCCCACCCCCCCGCCCCGCTTTTCTAACCTCTTTAATATTCCAGTGTATTATTATTGCTGCGATCATCGTGTTTCAAACTTGCTGGAAAGAGGCTGGGGACAATTCATCCCCGTTTGGACATGACAGTGCACAAAGCCGGGCCCTTTCGGGGAAATGGTTTTCCCAGTTTGATGCGGAGGAACTTGACTGGCCTGCACAGAGCCCTGACCTCAACCCCATCCAACACATTTGGGATGAACTAGAACACGGACTGCAAGCCAGGCCTTATCTAAGGCTCAACATCAGTGTTGGACCCCACAAATGCTCTCAGTCTGAATGGGAGCAAATCCCTGCAGCCAGCCAGCTTCCAAAATCCTGTGGGAACCCTTCCCAGAAGACTGGAGGCTGTCGTTACGGCCCATTTTAATGGTTTTTGGAACGAAGCTTTCAACAATCGCGCGTCACGTGTCCGCATACTTTTGACCGTTTCACCAGCTCGCTGCGGAGCAGAACAGCGCCCTCCCTGCACGTTTCCCCCCTCACGTGTCTCGGGGCGGGCTCACCGTGCGTCCGGCCTCGTTGTTGTGCCGGTTCATCGCCGAGCGGGCGTCCGGCCGGTTCTCCCTGGCGTCGGCGAACTCCCTGGAGACCAGCACCCCGAACTCGGCGTCCTCGCTGCAGCCGCCCCACTTCCAGCCCTCGCCGGGGGGCCCCTTGTGGTGGGAGTCGCAGCCGCACATGGTGGACGTGCCCTCGGCGCAGGAGCGCGTCACGGCGAACGCCACGCCGGCCGAGGCTATGGCGTGGACGAAGGCCGACTCCCTGGTGGCTGAGGCAGAGGCAGAGAGAGGGTCAGTCTGTGGAGGTCGCAACCCTTCTTCAGTGTCACCCTTTATCTGAACATGTTTCGTCTTGATTACGACCAAAGCTACGCGTCGCCATACCCCTTCATATGCAAGAACACAAGAATAAAGTTCATATCTAGAGTATATTTCATCTGCCCACACATTTTATATTTGTCCACTTTTATTTTTCTATTTTTAGTTGCATGTACAGATTCACTGATGCTCTCACCCGCCTCAGACTTTAACAGTCTTGGAATATATGGATAAGTCTCCATATAGTCCATTGTATTGCCAATCCTCCAAGTTTTTTAACTGTGGGACAAGTAAAGATTTATCTAAGATAATATATATTTACAAGATATTATCTTGCATTGCCTATCAAATAACGCCCCCAGTCCAACAATAATTACAGTTACACCACTATTCACGCCATGTGCACTATCAGAATGAGGGGAGCATGTTTTGATACTGCATTTGAACATCTTCAGGGAAAGCTCACTTCAATAGACTAGTTTCAGTATGTTCTACGGAACAAGGTCGCATTGTTTCACGGGTGTGGAAGTCCAGATTTGTGAGTTTGCACATGCACAGAACCACTAAGTCGCACAAATCTATGAGGAGCAAAGCTTTGCTGCCTATGGGTAAAGGATCAAAACCTCCCTCCTGAGCGTCTATTAAGGTCACTGACTCAGGCAGGGTGTGATGGTGAGCAGCGACGAGGAAGCACCGGGAGCAGGACACATGAAGGAGCCTAAAAGCAGAGTCCCTGCAGTGACATCAGCCCATTGTGGTGGTGTCAGGGGGGCCTAGCGCTCAGCAGGATCTCAGTTGACCTCCTGTCATCCCTGAGGTGTGCTGCTTTGCATCTGGATAGTGTTTCAGGAATGTTGTCACCCCCACCCCCCCTCCCACCCCACCTCACCACCCGCCTCCCCCCTCCCTTCACTTCTCCCACCCATCCGTCCCAGTTCGGAGCCCAAGGCCTTCTGGGTGAAACCTAGCAGTGTGTCGGCCTGCTTCTTTTTTACACTCAGGGATGGAGTTACGCCTCCTTTGAAGGCAACAGCTTATTATGTAACCAGACACCATTGTTTCACAATCACAGCACACGTACCGTGGCTCACCCATTACACTCCTCCAGCTCTGTAGCAGACGTAAGAAAACACACACACACACAGCTACAGGGTCCTCCTGCAGTGGTTTCTACAGCACGGAGTGGCCAGAGTTTGCTGTACACACAATTCCCTGATCAGAGTTTTGAAATTTGTATGAACACAACCAGAGAATAAAAACAGTGTTTTGCTGACCACAGTGGTGACTGACGCCAGGAATTCCTCAGCGAATCAGCTGCCAGCGAGGATTTTCAGGACCCAATCAGAGGGGTTTACAAGCCACAGACAAAGTTTCCTGATGTTTGGCTGGAGACTTGTCAGATGTTCCCACCCTGAATTTGTCCACAAGACAAATTTTTCAATTTTATTTGGGGTGCACCGTTGGTGCATTCTGTTATGAGTAGCACTTTAATTCATATGTTTTCACATCTCTGAAAGCTGGGCAGCTCAGATGAGTCCGCTGTTGTGGACACGCCATATAGATGCTGACATGCTGGATGTAGCAGACCACACTTAATGTTCATTCCTTTTGAAAGAAACTTAAATCGAGCCATATAATTGATGGGATACTTTAAAGCTACCCTTTCACCTTTCTTTCCATATAAATGGGATGCAGTTTTGATTTAAATCCCCTCCGAGCCGTCGCATGACTGGATGATCCTCAGTCCTCAGGTTCGGCATCCCCGCTCACCCTGGCAAGCCTGGCTGGGCCCTCCACAACAGGGGCCTGTGAGCCCTGGGCCCCTGGAGCTCTGGCTGCTAGCCAAGGCTAGCGCTGCCCCTGCTACCTGCTGGGCCCATCAATCCGCCTTTGTTTCCCTTGTGTCACACTGTATTATCCACACAAAGGGCCCAGCGACTCGCGCCCCCACAGCCCCGCTCTGCCCGGAGCTGGCATTCCCTAAACTCCCTAACCCCCCCCCACCCCCCCACCCCTACACACCCCCCCACTCCAACCCCAACCTCCTCTCTCGCTCTCCCCAGCCACCCCTCTGCCAACACCCCGAGCTGAAATCCCATACACCAGCACCCACCGCAGGACCTCCACCCCCCACTTCCTCCAGGCATCCACCGACAGCGCCACCATGGCCAACGTGCAGCACCAAGGTGGCCGGGGCTGCTGCTCGGTGGCGCCCCGCTCGCTACCTCCAACTCCTCCGTTCATCACGCTCAAAGTGAGACGCTCGCTCTCCTTCCTTCTTCCCTTCCTTCCTTCCTTCCTTCCCTCCTTCCTTCGCTTCCCTATACCAAAGTGCACACCCCGGGCTAGGTTGGGAGAGATCCCCTTTCAGCCTGTTTTCATGACAGAGTCAAAAGGGCGTGTGAATGGGGCGTCCGTGGGAGCTGGACTGTGTGAGGCGCGCACTGGTCTTCATGCACAGTAGGGGTTGAGCAGAGCCCCCCGGCCCTTTTCTATTGCCTGTAATCTCATTTGGCCTCCCCTCTCCCTTTTATTTGACTGAGGAGCTTGGACTGCTCACACTGCCCAGATTTCTTCCCCTCTGACATACGGGGTAATTCATTTCCAATCGGCGGCCGCGCTCACAGCACACAAACTTCTACCTTCATAGTTAGACACCTGAAGCGGGACACCTGTGGTTGTAGTTGTGGCAGTGTTTCGGGAGACAGAGTCGGAGCCGAGGCATCGCGCAATTAGTATTCCGCGTGTGAAGCGCGTGATGGATGTCTCCCGCGTATCTGCGCCACTTGTCAGGTTCCGCTGATAGATTTACTGCGTTGACCCTCTTTCATGTACGAGAGCGTAAACATGGCCGGGAAGAGCGGAGCGGAGTCGCCGGCTCTGAAGACGAATGTGATACGGGGGGGGGGTAAAGATGGATGGAGGCTGGATAATGTGTCAGTGCCTGTACCTGCGCCCATTTCTCACAGGAGCCGGGAAAGGTGTATATTATTGTAATTGCCCTAGTTAGTCGTTTGTCAGCAAAAGCTCAGGGAACAGGCAGCGCTAAGCCTTAGGGTGGAAACTGTTAAATGCTATGTTTTGTAACAGCTTGCAATAGCCCTGGCTATATAACCTACTTTTTACAGCCGGGTGTTGTTTGGCAGAAATCATTTACTGTAGATTGTCATTTGTTTTTTTTGCTTTTTTACTGCCAGCCTCGGATACATGTCTACATCATTACAGAACAGAGTAGCGTTCCTCAACTGCCTTATCATCATTTATAATCGGGTGTGAGAGCAGGAAACATCTAAAACATGCGGGCCAATGACCCCTGAGGACCGGAGCTCTGGAACATTGGAACAGAGCAACAAAGATTCACGGCGAGATTTTTGACTCGCGTAAATAACTCACCTTTATCTAGCACGGGGCCAAAAATGGCCAGGTTGTCCTTGATGGTGGTGCAGTTCCATCGGCGGCCCCTGAACTGGTGCTGGCACTCCTGGATCCCCAGCTTGACGCCCTCGGCCACGCTGGGCATGATCTCGATGTAGTTGCGGCAGAAACGCAGCTGCTTGGGCACCAGGCCGGGAATAGAGCCGCACAGGATGGGTTGGGAGCCCAGGGACGAGTACTGCTGCCCGAGGGCCAGGGACCTGTGACGCACAGAGAGCGAGGGCAACGTTGACAGGGAGCTGCTGTGCATTAAAACATCTCAGTCGGCGCATTTGCTTAATGAGGGTTAAATTGGACAAAAAACAGAAAGCGTTGGAATTGCCGGATAGTCCCTGCTTCCAACCAGTATTTCAAATAAGGACAAAATACGGACAGCTGTTGAGTTCAGATGACACTTTTGTGTATTTATAAGATAACATCACGAAAATATTCCTCAAAGTAAGACTCTGGAAAGGCATCACAGTGGTATAACTGCACGGCAGTGGAAACCTCTCCAATCATCTCCAGCCCCGGTGATTTCACAATTTCACATGGTGTGTGGGGTGAAGCCGCCTCACGGTAAAAGTCTGAGTGGAAGCATCAGCAACACTCAAATCAAACCATTTTCAATGCAAAAAAATGTTATTTGTCCCGGGGGGCAACTGAACGCACATCATGACATGAAGGTGACCTGATCCATGATCCTGCTCCACAAGGTTAGATCTAACTATTATTCATTCATTCTTGAGGTTGTACTGACTCATCTACTTAATATAGTTTATATGAAGAGCTCCTTCTGTCTTTTTCACCTGGGAAGGGGGGGGGGGGCTAATAGGCCCTCTTCAGGGCAGGGATACAAGCTATTAGTACTGACTTTTCAAAGAGTTCCCACTTGTTAGCGTACACAGATCTACAGATCTGACAGATAACATACGAGAACCTGTCTGCTCAGTTTGGGAAAAGCCCCTTCACACAATTTCAAATATATGAAAACACCTGCCTGTGCCATACCATCAGTCATTTGTGGTTTACCTCTGTAGTTGATTTGTTAGGATATGACAGTGTATACAGCTGAGCTGGCTGGTGATGGATGGAAAGGGCATATCTGAGGCTGTGCGCCCCACCAGAAGGCCCGTGCAGATGTGCCTAAACAGGGATTAATCACGGCAATAAGACAGCTAAGATCAGCCCGTGATGCCAGAAACCATTACAGTTTCATTCGGGTAATTAATTTTAATTGCTTTCTTAAAATAAGAGAGAGAGAGAGAGAAAGAGAGAGGGAGAAACCATGTTTTCCATGCCCTTGTTTTAACTCGCTTTTTGTATGACAAGCTCAAACGAAACTGTACGGTTTCACCCAGAAGGCATCATGCATTTAGTGTAGGATGTCGGACTCAAGTGACTTGTTTATTTATATCAGGGGGCAAAAAAACCAAAACTCCAGTATCACCTGTAGAATCCTACGTGTTTCTGTTCGGGGGCCACGTTCTTTGGGGATGAGGGATTTGCAACAGATGTGTGTGTGTGTGTGTGTGTGTGTGATCGGGGTGCTCACAGGGCTACGGATGCGTCGATGCGTTGCCCCACCAGTGCTCGGCTGCCGAGTCTGGGCGGACAGCGTGGCGCTGGAGGCCATGGGAGAACCATGGGGGGGGGGGGGGACAATTGCTGCTGATCAGATCAGAGCGCCACTCGGGATGACCTCAGGACCCCTGCGGGGCGCAACCCAATCATGGCAGCCACCGACTCTGACAGATGAGCACGGCGCAGCGCCCCACCCCGACACAAAAGTCAAGCCATTGAAGTCACGGCCCAAAAATCCCCCCTTAGTTAGGTTCACGGCTCATGTGCGCTTTTGCTTTCTGCATATGGCTAAACCCCTGCCCCCACCCCGCACCGCAGCACCCCCCCCCCCCGCTCCACACACACACACAAGGTTTTTGATCTCAGGTGAGCATTGTTACAGCAGGCTCCCAGCTCTCAAGCGTTGCCAGCGGAGCTCACATGACAGTTGTGTTGCTTTTGCAGCAGATCTGGACACGAACCAACATCACCTTCTCTGCCACTTGTGTTGCCGGCGTGAGCGCTCACGTCGACGCCGACACACAACAAACAGTTCTAGTGTTTCGCCGCGAAACGCCGCCTGGCCGCGGCTCCCCGAGGACAGGGCCGTTACATAAACGATGTGAAAGTTTCAAATGGGGCCGCGCGGAGGGAAAAACAGGCCTCTTCCCTTTCATATCGAGCTTAAACCCGACTTTGCCCAATTTGATGTTCCGATGCGGACTTAGTCATAGGATAGCGCTCATCAATCTCAATTCGTGCTCTCGTCTTGGGTGTATCCAAGCGAAGGCAGCCACATTAGCTCATCTGCCAGTCCCCGTCCCACCAACATCACGGAGTTCAAGCGCTGCTGACTTCACCCAGTCTGGTGACTGAGTGACTAAGGACCTTAATTACACCGTCTGCTAGCTCGGTTGCTGCCCATTAATCTCTCAGTCATGGGCTGGACCAGAGTGGATGACTCCCCGCGCAGCCCTTGGTTTTGAACTCAACCTTGCCACTTGCTTCCCTACAACATCAGCCAACTGACTCAAAGAAAAATCTCTCCTCCCCAAGAGAGACATCTCTGGATTTTGCCCACTGTGCCAGCCTCTGTGCAGCATCTACTTGGGATGGCTGAACTGCCTGCCCACCACTCTGCCATGGAAGCTTAGCCAGTGATTTTGGGGTTTCTGATGGAATCAGTTCGCTCACCGCATGGGACTTTGTGGTGGACATAGCATGTTTAGACTACAGGCGGCGGATCTGCCAGCCTATTTGTCTTTGTTTGCGGAGGACGTGCCTCGCTTGATCCGTATGGACAGACGAGATGAAAGGGATATCTTCTTGGCTAGGTGCTAATGAGAGTCTTAACCCTGAGGGGTTATGAGGCGTATCGTGCAAACAGACACACACGCAGACTCATGCATGCAGACCACATGTGTGCCACGCTGATCCTGCCTGCTCTCCCCTCGCTTCTCGGAAGCCACGAGCAACGTGTCTCAACTGAGTGAGGGACCAGCAGACGCAGAGACCTCCGCAGCGGCAGAATGCCGGGGGAATCTGCTGCAGGGGACGAGACGAGCAGCCGAGCAGCAGTGAGCGGCAGGGCTTGGCAGGTGCATGCCCGGGCAGGTCCGAATGGGGCCTCTGCTGGCCTGGGGGGGTTTATGGCTTGGTCGGGGGGTTTTCTCCATATCCACGCTGGGCTGATGTGAAAGTATGACGGGCTGCTGGAAACCACAGAGACGAAGCCGGGGAAACAAAGGGACTCCACCACACACCTCGCTGAAAGGTGGAAAACTCACACAATCAAGACTGTAACACTGTCAACAAAAACTTCAACCACAGCCACTCCCAGCGCGATAAAATCACCACGAGCTCAGCGAGTTGGCTGGAGAGACGGGGCGGCGGGACGCACTCTGCTGCATCTCTCGCTCTTTATTCTGGCTCCTTGGGTGGAAAGGTGAGCCGTGGACTGCTCTGGTGTGAGAAAAGAAAACGCTGCAGCTGCTATTGTGGGAGGTCTGCATCACAGGGGTCAGCGTGCAGCGCATGTCTGTGCACAGATGAGCTTTCTTTGTGCGACAGCCTCCCATGTCCAGGGGCACAGAAAGTACCAGGTGACCCGCTGAACCTGCTTAGAACATGACATCTGACCTCGCCGCCTTCAGCCTGATGGCCTGCAGACGGTGTTTGAAGTTCATGACCAGGACCAGTATGCAACCTTCTAAAGATCAGGAACTAGCTCTTTTTTACTCTGCTACAGCCACGTCCGCATGTTGTCAAGTGCTGCTTCATGCAACTAGTCCGCCTTGCTGTTTACCTCGGTTAACTAAAGCCAGTTTGCTACGGGGAAACAAAGTCTGTTCTCTTTGTTTTGGGTCCTGGTCCCGACATGCAGAGATTTCATAACTATTGAAACAAAAAAGCCGGTTTTCCTGCGATAATAACCACATGATGCTTTCTATTATCATAATTTAATCATAAAACATGATCAGCTCTGCCTTTGTGCGCGCCTCTCATTCTATTCTCATTACTGAGACTTCTGCCTTGATAGTGGTTAGAGCAACAATAACTCACATTCATCGTTGCCCACCTTGTGTGAACCATTACCAAATTTCATATTATCAAGTGGAATAAACTATTTATTTTCTGAGGTATCATATTTTTATAGTTAACAACTATAAAAACAACTACATGCATGATCGATCCGATTCTACCTATCCGAGGAACAAAATGTTGTTAAACCGAAGCACGCTTGCGCCGTGTCCATATTACCACACAGTTTAATGGCTAGCATTAAAAGATGAACACGAACGAGGTTTAAAGACTCACGCAAAGCTGCGGCTCGCACGTGTGAAGGCAGACTGAGCAGCGCGGCTGTGTTCCTACTTGTAAGCTGCCACTTCCAGCGCGGTTATCGCGGAGATAATGGTGCGAGGCGGCATGCCTTAATCGTATCGCCCGTCCTGTGTAAACACGGTAACGGCATTGGCTGGGTTGCACCCTCGTTGCAGGACATGCTCAAAACTGCTGACACATGATGATATAATTTTCCATTCAGTTTCATCACAAGCTGGGACGCTCCTCAGACTCTTGCTTTCAGGTCAAGAGGAGACTTGGAGGTTGATGATGTATTCAACTGTGCCTCCTTTGTGCAGTCACAATTAGGGTTGCACTTTTTTAAGTTGGTACAATGGCAGGATTTGTTCAGCTCTGATGCTCTAATGAATCTCTCATCAAATCTTTTATTTCCACTCTTTTATTGGCCAAGAGCAGGATACAAAACACTTGGGGTTGCTTATTAAATATGACCTTTATTACATTTTCTGTTACTTGTAATGGCTTAAAGCTTCTACTAAATACCGTCAATAAGTAATTTGAAAGGACTCAGCCTTTGCAAACAGATTTGATACTGGCTTCACATTTTGATAAAAATGCTATTGTATTTCAATGTATTTACCAAAGTGGTACGATGGGTGCCAGTCGTTCTTAGCCGTGTCTGAACAAGTTAACTTATTTCATTACAGACAAATTAATGTTAGCTTATGCTGGGTTTATGCCTGAAGTGCTGAGTCCCAAGAGTGCTCTGTGAGAACCAGGCTCCAGGAAAGGCCTCTGCAGTTACACTCACTGCAGGAACGCTGTTTGCATTAAACTCTAATCTACCTCTAATTTACCTCTATATGTTGACGCCGCAGCTCAACTTGTCAGATTTGCCCGGAGGACATGATGTTTCTAAATGAGGCCCTGGCAGAGATGTGCATTGAAAGCTCTGCCATCAGAATTTCACTTATAAATCCCACCGCAAAGTCCTCTGAGAGATAAAGACGTGTAAAAGAGAGTAAGTGGGCCAAGGAAAGTTGCTGGCTTTGCCCGAGGATGGGACTTTTTCCTGGTGGAGGCTGGAATGCAACGCTCCTGTCTGTGTTTTGTTGTCTTCCCTTTTACTTTGGCACACTTTTGATTTGTAGTCCAACAGCTCCTGGCTGATCAGATAAAAAATGACAGGACCCCTGAAAAATGTTCAAACCTGTTCTCTCTCTCTACCTCCTTCGCCTCCCTCCCATCCCTCTCGCGCTCTCTCTCTGCAAAGTGAGTGCGGTCGGGACGACGAGCCCCTGCAGTCACGTATGCGCGGGGGTGAAGCGGGCGACGGAGCGGCTTGTAAACTTGTGAACCTGCCTGTCAGGGAGCGCATCGGAGCCGCCGAGACTGATGGCGCATCAGCGCTGGCTGTAGGTGGACACAGAGGGGCCTGGGCCGTCTTGAAAGGGCAGCGCTTGTCTGAATGAGGGCTGAGACGGCGTGAATGGAGCGCAACTCAAACAGCGCTTTGTTCCCTTGGCCCCCGCTCGTCGGGCGCAGCCTGTTGGCACCGCTGCCTCAATTGTCGGCGCTAATGCATCCTATGCAAATCATAACTCGCAACGGATCGCCCGAAATCTTTAAATGTATGTCTGGAATCTCCACGTGGAATATCCAAACACTGCATAGTGTCCTTAAAAGTAATTAAAAGCTTAATTGCTGTTGACTTTCTCATGCGTGCTCGATTTGAGCAGGAATGAAAAACTGCATTGTGGGAGTTAGGAGTGGGTTGGACATCTGAGACGGAGGCATTACTACCTAGTGCCCGCTTTACTTAATTTCAATGCTTCAAACGCTCTCAAATCTGGACTGTTCCATTCATTCTGTCCTAAGAAATACCTCTTACACATAGTGCTTTATGCATGACTTAGTAGAAAAAACAAAACTCAGCCTTCACTTGACCACGATGGTTTAAAAACCCCGCTCACTAGCCTTGATCCTGGATCTGACAGGGTAAATACGCAACACTGACTCTTTTTTCGTTCCGCGTCAATCAGTGGTTTGCTTGACCCGGTCGGTCACCCGAGGGTTCAGGTGGAGCCCGGGCTGCACAGGTGTGACGAGTGCTCCGTGACTGACCCTGTGTGTCAGAGAAGTGGCTCGCTACCCGTCATTAACATCTGAAACAAGCCGTGCAGGTGAGATCAGCCGGGTAATGAAGTCTTTAAATATCGTGCGTTTGTTCCTACGCACGTGTCCCCTAATGATCTCCTTGCCCCTGGCCGTCACTGTTTTCCCTTTGAGGAGCCGACCCGACCTGTGTTTTAGTGCAGCTAATAGCGGTGCACCGGGGGACTTTCGGGACTTGTCATTTCCTACAAGAGCACACTGCGCGTCCTTTGATGGTGGGTGAAGATTAGGACTCGCCTTTGCTGCTTTGAAATACCACTCTCCTTTGAACCTCTCACCTTGCTCGGGTCTGCCCGCATTGTGTCATCCTGCGTGCCTCTTCGCTGAGTCTTTGCGCGTTTTCTGAGTAATGTGCTGGATACGTTGCATACGTGGGCTCCTCCTGACGTGCCCGGTCTTTGGTCATTGTGTGACTGGCACCGCTCTTTGTGGTGTTAACATGGCTTCAAACTCATCTGAGTCACCAAATTTCCGAAAGTGTTTCCGATCAGCTCATTGACCGGTGTTGCCACATTAATCCCGAGTTGCCAAGTCATGCAAAAAATACTGGTTCTCTGCACATCAAACTGGAGGGTTACACTTGCTCTACTGGGAAAGTGTTAAAAGTGTGACATTTTTGCAGTGAACAGGGCTCCATAAACATAAAATTGAGTTGTTTTATTGGGGCCGAGACCTTGGTAGTTTTTGAACACGTCCCAGAGTCAAACATGTTTTTGAGTAAACTCACTGCATCTCTGTGGATGTCGCTCCCTGTGGAGACATTTCTCAAGGGCTTTAGTCCCAAATTGCCTACAGCAGCCCTCATCCATTCATAATGGAACCCTAAAGTTTCTTATGAATGACATTCTTCTGGACCTTCCTGCTCTTTTCTCCACCTTCCACCGCACTATTGAGAATAATACCCAAACATCCTTGATCTTTTCACACAAGGGCGGCAGACAGGGGAT
Organism: Karalla daura; assembly: GCA_029224185.1. Taxonomy (NCBI): domain Eukaryota; kingdom Metazoa; phylum Chordata; class Actinopteri; order Chaetodontiformes; family Leiognathidae; genus Karalla; species Karalla daura. The sequence continues at coordinate 16,595,436 of CM055207.1, read as the reverse complement.
TTTCCCGCAGCAAGAATCATTTAAGTGATCCTTTGGCCAGTGGTAGGGGTTTTGGGGTTGAAGATTGGATTGAAGATGGGAGGTGGGGGGTCACAGCCAGATAATGACATTCCTGAGACCCAGAGATAGACTCTCGAGCCCATTTAAGCCGCTCAGGTTGAACTGGAACGGGCTGTGTGGAGACTGGGAAGTTTGGTTAAGTTTGCATGAGATCTACCCCCAAGTTGTGCCACTGGTTTCAGTGAGGCTGCCGGTGCTAAAACCAGCCAATTTACACAGAAAGTCATATTCAGGCCTGGGTATGCTGAACTATTCAAGCAAAGAGTGTTGAAATCAAATCGCTGAAAGCTTCTACCATTCCCAGATCTTAACTTTTTAATGGCATCAAGAAAAAAAACTTAAAATCAATATTTCTTGTTTTCTATCTTTTGCATTTTAGCTATGAGTGGGCTCTCAGCATCGTTGACCAAAATTAACCAGTAACGACAGTTTTCCCTTGGTTGCAGATGAATTACAATACAAGGAAGGTAAAGGAAAGCAAAGGATGAAAAACTGCTTGCTGGCCATTGTTATTAAACTCCTGAGAGCAGTTTCTGAGGAGACAAGAGCATTCTGCCATGGAGAGTGCTACGGCAATGTAAATCTCCGGCACTGGAAAGGTGTGCCGGGTCCATACGAGATGGCCCTGCTTGAAATTGCAGTGAGCACCAAAGAAATTTACATGGAGCCCACAATGTCTGCTGCCGCTTGAACAGGAGCGATGATAACAGAGGATTAGGAGAATAACAGTTACTGGATTTAGGCGCCTTGTGGCTGTGCCGTGTGATATGACAGAGTTAAACCGATAATCGCGGCCGATGCCGGATGGCTGGCGCTTGGCACGGATTGCGCGGGGGTAATTCCTCCCCGAGAGTGACTGTCATCGCACACTTGCGAGCGGCGCTGCTTATGCAAAGAACACAGGACGCGCTCTCTGGCCAGCGCCGCGGCACTAGAGCGCCACGACCCCTCTTAAAAACCCGCGTCTGATAGCGCGTTTCAGCGGTGAGGTTAAGGGGTGAAACTGGAGCGCCGTCCAAGGACGGGCGTCTTTTTCACTCCCAAACCGCACAGCGAGGACGCTGCGGTCAGACACTTGGACAGGACCTGTGGATTTTGCGCGGCCATCACGCGTAGCCCCGAGCTGTCGTGAATCTTTCTCCGGCCTCGATTTGGGCCATTTTTTTGTTTGGTTGTTTTTTTTTGTTGTTGTCGCACCAAACCTCTGTTTCAACAACATTCTTGCATTTCAAGGGGGCAATTTGCCGCTCCCGTCTCGCCCCTCCGAACCCACCCCATTAGCTTGCTGCGCCTCCCTCTCCCCGCTGCGCCTCGTCCACCGCCACGCATATGTGCATATCAGAGGAGTTATTTATGCTCTGTTTTGTTTTCAACACCCCGTCCTGTAAAAGCAAGGCTGCCAGGCATGAAGCACTCCAAAGTGCTCCTTCCCCTCCGACCCATCCCACCTCGGCTGGAGAATTTATGACCAAGTCCTCACCCCTGAGACAGGAACTGAGCGGAGCCCGCCCGGGCCCTGGCTGAAACTCGGCACCCTCATGCTCGCCGCGCCGCCTCGTTTCGTCTCCCCTTTGGACGTGCTCGACACCGCGGGGCGATGCCACTGACAGCGCGGCTCGACACCCATTCCTCAGCAGCCCGTCCAGCCACCTGGAGCTACGGCCGGCCTTTTTCATCCTCCGTTTCACCCTCCGAGTAAACCCCCCCCCCACGCGCCCCTCCGACCCCGGCCCGCACTTCAAAATTTGTTACTCGAATCAAAGGTGGCGCGCATTGTTAGGGGTTCGAACATTACACCGGTGTCATGTAAGCCTCTTGAACAGGACAGCTGCAGGTAATTCGCGGAGAGGGAATCCGGGGCTCTTTGTCAGTGATGTCTGGTGGTTCTCGCGCAGCCAGGAGTGGGTGTAAAGTCCTCTCTGCCATTAACACTTCAGCCCTGTGGCCTGTGTGCTTGGCAGCTGCCTGCTCTGTAAACGAAACCAGAAGATGCTCGCGGTTTGGACAGCACTTCGCTGGGACCACATGCTAGTTGGGCTACTAAAAGTGCAGTAGCTCTGACAAGTATTGTGTCGCGAGCCAAAAGAGCTTTGTCATACGCCTACGTAAATATCTCCAAAATAGAAGCTTTATGTTACAAAAGGGGACCAGGAGGCATGAGGTCAGCTGCATGTAGCTGAATTTGTAATGAGATAAACCTCTACATTTCAGTTGCTGGTGCCAAAAGCGATCTGGGATAATTTAACAAAGAATAAAACCCTGCGGCACCTAAACATATTGTCTCCTGACAAATCCGTGGTGGAGGGGGGTGAAGCAAAACGACATGCTTAACTGTTTCTCTTTCCCCCGCTAGAAAAGATTCACTTAATTGCAACTGATGCCCATGGCGGACCACAAAATGTGTCATATTTTCTGAAACCGTGCGCGACGTTGTCGGCGGCGAGCAGCTCAGCGTTGGGCGCATGTCACCCATCCAGCAAAATGAACCCAAAACAATTCAGATTCAGTTCACGGCATGTTTGGGGGCCGGCGGCCTGAATGTAGAACAGTGACACACAATAGCCGACAAAACAAAATGACGCGGATCTTATAAGTCACGATGGCTGGACGTCCTCGGGCACTCCTAAAATTATATGGTTTTATTTCAGGGGAGAAATTGATTATGATTTTGGAACAGGAGCCTATTGGAGGCTTTGTTGAGCTCTCATGAGAAACATCAGTGTTGTCATTGTCCTTGAGCGATATCCACAATTTATGTAATAATGAAAGATCTCACTGTCTTCCGCCGCTGTGTGGAAGGGCTTCACAAGTCCCCACAGTGCTGTTGACAATCCGCATCTACACGGCAACCGCTCGCTAACGCATTTGTTCTTAAATTCACAGAAGAAGTGTGCAAAAAGCCTTAAGCTGAAAAAAAAATTTTAAAAAATTAAAAATTCATCCTCTTTGCATCACAACACACTCCAAATGTGATAAATGGACATGAGAGTAGAGGGGGAAAGAACGGCGAGCCTTTTCCGTTACACTAGTATTTGAGGTTAAGATTCTTTGGACTGGGCCGAAGAACATTTTTCCACGCAGTCAACTGAAAGTGCACATTCTGCCCTCTCAGAAATGATCATTTGACCAAAAAGCCTCCCTCTCTCCGTGCGGCTATAGGGTCTGATGCTGAAACTGTGGATTTGTACTCACCACCAGATGGGATAGCCTCCAAGCACCCGTGAGCTGGACAACCACACACACATCAAATATCCAATCAGATACAAATCCATGAGGTAAGCCTTGCAGTGTGTGAGAGGGTAAATGGATCAATACATAGAAGTTCCAGCAGGCAATGAAGAAGAGTTTCCAGGAAGAGAAGCTCTGGGGCAGCTTGATTGTTGAATGAGGGGGAAGATTAAAATGATATTGAAAAAAAAAAATCTTCCTCCTGTTTTCCCCCCTTCTTTGAGTCGGGCCAGGAAAGTGTGTCTGTCTCCTAGTAGTTAAGAGAATAAGTGTCTCTTACACACATGCACACACGCTCCTACCCGTCCTCTCCTTCCCTCCCTCTCTCTGAGGTTCTTCCCTAAGGTAGATATCTTTTTCTCTCTCTCTCTACTTTTTTCTCCCTCAGGATGCCTCATCCACAGGCCCAATATTAAAGGGGGGGAGAGGTGGAGGGGAGGGGGGGGGGCGGGGGGAATGAGGTTTGGAGATGTCAGCTGGCAAGCCAATCACAGAAGATGGCCTTAGGTTACGAAAAAAAAAAAAATTATTATTCGTTCCCATCTGTCAATCACACGCCACCCCCTGGTAATGTGGAAAAGAAAGGAAAGAGTGAAAAGAGGGAGGGAGGGAAATAAGAGAGAGGGAGGTAGAGGGAGGGACACGCGAAAAAAGGTAGAGTAGAGTTGTTACTCAACTTGTCTCGTCCCGGATCACTGAAACAAATCATTCCCCCAAAGTGGCTGGAGGAAGGTGGAGGGACGCGGGCCAGCGTCGCTGTAGCAGAGCGCCGTTCCACGGTCGCTGACATCCACGCCGACACTTCTATTTTTTTTGGGGGGTGTGGGGTGTGGGTGTGTGTGTGTGTGTGTGGGGGGGGGGGTGCCTGCGCCCTGACGAATCGATCCGGATATACACGCAAGCGCAGCGCGAGCGCACACGTCAAACGCGCGCAATAATGCGCAACCCTCTCACGCCGAGACATATACAGTGAGTGTCCTAAATAGGTGTCCACCCACCCCACCAGGGGAGGACATAAAAGGGGACCACAATAAAGCCATAAAGCGTGGTGGTGGCTGGGCCAGGCATGCAGGGGTTATATGCTTCAGCGGCCCAAAGGCGACACATTTTACATCAATACCATTGTCATTCTGATGGGCTGCGGGGCGAGCAGCCGCGGGCCGGGGGGGGGGGGGGCGGGGGCGAGGGAGAGAGATAGAGAGCGAAGGAGGAGGGTGGGACACTTGCGATGGACGTAGCCTGGAGTAACCACGCATTTCGATTCGCAAGGCAAGGAAGCTGATCGGGGTGAATGCAAACAAGATACCTGGCCGAGATCAAACAAATCCAGTTAAGACTTTTGTCTCGGGGGGATTGTCAGTGGGTTGAGCGCGCCACCAAAGACCGCCGCAGAAAACATCTGAAGGAGGCAGCGCAGGGGGTTACCGGTTTAAATGTCACGAAAATGTTACAAAAAATAGCTGAAAATTCAAGTCTGTTAAATGGCTATTTTAACCGGTTTAAGCCCTGCTTTAAGAGACCAAAGGTTTTCACTGGTGAGATTAATTTCCCCTTTTTTCCACGGCAGATAATCAAAATCACACATATAATATAAATGATGAAAGAAAATAGTCACATCTTGAGGTGCATTATCTGGCTGATTTGATTAGCGCGTAACATATCATTAGCCATAATGCCCAACTGGTGGGAGCTAATGCAGTCAGTGTTTAAACATGCAAATAGGAAGACAAAGGGGTGCAGGCTGATGACACCTACCCCTGCCACAAACAATGCTCCACCTTATCCAAACACACCAGTGAGGCAGATTTGACTGCCTGTCTGAACCCGCGATTTAAGAACGTGAGTTAAAACTTATTAAAAATACATTCACAAGTCATTAGACCAGATGGATTACATGATAGATTTCACAACAGATTGAGTGTGCGGAGCCATATGGAAACCAGCCTTTGGGAGATCTGTTTCCAAGTAAGAAAGGTCAGAATAGGTTCAATGACAAAGCGAGAGATGTTTTATTGATTTCATCCTGATTTAATATTAAAGCCACCCCCCAAAAAAATGAATGACAATGGTGCCAGTGGACCAATTTCTGTGTGGCACTTTGGCCATACCGAGCACTTGAGCACCGGTTGGGAACTTTTAAATGGACCAGCAGTATTTGTTCTCGAGCAAAATGTCTCGGTTGTGTTTGCCTGTGATGCCCGTTGCCGTGGGGCCGGTGGTCTTCCTGCTGCGGAGCCTCCGGGGCGAGGGGGGCTGGAGGGTCGCTCAGCAGGGGCTGGGAGCGTGCACTCTGCAGAGAGGAGGCTGGGTTGCCCACCGCAGAGCGGGAGCCCACTGACCACAGTCTGGAGGTCAGTACCGCGGTGCCCCCCTTTACCCGGCCCTTCTGTTTTATTCCGCCATGACAAAGAAGGTAGGGGAAACAGGCAGTGACTGAGCGGCACTCGACCTACCGCCCTGTTTGAGAGGAGGGGGCCCTGGGGTAGTGGTGGGGGGGGGCTCCTGGGAGCCTCTAAATGTGACAATAATTGATAGATATCTTTGTGAGGCTCGCATGAGGCCTGCTCTCCAGCCAGCCGTGGTGGGGAGTCTTCAACAGTCTCCCAATAAAGATGATTTTTCAATGCCTCAAGTCAAGACGGGGTATGTCACGGCGGTGCTGACAATGAGGCAGGTCTGTTTTCGATCACGAATATTGTTTTGCGTTACGGCACCGTCAGCAATGTGCCGAGCTCAGCTCTGGGAACTGGATGACGGTTGCGCTGTCGGAGCTATAGACAGTGTGTAGGGCCAGGACTGGATGGGGGGAATGTGACAGCGGTCTAAATTATGAGCACAGGCAGAGGAATCAGTCTGCGGTCGGTATCTGAACAACATTGAAACCATGTTTCCCAGGTCGAAGCCACAAGTGCATTTCGAACTGTCTGGAGGGGCAACAGCGATTAGGGTCAAGAACACTGGAGCCCGATCCTGGGCCGAACTGTGACCCGGCAGCTTTGCACAGACCTCTGCGTGTCTTCTGCGTTGGTAGGTGCTGGGGAGGGTGAGGGTGAGGGTGAGGGAGGGAGGGAGGGAGGGGGCGCACACTGAAGTCCCCTACCGGGCCGGTTTCTACGGTGACCTGAGAAAAGCTGTAACCAGGTCCGGCTCTTTCTCAGGCCTAATCAGCGTATTACTACAAAGAAGGACATGTGTTCGCCCCCCCCAAACACCACCACCACCACCCCTCTACCCTCCCCACTCAATCCGACCAGCATGGCTGGACACAGGCAGCCAATAAAACCAGGATTAGGAGGGTATCTACACACACTGGGCTGTAGCAAAAAAGTTTCTGAACACGCCCAATCCCGCCCTGCTCCCTTCACAAACTTCTTTTCATCATTCTTCTCTGCCTCCCATTCCCTCCATCCTTCACTTTATTCTACTTGCTCCCATGTTTATATCCTTCCTTTGCCTCTCCCTTTCAGAGCCCTCGCCCTGTAAGCTCTTCACACAATGGGGCATCCAGAAATTACTCATTTTGCAGAGGCAGTTGAACAAATTCCCAATGTCTCTCGCCCACTTCCCCCTCTTTGCACCGGATCCTGTCTTTTTTTTTTTTTTCCTTTTTGCGGTTATGATAATGAAATGTGCTCCATCACAATGACAAAGCCGTACATGTGTTTGGCTCCGTATGTCGATGATGGCTGATTTTATGTGAATTCACGCTCCTTTACATAGTTTTGCATGAATGCGCACTCCTCTACATAATGTGCAAAATGGAGATCGCCCATTCGAATTTCATGACCTCAAATCAGATTTTCCTTTGCCACTATCTGCGAAGCAACCACTTCATTAATTAGTACAAGATAGTTGTAATAAAGTGGTGCGCGGCGTGCTCTGTCTGTACAGGAAGTGCATGGTGTCGACTGTCATGACTTGGCGTTGGGGAGTTTTGGAAGCCTCACCTCAGAGTCCTTGCTAATGGGTCCTGGAAATGGCAGAGTGTTCGAGATAATATCAGCGCCTTTTGTCACCACTTTTTGAGATGGGGGACAAAGACGACAAGAGCTCTTCCCCCAAATAAACCTTTTTCATTAGAGCCGCAAACACTTCATCCACCCTCTGTGTGAGGGAAGCTCTGCCGGTGTGTGTGTGTGTGTGTGTGTGTGTGAGTGTGAGGCGCTCAGCAAGGTCTCACAGGGAAGAGACTAAACCCTCAGCGGTCTTCAGCCGGACGCTGAGGCGGCCTAATTAAAGGGCACTTAAGCCCCACAATGTGCGGCGGTGCAGGTTGGAGTTGGTGGGGGTCCCCGCCGAGAGGGACAGGATTCATGGCACTCGTAAACAAGGGGGTCCAGGACAGAGGGACAGAAGAGGGCTATGTGCCAGAGACTTTGTTCACACAAGATGAAGAGTCAACAGCCTCCCCGTCCCTCACCCCTCCTCAGCCATCCCCCCTAATAACCACCTTCTTCAGAGGAGCTGCGAACACAATGCCGTCCCACTCCCCTCCTCTTGCTCTCAATCACTGTTGGGACAATGAGGGGACCCCCCACCCCCCCCACCCCTCATCCCACCACCTCCACCACCTCACCATCACCACCATCCTTCTGCCCCTCCCCGACCCCCAAACAGACACTTCTTTTATTGAAATTCTTTGGTGTTCTAATCCTCAGCTTCCTCCAGGGGCAATAATGGACTCCCTGCGTCAGCCTTTTCCAGCGGGGCTATCATCCAAGCCTGCCTGGGTCACAAGTCCACCTCTCCCATTGGGGAGAGCTGCCCCGGCAGTGTCATTCCTGTCACATCCCGCTCATCCACAGGCTGGACAAGCCCCAGTGCCAGCAGGCCGAGGAGCGCTCACATGTGAACGACCAGGTATATTTAAGATCAGACTTTCAACAGCAAAACTCGCTGACAGACGGAGGAGACAAATGAGGCATGGATGCCTTTCTCTATAGATTTACTGAACAAGTTTGGCTTTTTAACAGTAACTTTAAATAATAAGTGTAAAGTGCTGAAAATGAACAACACAAACATTTATTATGTATCTTGACTCTTAATATCCTGTTTGGTTGTGTTTCAGTCTGAGGATGCAGCAACCACTGACATCGGTTAAGTCGATTTAGTCTGGGTAAATAAAATACAACAATACCACAGCACCACCACAAACTACTACAGCCTCCAAACTGACCATTAAGTTGAAACGAAATCCAAAAAAACACAAGATCCTTAACCAGCTGGACAGAACGATAACTGTGCTCTATGCAAACCTGAAACCACAGTTACTCAGCCCACCACCATCCATACATTGCACATTGCAGATGGTGAATCATCATCATCACAAAGAGTCAGTTACATCACAGCTGCTCAGTGCGAAGCACCGTCTCTGTTTGCCCCTAACCAGTGTGAACATAAGGTGTAAGTTAGATGCCTTTTTATTAGTTTATGCACCATTTTAACTGCGCTATTTTGAAAGCATGGAAGTTAACCGCCTGAAGCTCAGACTCCAGGCTGGCATCCACCAGCCGAAGCTGTGTTGATGGTGACATCTGCTGGTTGCACGCGGCGAGAAGCTCTTTAGTTTTGTAAGCATAAAGATCTATGTTGCATCTTGTTCTGCTTTAAATAGGTCGATTTTTTCCCCTAAAATGCTGAATGTATTGAATGTGTGTGACTGTACATCACAATTCCGAGTTAAATCTCAGATTGCTTTTGTTGAGACTGCACGATACGCCCGAAAATACCTTGTGTTACAACTATATATGTGCATATGGTTGTTAAATAGTAAGGTTTAGGACTTGTTCAAAACTCACCCAAGGATGTATTCATTAACAGTTTACATTATCGAACTAAAGACCGAAAATCACTAAATGCATCTCATTAAAAAGAAAGGAGTATAACTAAAGCTGAAAATTACACCCGGAGGGCTCCACCTCATCATTTGTGGGCAAGAGCCCAAGAGTAGAGAAGTGTGGGAAGATACCATTTCAGTAGCTGCAGTTGTCACCAGTGCTAGAGGTATTCTCACGGCAAAAATCAATCAATTAAATTTCGAACGCAATTCAGACTCACTTACTGACCACGATATGCATAGTTTCCAACTGCAGGGGAAAACAACAAGATGAGAACGTGCAAACAATATGGGCCTTGCTCCGTCTGAGATTCCAACCAGGCACCTTCTTACTCTGAGGCAGCAAAGCATCCGACTCACGCACTGTGTGACCCAAAAAGCTTATCCGTTGTCAGTATTTTTACATATAGTGCTAAGACTTATCCGGTTTAAAGACAACATCCATAAACCTCCCGAAGGCTTGTTTTCAGAAGCGATAGCGTCTGCGTAGCGCTCTATTTTTACGACACGACTGAGACTCTGGGTCCACGTCTTAGCACCGCCGCGGCCACTCGAAGCGCGTGTTCTTAATGTTGGCGCACGGACAGACGAAAACAACCCGGCCCGTCGCTCAGTGTCAGACACGTCCAGTCGACGGCTTGTTGATGTGACTTTACATCCATCTCAAGGCATCATCGGTTCGCCCCCCCCCCCGCCCCCCTTCCTGAGGTCTGCTTTTACCAGCGTCGCGTATTTGGCCATTGTTCTGGTGCCAGCGGTGATCTCACAGCGCTGTCAGCCATGGCTGCGTTTGAGCAGAGCTCTAGGTTTACGCGGCCAGCACAGCGACAGCACCCAGGGCGATGAGCACAGGAGTCCACCATCAGTCGGCCAAACCTGTTTCTTGCCACTCATGGTTGGGGGCACCCTGACAAACAGTGGGTGTCGTGTGACATCGCATGCCAGCAGAACACAGTTGACCCCCTTTGGCTTCGGGCGACTCTGGGTCTAAATTAGTGCCGGGGCTTATCTTGGGACCTAGAACATGACACTGTTGATCTTTGATTTCGTGACCAGAGTCTCAGGCCCGTCAGTCATGTTCCTTTGCCTCCAGCCCGCTCCGCTCTCACCTTCAGTACGTACGTAGTCAAGGGCCTCCTTTTGTTCGTGGGTATCGAGTGCTAACCAGAGAGGCGTCGGAGGCAGCGGCTGCTTTTACTGAAATGACAAACTGCTCTTGAAGTGAAATAAAAAACACAGTCTGAAGTGTTGTGATAAACACACTCGGCCTTATCTCAAGTGTCTTTCTGCCCTGGTTTATTTCAGATTCAGAGTTATTTCATTTTTGGCCCAGGCTCTAGAGATGCCTTCACATGCCTGTCAGTCTATCTGTCAGCGGGGCGGTCAAGCTTCAGCCCAGACTGAAATATTTCAACAACTACTGGATGTGTTGCCATGAGGACAAACATGTATTTCCCCCTTAGGGTGAACTGTAAAAAAATGCAGGGATCCTCCACAGACTTTTCTGTTGCAGGGCAACCAGTTCATAGCAGTCTTTTCACCATAGCGGAACTATGAAGTACAGTAATAGCCATGTTCTGTGTCACATTGAACAATTTACAACACAATGATTCATCAATGGAGACTGGGGTTCAAAATTTGGATTATAGAACTGATTTTGCTCTACAGCTTGAGTGTTGTTTTTAATAAAATCAAATATGTCAGAATGAGACATTTTTTGTTTTAAACAGTGTTCAAAGATCAATGCTTTAGTGAACTATGTCAGTGAATGTCCCTGATTTTGTGACCAAACACGCAAAACCAATAACATTGCCAGCTTTTGATTGAGTATATCAACTCCTGAACATTCTTGCCATCCATCCATTGTCTTACCCACTTTTCTTCAAACCTCCATGTCCAGTGCTCACACATGCACACACTCTGAGGTAATTTTGAATCATTGCCATGGATGCTGTTGTTTGCACCTAGCTCAAAGTAGCTCATCTATAAGCACAGACTTTAAGTTACATTTTTAGTTGTAATAACATCCATGCATGAGTGCAGTTTCTTATTCTGCTCGGTCCTGGCATTGTGGTAACACTGCGACCATTTTTATCGGCCACTCCTCCCGCAGTCCAAAACCATGCATACAGTAGACCCCTGTCACACCATTAGGCACTCAGCAGGTACAGTAAGATAATGGATAGATGGATGGGATATTTTTGTCAAGAATCTCCTGGAGTTGTTGTTGTGTTGTTCATTTCACTTCCGAAGCGCCAAATGGCCAGTTGTTTGTGCGGCAGCAAGAAAGAATGTGGAACAGTTGAAAACAACACATACCCAAGTGTGAAAATCCGTCATCAAACAGTCGTGCCCGTTTTCTCGGCCCCGCCCCGTTCTGACGGCACAAGGGGGCGTGGCCCCTGCGCTCCCATCCATCCTCTCCCTGATTGGTCCGCTCGCTACACGTGACGAGGGCCGGCCAATCGGCGCGGAGTGCGAGGAGGAAAGGCTCACCGGGACGTCGGGGCCGTGGAAACGAGCGGTGCCGTGTTGTCAGCTGCTGTCCTCCGCTAGACCCAGCTAAAAGAGTCCGAGCGTCGGTGGCTCCGCTCCGCCAGCATCCGCCCGAGGCCCCGGGGTCCCGGGGGTCTGACCGGAGCAGCCCCCCCGCCGGCCTCACCGTCCACCCGGAGCCGAAGGCACCGAGGAGACAATAACAAACTGTGATAACGGACCGCTGCCTGCACAGGTCCGAGTTGAAGCCATTTTCCTGCAGTGAGTGTAAGGATTTATTTGCTCTCTTTGTGCATGCGTGCGTGCCCGTGTGTGTGCGTGTGCGTGGGACCGTGCTCAGGCTGAGCAGGCCACTTGTAGATCTCCGTTGATCCCTCCTGGATCAATGCGCCTCCAAACGGGTCCTGTGGGGTCAGAAAGCAGCTCGTTGTGTCTGCGTTGACCGCTGTCACCGCTGAGCGGGCTGACTCTCACCTGCACGCCACTTTTCACTGACTTTCTGCGCACAGCCGAGACCCTCAGCCCGACTCGCACCCGAGTTCCACCTGAGCGCCAGTTATTCCACACGCCCCTCTCTGATTGGCTGGCAAAGCCGAGGGCCACCTGTTATAGCCCCAACATCACTGTTGTCGTGACAACGAGCAAAGAGTGGCCGAAGCGTTCAGCGTTTGAAACCAAGTCCAAAAAAAAAGATGTTGCGTGTCATCCAAAGTGTGTAAAACAGAAAGAAACGAAACGAGTGAGGAAGAGATGCCCCTTCGACGCCACTGTGTACAAAGCGTATAAGATAACGGACGGGTGGGATGACAGTCCATCCGTCATCCACGACGAGTCCTCAGATATGAGACCCAATGAGATAAAACAACGGCACACCATGAGAGATGTGTTTCCCGCCCGTCTCGCAGATCGCCCAGAGGAGCGGCGGCGTCATGAACGTGGGCACGGCGCACAGCGAGGTGAACCCCAACACCCGCGTGATGAACAGCAGGGGCATGTGGCTCTCCTACATCCTGGGCATCGGCCTCCTGCACGTCATCCTGCTCAGCATCCCCTTCGCCAGCGTGCCCGTGGTCTGGACCCTCACCAACCTCATCCACAATCTGGTCAGAGGAGCTGAGTGCACACGCGCACACACACACACGCACAAAGACAAAGACGGTGCTGAGGGATGAAAGCAATGATTCAATTGTTAGAGGCGCATCATTAACTTTGATTATGTTAGTGTTCACACTGCATCGCCTGCAGATTGATGCGGCTGCAGGAGCGGGTTCATTAGATCAGCGCCTGGTGATTCCTCATGCATTCACAGCTATCCACCTGTTGCCCCGGTTGAGCTGAGCTCCGGCCGTCACCCTAGCCCACAGTGAATCCAGAGCATCTGAGCAGACCAACTGTAATGCATGCCATGTCCTGTGCCTGTGCCTCTCTGCCTGCCGCAGTGCATGTACCTCCTGCTCCACACGGTCAAAGGGACGCCGTTTGAGACGCCGGACCAGGGCAAGGCCCGCCTCCTCACGCACTGGGAGCAGATGGACTACGGCGTGCAGTTCACCGCCTCGCGCAAGTTCCTCACCATCACGCCCATCGTGCTGTAAGTGAGCGGTCCGGCCCGTTAGCATGCGGTTAGCGCCTCTCGGGTCGTACGAAGCGGATGCTTGAGCTTGGTTATCCACGTTGCCGAACTAGCAGAACAAAGGCAGTGTGTCTCCTCCGCAGCTGTAGCGCTGCGAGCCTGCGAGGCGTAGCTGCGGCATCACACCCCCCCCCCCCCCCTCCCCCCACCCGCCCTCTCATTGCCCTGCAGAGTGGAGTCACTCACAGGAAGTCCGGGTTCCCAGGGGCCGAGCTGCTAGCTCAGCCTGAACGCTGCCATTTCTGCGGGTGTCCGTTTCGAGAGTCATTTCAAAAGTCCAGGATCCCGGCTCAGAAACCTTCATCTTCTTTCTCTTTCTTTCCTTCTTTCTGTCTTTCTCTGTTTCTTCATCGCTGCGTGTCTGTGATGAGGTCGGGGCGAGGGGTTCACATCGGGAGCTCCGAGTGTTTCTCAATGTTTGCTTGCCCGGCCATGCTCCAGTCACATTTACTCTGTTTACACTTGCGACATTTTGAGGTCGTTGCAGCAACTTTTGATGAGTGAATGGCTGTTTTTCTTCCGCGTGTTTAGTCTGATCGATGTAGAACACTGAGCTGACCCTCTCTCTTTCTCTTCCTCCTCCTCCTCCTCCTCTTTCTCCTCCTCCTCCTCAGGTACATACTGACCAGCTTCTACACCAAATACGACCGGGTGCATTTTGTGGTCAACACCGTGTCCCTGCTGACTGTGCTCATCCCCAAGCTGCCCCAGCTGCACGGCGTGAGGATCTTTGGGATTAATAAGTACTGAGGAGGCAGAAGAGGACACCTCCCTCCCTCTCTCTCTCTCTCTCTCTCTCTCTCCCTCCCTCCCTCCCCCCCCCCCTCCCTGCCTCCCTCCCTCCGGACTGCTGAGAGCAGGAAGAGCCTGCGATTCAGCCCGGGAGCCTCTCCACACTGCTGAGCGGGGCTCTCAAATGAGGCCTGCTGGGGATTGCGCCATGGCACCAAACCCCGGGACAGAGACAAAATAGACTCGGGCGAAAGGACGGGGACGGTCCTCTGGAGTCGCAGCTCCTTCCTCAAACAGTCGGTCTGACAAAGGACACAAAAAAGAAAAAAGAAAGAGGAGCGTTGGGTCCGTGTCTGTAGAGCTGATGTGACAGGTGTCCTAGGGAGGGAGGGAGGGAGGGAGGGAGGGAGGAGACTATGGAGTCCCGCTGCTGTCCTCCAGCCGCTGGCGCCCCCAGGCCGCAGCCCGAGTCACTTTGTACGTAATGACACGCCGCTGTATTTATTCAGCTCGGCCCCCGCGAGCCGCTTCCTCTTTCCTTGAGGTTTCTGGGCCCGGCGGAGAGGAACGGGACTTTAATGAAACGCCGAGGGAGCTGCGAAGTGAGGCACAGGCCAGACGTGGGAACCCGCAGGCTTTTTATATTTAGACCCTGGCCAGTTCCACTCAGGGCAGCGCGCGCACGGCCGAGTTGAGCAACCCCTTATTTTTATCCGACCGTTTCCATATTCGGCCCGCTCTTGTCCTGGTTTGTGTCAGAGCGGGGCCGCGCTCGGCAGCGCCGTCTGGGCCGCTCCGGGGGCCGCCGGCTGCAGCATCCCCTCGGAGTATTTGCTCACTTATCTCATAGTTACGCTACACCCGGAGAACACATCCCGAAATACCGAAACCTGCTGGTAATGTTTGTTCACCTGGAGTCAGGTGTCTGGCTTTTACAGACGCGCCATGGGCAACAATGAGTTACTTTTTTAGCCGTTCGTGTTTCTGACCAGACTCCTTTTGTCAGATTCACCGGTGTAACGATCCTTCAGATATTTACCAATTGGTCCTCTTCTACAGTTATTATTATCATGTTTTTGTCTGTTACTATTGGAATGGTGCAAGTTGGTGTCTCTTTTTAAACTGGTTTGTCCCGGTGTTTCCATCCCTAAATAACACCAGCATTTGAGTTTTTCCACAACTGAATTATGATACATGGCAGATTCATCTCTCTCTCTCACTCTCTCTCTCTCTCTCTCTCTCTCAGTCTCTCTCACTCTCTCCCACTCTTTCACATACACACTCGGCCACCAGAGACTCAACATGACTGACAGTTGCTTTTAAGGGGCCATTTCCTTGAAGCAGTGACCCGCTCAGCGTTTGCTCCACAGGAAGGACGCCCACCCGAGTGACATTAAAACCATTTCCAGCAAACAAAACAAAAACAAGGGCAAAAAAACCCCCCAAAACACACTGCTTTGCCGATCCTGCGCTGCGTAGCTGAGCCTGATCATGTGAAGTTGGGGCGCCTCCTCTCCCCCAGGGCGGACATATGGGGGGGGGGGGGGGGGGGGGGGGGGGGGGGGGGGGGGGGGGTTAACCGGCTGTTTCCAAGGTGACGACACAGAAACAGCACATCGCCGATGCTCCCACAACTGCAAATCATCGATTCCCGGGCTGTTGTTTCAGTCCGTCGGCGCTGCAGAGATTCCCAGTCCAGTGACAAAGCGGCTCCGAGCCGCAGCTGTACCGTCTGGGAACCTTTTTTTTTTTCTTTCCACAAATTCGTTCGAGAGCTGACCGTGAGCCTTTACATGAACCTGAGTGAGCTTATCTCCAGAGACCAATTAGTGAAGATATTGAATCGGTGTGCGAGTCGGACGGGACCGAACCGTTTTTTATATGTATGTCATGTCCTCGGCCCTCTCCGCTGTGTGAGGCGCGGAGGACTAGAGCGCAGCTCTGTTCCCGCAAACCGCATTTTGCGTTGGACGTCAGAGAGTGACGTTCATACTCGTTGTTATGTACGTTTGAGCGGGCAGTAGGTGTAGCGGCAGGACAATGGATCTAACCCAGGGGTAGGGAACCTGTTCCACAAAGAGCCATGTGGCTGCAGGTTTTTGTTCCAACCTATCCACAGACTGACCAGTCAGCTGTCTGAAGACTCAGGTCAGTTGATTGAATAAGCCAAATCAGGTGTGCTCCTGCTTGGTTGGAACAAAAACCTGCAGCCACATGGCTCTTTGAGGAACAGGTGCCCTACCCCTGATCTAACCGATAGGCCTGTTGGTGTCCAACAGCAGAAGCGGTGGCAGCAGCTCGGCCTGTTGAGAAGAGGGAGATGAGGGACTGAAGTCAGCCGCTGCTGATGCTGAATGAAATCCAGAGCAGGCCCGGGACGGCTCCGTCCCTTTCCTTGCTCTAGCGGACCACCCCGGCGTCGATCCAGCCCACCACGGAACGCGGACCAAAACGACCAAAGACGTGTGGTTTGAGCGAACGCGAGTCCGATGTGCGGGCAGGTTTCGCCGCTGCTCGCCGGGGCTGCTGAGATGCTGGCACAATAAAGGGCTTCACTTTGAGGATATCTCCCCGACGCATTTGTCACGACTTGTTTTTCTCTGAACTGTGTTTTTTTTTTTCCCGGTCAAAAGTGGTCTCGAACGTCGCTTCTCTCGCTGTTTGAAGGAAAACGTCAGTGTGATCTTCTGTATGAGTGCTGGAGCCCAAAATACAGTATTTTACAGTATTGTCTCAAGGCTCTTATTACTGCTCTGTACTGTGTTTGTATCAGTCTGGTTTCTCTGAGACCATTTTCCTTGCGGTTTAATGGTTGGTACGGGGGACCCGACCCCTGTGCAACCAGTGGGATCCTCTGCAGCTTTTGTGGCTTTAAGGATCAATAAGTCATATGGCTGAGCATCGAACGGAACCATAATTAAATATCACGCCTGGTTTTCCTCTCAGCATTGACCCGGGGGGGGGGCTGTGCGCGAAAGTTCAGCTGCGAGGCTGAGATCACACTATCGGACGTGACAGGTCACCGCTGCTGTTACTTCCTGACTCGGTTGCTTTGCACCGGGTGGTTTGGCCTCGCGTGCAAAAAAAAAAAAAGTGTCGGGCCTCAGAAGGCCCAAGCCGCAGCGGGGCTGTGCGGTCCGCCCCGCCGGCCGTCCCTCGCTGGGAAGCCCTCGCTTCAAACCTACGACTGAGTCCGTCTTTATTTCAGCGTGGCAACCCGAGCCGGGCCGGCACACAGTGCCCGCTGTGTCACACAACACCGGCGCCTTGTTAAACATTGATCAAGTGAAAGTGGTGATGAGGTTTTGAGGGAATCGTGTCGGGATTAACGCGCCGTTTCAGCTGATAAAAAGTGCTTTCGCTTCGCGTTCACAGTCCCGAGTTGCCCGGGCCCACGGCGCTGTGCCTTTTTCAAGCCCCTGCTGCTGTGTTAGCAACGAGTCAATTACCCAATCGCATTGTAGTTTTAGTCATTTTTAAGCAACCCCCCCCCCCCCCTCCCAAAAAAAACCAAACATTTCTGCTGGTTCCAGCTAGGGCTGCACAATATTTGGGAAACATTATTGCAATATGCTTACAAGTATTGTGACTGCGTTATGACTTGTGATATATAAACAAAGTCAGAATTCAGGTGACATCACATTTTGGGGAGGGGTTGGACAGTTAACAGCCTCCTCTGATTGGCCAAATACATCGTATACGTGCAGAGCGTGAATGCATAAAGCGAATGATGAAGCGTGCCACAATATCATGATAATGATTCGTTTTCTGCGCAGCCCTTGCTCCGGCTTATGACCAAACCAAAGTAAGCCCAGGGTCACCAACCACGATTTGGAAGTCTGGTGTGTGTCAATGATTGAAGCTAGTGGGTGAGCAGAAGGATGCGAATGTGACTCTGTTCCACATAAAAGCACTCTGAGCGGTCATAAAGACAAACCCAGCTTGTTTATCATTCACCAAAAGCTTTGATGAGCTTCATGGACCATGATGAAAATAATCAGCCACAGTAATGAATTTGTTGGTTCTTCGCTGACATCCCATCCCATCACACATCGGTCTGTCAGGCGGCCTTTTTGTGAGATGGCACTGAAGGTGAAACGTCAGTGCTGTGTGCACTGAGGCCTCGTAAAGAGGCGGCAGAGGCGGTAGTAGTGGCGGCGGTAGTAATAGTAGCGTGTCCTCGGGGCTTGGTGAGACCTGGTAAGTGCCCCGCTCACTGTCCATTAAGTGCAGCAGGTTGATGCCGTCGGACAAGCAGCCGTTCCTTCAAAAGGTCGACTTTTCAATTAGAGCGGAGACGGGCTTTGCCCGGGGTTTACGAGCGGGGGTCGGAGCGGACGTCTCGGCGCGTCGGGGCACTTAGACGCTTTTGTGCTCACAAAAATACGGAGAATTCACATTTCTCCCCGCCACTCGTGAAACCTTGCGTCTGCCGAGGCGACGAGGAGCGTTTCGAAGATTAAATTAAATGGATTTCAAATCTGATCTAATCTAATCTCCCCCCTCGGTATCTTGTGCGCGAGGAAAATCGACTTCATTTTCATGGCCCAAGATTGCAAATGTGCCTCGGGGGTGTGTGTGTGTGTGTGTGTGTGTGTGTGTGCAGGTGGGGGGGGGGCTGCACCTGCACCCCTCCGTAATCCCACTTTTTGCTTCCTCGCGTTCTTTTCGCGTCACACAAGCTCATTGCAACGAGTCCGTGAGTGGATGAAGGCTGTTGGGAGGCCTGAAGAGGAGGCCACAGGTGCGTCGGGCTTTGTCCAGCAGAGGGCAGCAAACCGCTTCCGCAGAGCCTAATCTGAAGCGACACTCAGGCCCTATAAATAGGAGCGCCGGGAGGGAGAGATTATTGGGTCTTTTTCTTTTACCCTTTTGGACCAGAGGTTCTTCCTCTGCGCTGCTCATTCACTCACGTACGCACATTCAGATTTACAGCCTCATTAAAGTACGATGATTTCCCCTACCTCGGTCCCCCCCCCCCCTTTCCCTGCGCTCTCACTGAAAAAGCCTTAAATTTATCTGACAGTAAACCCACAGTGACCCATTTCACACAGAAGCCGACATGCCTCGGTGTGGGAGGGAAGGCAGCGATAACTCAGCTCAGCTTCCAGGTGTGTTGTTCTGTGCAGGATCTGTGCCGGCGCTAACATGCGAGCGCGGGGGAATGATCACAGATATCCGTCTAAATGTCTGCCTCTCTCGGTGCCCTCCCTCCGACGCGGTTTCCACATGCGGTTTGTTTACTGGCCAGTCTGTCCTCCCTCCCCTCGGCATTGCTGAGGCAGAAATCACGCTCCGTACTCCCAGGCCTTAATTGAATTAGGATTACGCATACACAAAGAGGCTTAGATGTTAATTCATCCAATAATGATGCATTGACCCTCTAATAATCGGTCTTCTCACTGTAATAATGCGTGGAGCGTGATCGCTGCCTTGTATCATCTCCGGGCCGCCCACGTGTGTCGCCTGACCCTTTGGAGGGCCCCGACCCTCGTGTGGGTTAACATCCCTGTGAACGATCAGATGATTAAATATAGAACATCTCACTGTCTACGTCACAATGGAAGCAGCTGTGTGAAGTGTGCTCACTTCAGTGGTGTGTGCTCGCGCAGTCACAGTACATGTCATGCCACATGGTACTACAATCCAGCTGGGCCTATGGGTTTTTAATGAAAACATTGGACTCCAAATATTATTTATCGGACCATTTGATCTATTTAGCTGATTAGCAAATTAAAGGAGGGGCTCTTACAGTCTGCTCCTCCCACCTCATCGGTCAAGCCGAGTCTAGCGTGTCACGCCTACCTCTGCAGCCATCTACTCCCATTGTTTTTGCCTGATTCACCTGATTTGAACTTTGCCCTCCTTTTGAACTTTTGGTTTCTCGCTTGCCCCTGTCTGATCCGACTGCAAGTAAATCCAGTAGACAGATGACTGATTCGCCGGACTCCATTGTCCTTTCGCGTCCTTGCACCACCCGTCATTTCCCCTGTGTAACTACGGGAGCTACATAATAAGGGCAGCATTCTGTCTCTGCAACACAGAATAATTCAGAACCACAGCATGGCTGTGAATCACCCCTCCATGCAATTATACTTCGACATGGCACATGATCTTATTCCTTCCTGCCTTTGTGATCCTTGCAGTCTGTGTGGTAGGGCGCGCTGCGACAGAGGCATCAGAGGGAACCTGCCAATCAACGCCCCCTCTCGTCCTCGTGTCTCCTCCGCGTGCTCAGGCTTCAGAGGGTCTCGGAGGAAGCAGCCAGAGGAATCAGAAACCTCAAGAAAGCCTGATTCTGATTCCGCGGCTTATTTTCTCAGACTGCCACAGGACCTGGTGACATTTGTGCGTGCGCGTGCGTGTCCGCGCGGATGACTCCCACGCACACACACACACACACACACACATAGACTGAGCCCCTCATCGCACACGTGGCAGTGCCACCTACTCGGATCAGGCATCTGAAATATGCATGCCCCGTGCTGCGAGCCTCCCGCTGCGCCCGCTGTGTTTCGGGGCGGATGCGGTCGAGATGGAAGCACGGCAGCCGCCATCACTACTACTACTACTACTCTCCGTCCCCGAGCCGCCCCGCCGTGACACCGCCGGAGCCCCACCCGCTAATAACGTCCCGCGCCGTTGCTGCCGCTCGCTTCAGTGCGTTGGGGAAGAAGGGGGGCGGGGGAGGGGGGGGGGTCGCTACTGTTTCTGAAGCGGCTCCCTATAAATAGAGAAGGGATCAATTAATTATGAGGCCTGGGTGCCCCGCAGTGTCTTTGAACCGAGCGAGACGGTGCTGGAAATGGCTGCCGTTTCGTGGCTGTGGTGCCAGACGCCGTGAAGCTGCGCGTATGTGCGTGTATGTCCGGCGCGTACAGGCCCAGACGCAGCAGGTGGAGGGCAGGCAGACGGGCACAGATGCAGCACAGCGGGCCGATCATATGGATGGAAGTCCCGGCTGGAAATGAGCAGCTCCAGCCGCTCCAGACGGCTGCAGTTTGCGGGGAGCTAAAATTAGCCCTGGATTTTGTTGGTTTTGAGTCTTTGGTTGCTCAAGACATGTCTGTGTGGAACTTTTGCCACTTTGCCAAGCGCTGAAAGAGGTTTGTGTGTGGAGTTTGGAAACTGGCCTCGTTCTCTTTGCAGAGGGTGCACGAGAGCAAAAGCAGGCAAAAACAGAGTTAGATATGGTTAGATCTGTCTTTTCTCACAATGGCTTTATTTATGTGCAAATGGGTTGCTAGGAAGCATTTGCTGGGCCCGTCAAACACAATCAAAAATGACGAAAACTTTGGTGCAAACTTGGTAGAGACTGTGTTGGATCGACTTCCCGTCCGGTGATGATCCCTGCTAAGAATTTCAAATCACAGATCTAAACTTTCAACCCCTGCGATGTTTCATTTGATCTGAAGACACTTTGGTCTAAAGCGTCTCAGTGCTCACTTTCAAATTTGCTGGTTCTCTTTCGACGATGAAATATTCATGACGTTTGCAACAATCAAAGCTGGAGCTCTGAAAGATAAAACATCCTCAGTAATTATTTAGGCGTTTAACAGACAAACCTCATCAGGGCTGACAATGGCTTGTTAGCAGCAGCACCCACGCGCCCTGCCATCAGACTGTTTGGTGTAAACATTGGAAAAATAGGATTTTAATCAGAAACACGTGTGGCACGGCCTCTCTCCGGAGAATCCTCACCCACATCCTACACCACGGGATAGAGTCAAATGAGATAAAGGCAGAAGATATTAATGTGTCTGCCTCTCAGTTTGTCTGTCTGTGCCAAACTGGCGCTGAAATGACCTTAATGAACAAATAACGTTTGTAAAGATCAGTGGCAGATGCAGAGTTTGGGGACGAGGCTGAGATCTGTGAACGATGACAGGAAGTCACATTTATCATCTGTTACAGATGAGCCCCCCCCCCCCCCCCCCCCACCTTACTTTAATGAAGAGCCTCCAGGAAAGAGCCGTCTGCCCTCGGCCAATGACCCACCCCTATCTATCATAAAGACAATGAATATTCACGCGCGGCTCTCGTTTTACATTATTAACGGACCCGTTCCAGCCGATAATAAGATTAATGAATGCTCCGCAACAAGCGCAGTTTAAAACCGCCGGCGTAGGAGCCCCAAACGGTCACCATGGCAGCGCGGCGCGTTCCGAGAAAGGGCGGCGGAAAAGCAGTCGTAAATAAAGCACATCGCGGCATTAGAGAGGAGGCTAATTAGCTTTCACTCCGCTGCAATTTAGCGCCGCACTGCTGGGTATTAAGCCATGACTAAATCTGAACACTCTTAATTAATTACCCAGGGCTCGCAGAGCATTCCGTGCCGGCTTTGTGCTATTTTTCTGTTTTATTTTCCTTTTCTTCAAGGACAGACAGCCCCCCCCCCCGCCCCTCCCATTGTTTTGCTCAGGGTGTGTGATGTGTTGAATTATCTCACTTTTTGGGTGAGGGTGTAGGAAGAGGCAGAGGGGAGGGGAGAGGAGAGGATGCCGAGGGGACGGGGAATCAGGCCCCCGCGACCCGAGCCTGACATCGAGTCCCCCCCCCCCCAAAAAAAACAGCCAAACAAAATGAGACGCCTGGTGCCCAGGATGTTAAATTATTCATCTAAGTCACGAGAGGGTGGAAGTGTTCGCGCGCCGTATTCCGTTCGCAAATTGGTGCACGAGGCTGAGCGTCTGAGAGGAGACGCGGCCGTCTGCGGAGGGGGGAGCGCGATGGGACGCCGCCCTCCACCTGCACAGCAAATGTCAGTCTCGCAGCATCTATAGGGCTGGATATCGTGGCGACCAGGGCCGTGGCCCCGTTCGCCGAGGTGTGCACCGACACGGGTCCGCTCGGCCGCCTCGCCCTCGGCCCTCTCCCGAAGGATGCAGTAATTCCATCAAGCGCGGCACAATTGCATTACTCAGCGGCCATTCAGGCCGCGTCTGCTCAAGGATGACGGTCCGCGGCGAAAGCCTGGGAACAAAGGCGCCGGAGACAAGGGGGCGAGGGTTGTCTCTCTCTGACTTGACGTGCACGTGTCCCCCCCCCGCCCCCCTCGCTCTCTGGGTGAGATCTCGATGGGGTCACGGTCAGGTTCTGACGCACAGCTCAGCCCTGCAGACGCGCTTTCTCCGGAGTGTTAAACAACCTGCACAGTGGGTTCCAGCCTGCAGAATTGTGGATTTCTGACTAAAGACTAAAGCGATTGCTGTGACGGTTATCTGTAATTAATGATCAGCAGTTTTTTGTTCTTCTCATGTGCTTGAAAGGCTTTGCTGCTCACAGGGTTGCACCAGACTGACTGGATGCGATTCTTTAGACGACACACAGGAGTGTGGCCTTGAATTGAATTCTTTCATGTTAACTGCTATTGATAATGTGCTTTAAATTGTACACTCACCTTTGTGGAGTGATTAATGGAGGCGCGCTACAGGAGCCTACGCAGGGGTTCAGTGAGTTGATTGTAAATAATTTATTCTATGTGATGCTTTTTAAGCATAACTACTAAAGCTTTTTATCCATTTATCAGCATATTTAATCTGACTCATTCCTGTGTTATAACCAAGTCTCTCTGACAGCTGATGCCCGAGGGCAAGTTAGTGCTGAAAATGAACGAGCTGAGGACGAGTCTACTTTGAACTTTGGACGGCTGTTGCACTCAGAAAAGTTTAGAAAGAGGTTCCAGGCGGGTTTCAGAGCTTTATAAAAGGTATATTTTTTGTTCTTTTATGAGCAATGCTATGAGAGTAAGTGAACTCCCTGCTCTGAGAAAGACAACATACACAAATAAGAAATAAGATCATAATTTTCTTTCTCTCTCGTTCTCTTTTTATTTCACCACAGACCTCTGGGACAACCATGCAAGTGAGTTCAGCCAAGACTCCGAGGCCAAAAGAAACAGGTTTTGTTTCATTGTTTCTGTGCAAGCGTGGTCTTTTTTCTTAAGGAAGACATGTTGTAAGGAAGGTAGCAAGTTCTTCAGGACTGTTCATGAGGAAAACGTGAGTCTCTCCTCTGCTTGGGGTGCAGTCTGAAACATCACTTTTACCAAACACATCCATCCTCGATGATCAAAGAGGGTGCTCACACCATTATTCACTCGGTTTCACGTCACACGTATTAACTTGCTCTTGCGGCTAGTCCAGGTGCGCATCCATGTGCGGTTACTGATAATGACTTCACGGGTACTGGAATAAAGGGGATACCGAGTCCATAGTAATGTTGTCAGGCACACATGTGCTTGTCCTGTGGCGACAGTTCAAAGTGTTTGCTGCGTGTGGAAACACTTCTATTCCGAGGTGCACTGTGACCAATCATAACAGTGCATAATGCTGTTTGTTTTGTTTCCGTTGATCCTCCAAAGTTCAGCCGTAATTATTTCTTACATGATTGATGTCCTCTACTTGCTTGTTTTCTGAGAAAACTATTGCTGTTTCTCAAACATCCAGAGTGAGTTTGTTATTTTAGCGCATTTCTTTCATTTCTTAATCAGTTTGTTTTGGTATCTGTCTGATGTTGACAAGAGCAAACACTGAGACCAGTGGTTCAACAGCAAAATATGCTGCAACACATTCATATTGTAGGAGAATACTTACATTTTTGCTGCAACAGGAAGAGAGAGGAATTTGAATAAAACATTAAAGGTTCAATATATATCTAAAAATTAGATGAGAGTCCTTGCCAAGAGAAAAGTTTTGGGCTGGTTGTTTTATCTTTCATACACTGAAGACATTTTGCAACCGCATTCAGATAATCCTTCCACTTGTTAATTTGGGTTTTAACTTTCATAGACCTAAATAAGTAAGACTTTTGAATTATTTAGAACCAAATACACGCCATTTTCTGCTTCACAAACCCTCCAGTACCCGAAAACATGCCGCTGCTTTCAGTTTAAGGAACAGTGACGAAAACGCAACCTAAATGTCTGCATTTCTTCAAGGTGCCAGAAGCTCCATTTCCTTTGTGCTCTGGGATGAAAGTGGACATGTGATGGGAGCTGTGAATGACATCAAGAGCAACAGCTGTCTAAGCCTCGCTCCAATCGAAGGAGCGCTGGTCGTTATGAACTGGTTTA
Source organism: Karalla daura (assembly GCA_029224185.1). NCBI lineage: Eukaryota > Metazoa > Chordata > Actinopteri > Chaetodontiformes > Leiognathidae > Karalla > Karalla daura. The sequence goes on along the minus strand of CM055207.1, from coordinate 16,570,377 downwards.
AAGTGCTGCTATTTGCAACGGAAACTTCAGCCTGGCTGGTAAAAGCTGTCGTTTCTGATGTATTGTGTATGCTCTCAATGTATTTGTTTATATCTACATATATATATATATATATATATATATATATATAAATCATTCTATATATTTTCACAGCACCCCCTGCTAGGTCAACCACCATGAATTTTCTTATCACCTCGTGACACCTGTCAAATGAATGCAATGTTTTTTTTATCCTGAAATGCCAGAAGTGGCGGAAAAATGCCACCTGCCATGGTATGAACAGGAGCCAGTCCACTCAGCTTTTAAGGTTATAAATCCAATGGTGTCCACTCTTCCATCCATCCATCCATCCATCCACCCTTGTCTTGCCAGTACATCATAGGACACACACAGGGCAATTTGGAGCCGCCTATCAAACTGAACACACATATTTTTTGACTATGGGCGCAAACTGGAGTGCCCAGGGAAAACACGCAAACCTCACACATTAAGGCCTTTGGTTTGATGCAACAGTGCAAACCACATCCAATGGAATCGCCAAACTTAAATAGTAAAAAAACCCAGATGCTGGGCCATTATCTAAGTGTGAAATAAATTCTGAGAAGTACATTTGAGTTTGATGATGTGTTATGTCCTGAGAATAAAGGGGAAAACATTTGCAAAATGAATCAGAAAGCTGGGACACTTGTTTGCAATCACCTCTTGTATAAATGTTTCCTTTTGACAATGACTCTAAAAGCAAGACAGTAAAGATAATACATGAACTTAAGTGAATCGAACAATAGTAACATTTGTCTGTAGTGAGTTCCTGTATAAAGTTGTTTTTTATCATTATGAAATGCCTCCCAAATATCCATTTTCACAGTGATCCCATGTGTGTGTTTGCAGAAACTTGGTGAAGTTCAGGCCTTGGGGCTGCGATGCCAATCACCATAAACACATCCACTAAAAAAAATCCCCGCTAAATACACCACAGATCTGGCGTACACTTACTGGAACAGCAAGCAAGTTGTTTGTGGCTTTTACTTTGAATTGAATCAGCGTTTTACACCACTTGTACACTGTAGTCCATATGTTTCAAACAGCCTAAAGAAATGGTGCACAGGAAGGAGACAGAGGGAATGCTCTGAAGAGACAACACGGGACTTGTGGCCACAATTTGAAAGTTCACAAAATGTGGTTTCTGCCCTGCTCTGCTAAACCTTCAGGTTTTAGCGGCATTCATATTTAAAACCTGGATCTAGTTTACAGCCACGGCCTACCGTATTTTTGGATGTGCCACTACACAGAAGAACAATACGAGCAGTACTTCATGAGGCCTGTTTGGTCTTGAATCATTTCAGGCTGCTTGATGAGATGACCCGGGTGGAAACTGCCTCCTAACCAGTGTGCTGTGGTTGTTTTGATTCGGTGGGACATTGGGAGAACTCAAATGCCTCTAAAATCGTAAGCAGCAGAACAAGTTCACGCTGAGTCTAAACTCGCAGCAATCTCTCCCAAATTTCTTTCAACAAACCCACATGCTTTGTCTCGCATGATATCACCAGTGGTACAATACACCACACACTTGGGCCGAGTTTGAATTATTAAAACAGAGAACTCACGATATACTCTTGATGGTTGTATTAGAGATAGCGTGCCCAGACCACTAGGCTGTATTATTATTATCATTATTATCATTATTATTATTATCTAATCTGTTTTTTTTTTTTAAACCTGTCGAGTCCAACAACTTTAGTGCACAGTTAGAGCACTGAAGGTACTGAACAGTAGTGACAGTAGCAACAACAATAACAAAACCGATTGCAACAATGATAGCAACATTGTGATGATGATATTATGGCAACAGAGACACCAGCAGCAGCTGCTGTAAACCAGTGTAGATTAAAGCAGTGTCCGCATCCTTCCTTCCCTCAAAGTTTTTCCAACCTATTTGAGCGCTTTTTGCTCCGTATTTTAAAATTTGCTTTAATACTATGGGCATTGAATGACTTCATTTGGAATCACCAGTTGCAAGATCCAAGGCTTCTGTTTTGATCCCTGCGCTGCTGATTTACTCTTGTGACGTTCATCTGGTCATATTCTAACACAAATACCATCTCAGTAAGGGAACCTACAGACTGGTCCATTGCGTTTGTGTAGAAAGGTCGGGAACTAAGGACTCGCTCATCACTGCACACAGAACAACTGAGGTCTGTGATGGTGAGATCATAACCAGGCTACCATAACAAGTTCTGCAGTCTTTCCCTTTTAAAGCTCCTATTACATAAAATTCATGGCCCTTTCCTCGGCACGCCTTGATCTTGGCCTTGATTAGATCAAAGATCATAACAAGATATTTTTAGCCATCTTGCCCAGCTCTTCAGCCCCAGTATAATGAGCTTGTTGTTCTTTTCTCGCTGCTTGTGTCACCTGCTGCTGCACTTCTCCACAGGGGGCCTGTCTTTCCCCTTGGTTTCTAAATGGGACTCCCCTGAACCACTTGTGTGTGTTTATTCAGAGCCTGACCTCTAAGTCGACGTTTCCCCTCAGAGAATTCACCCCCATAGCTTATGGATCATCAGACCCACAACTCATTACTTTAATAATTCATAGGTGATAGCATGTAAATGAAGAGCAATGTAAGTCACCCTGAATGAATCTGTTGCCGCGATGAATAATGTAGACTGCAGCAGGATCCCAGGACACCGGACACAGCCTTCCCTCTGCCCCCACCCTCCCACTTTCATGTTCAGCCTGTCTTTCATCCATTCCTCCTTTTTTACTCTGACTTTATGTGTCATCACGCCTCTATTCCCCTTCTCTTTCTCTTTGTCTCAAGTTCTTATTTGTTCTCTCTCGCCATCATCCATTTCAACTTTTCTATCCATCTCTGTCCTCTCCTACTCGGAGCCCTCCTCCCCCTCCCTGACCCTTTTCTTCTACCCTCCCACTTTGTTCCTCAGTGAAAGCATTAAGAAATTATTCACAGTGATTTTTTTTCTTCTTCCCCTCCTCTCTCTGCCTGGGTTTTGAGCTGAGTGCTCGGCTGATTCGTGAGGAGCACCAAGGTCAGTCGCAGTGGCTGCCGCCTCTGCAAGTACGTACCATCTCCCTCAGCACATCCCACGTACATCCATGCATGCATTCATGTCCCGGAGAGGGTGTACACAACACAGAGCTGAGCTTTTAAGATGTGCGTTGCTGTTCAACCCATCTCATTGTGTGCTTGTTGTGATTATTGTACTGTTGTTACCATGTGAAAGGTGTGGCTTTGGTTTTCTATCTCCACAGGGAGCTAAATGATTAGATTAGATTAGGCTGGACACAAATGTTGAAAACATTACAAATCACCAAATGCAAGTGTGAATCAATGAGTTACAAAATTAACATACATGGCCTTAAATGTAGATAAGTACACAATCAGATGACCTAATTGGAAGTCTGTTGTCTGATTCGTCCACACAGTCCTGATGTATTTTGTACAGGTCTTTAGACAGGTACTGCAGTAGCCCCATGTATGTTGTGAGTGCAGCAGAACAGGCAATTTCAGTGTCAAAAGGTTTTCCTCCCAACAGCCTGGTGAATATGAGTGTAAATGTCGCATGTCGACTGCTCTAATTGTCTTGCTACATTCACCCCAGCTCTCTGCCGTGACATCAGGTGTAACACCATCTCATCATTATCTCTGACCTCACAGCTGCAGGAGATCCTGCCCCGTCTCTCCCTCCTCTATCCACTGCAATGGTTGGTCACATGTCTTGAAAAATTCATTTATTTGTCTTTATCATCTTAAAAGATCTAAGATTTTCCCTATTTTTTGTGTGATGCAGTTCATCTGGTGTATTAAAGAAAAAAAACACTACAGAATGGTTGGATGGTCCCCTGCTGAATAATGGATACTCCCCTTGCTTGAAACGCCCATGCTTTGGTTTGTGTATATTTTGTATGCCTTTGATATAACTTTGTCTTTCACTTCATGGACTTCTTTCTATTCCCCATGAAGCTTTTTTTATGGACCCTTTCCATTAATAATGTACAGTAAATCAGTGCATATCTGCAGCCTCTTTCCCTCCCGACCACTGTTTTCCCCTGGGCTCTGATTGGATAGTGCTCTTTTCTTATCTCAGACATGTGTCTCAACTAAGCACATCCAGTTTTTGGCTTTGATGAACTCACGTTTTTTGTTTTTCTTTCTGAACTCTTGTAGCGTCTGCGGCATCAAAAGTTGTTTTGGAAAAGTTCAAAGAAGTAGGGAAAGATTAGAGCCTCAACATCAAGTCATGCCCTCAGACACAAAGTCTGGGGGCATGACAGTCAAGATGACCATTGGTTGACCTGGTCATAACTTGTCAACTCATCTAGAAACATCTCCAGGAGCGTGCGGACCATTTATAGAGGGAACTCATCTGTATGAAATCACTACAGCTGGGCGTCGTTAAACAACAGAATGTAAAACATAACCAAAGGCCTGTTTTTAAAAGGTTAATTGAGGAAATGTAAACTCCTACAGTTTTTTTTTCTTTATGTGACGGTTGCAAGCAAAAGAGCACTGAAATAAAAAAATAGAAATAAAACTTTCAAAACATGACTGTTGAGGTCAGTATTGAGCAAGTGTTCAACACTGAGACCTAATCCCTCTATTCACATTAAGGTGAAGGCGTTGGAGCAGATCTATGCTTCTCTTCTCCTAAGGAGTTAAAGCGTGGTTTATTATGTAGGTTTCGCTTAATAACTCAACTTTAATATACTTTCTCTGATTTGATCCTAAGATTAACTGGCTTGCATTTGTGTAAGGAGGAAAAATATTACCCTTCGAAGTGATTGATTGGGCTGATCTTATCGAGCACCTTTTCAATATTGTTGAGCGATAGCATCGGTGAACTGACGGAGCAGAGCTTTTCTCTTTGCTTCGTTTTTTCTATAATTTAACCCAGTCGAATATTGCCTCGACTATTAAAGTCAATAAATTCTGTGAGCCTGTCCAAATGCAGATAATCTATAGTTGCGAGAGGTGTGTATTTGAATATGATTTGTGGCACTGTGGACTCAAGAGGCCGGTGCATCTGAACAAAGCACACATTTGATTGTAATGTATGTGCATCACTGTAGCATTAGCACTCTGCAGTGTGTTTTCCTGGGGAAGGAAGGAGACGGACAAAACCAAAGGGAAAATGTAAGCGCATATCCATATGTATGTCTGTGTGACATTGATCCGCAGCAGGCTAGGGCTGGGCTGTGACACTGAAAGACGCGGCCCGCTGGCTATTAGCCATGTAGCGACCCAGACAGGAGGCGATTAGCTGACAATGAGAAGACGAGTGGCCCGTCCATCTGCCTGGCATACATCATGCGGACAGGCCACTGCGCCACCGCTTGCATTTGCAATGCCATTAGGGAATCGGCCCTCAGTCATATTTCTTGGATCGCCGCTGAGCAGATCAATGAGACGAGATGGACTGGCTGCCAGCGGGCCACTCGTCTCTCTCGTCTCACTCGGAGGAGGGGCGGGGCGGGGGGGGGGGGGGGGGGGGTGCGGGGAGGGGGTGGTTGTTACAGTACATCTCTCCTCGGCTGCTCCGGAGCGTTCTTGGGGTGGGACGCGGCCTCGGCACTTTCCCCGCAGGGTGAGGCCGGCGGGTGAGTGCGCTGGTGATGAGTCACCACCACAAGTTGTTTATTGATTGATCATCTGCGGGGGCATTACATCTCCGCGCTCGTTAAGTGTGCTGTCGGCCCCCGTCTGCTCTGCTTATTTGCAGGGAAATAATGGCCCCGGCCAGCCTCGCAGAGTGCTCCCGCCGCTCCATCGCTTATCGCCGCGCGGAACGAAAGACATGAGGCGTGCGAGGGATTAGAGGTTTTATCGTGCCTCAATTAACAGGTGTGTCATCTGTTCCCCTCCAAATTGATTTGGGGCCGCCGAATGCAACGTTGCGCTGCGGCTGATGTGGGGCCGCAAATTCATATTCGGCGCACGCGCGGTCGATGTGCACACACAGGACATCGCTGCCTATTAAGATTCCACACAAGTCGCGCCACGCCGCACCACCATCAGATTCTGCTCCGTCTCACTTTGTGCCATTTGCGCGTTTCCTCAGAGATTAGCCGTTTGTTTGAATAAGCAGATCTGTGGGAGAGTCAGAGAGGACAAAAACGAGGAGCTGTCCTCATAAACCCAGAGCATCAATAACCATGGGAGGAAGGGCTGACGCCGCGACAGCCGGGTATTTCCGGAAAATTTGTACACTTTTTAAGAGAATTTCATACTGAAAAAGATTTTTTTTTGAAGAAAAGCCAAGTTGCCTGTATTGATTGGGAAAAAAAAACATCTAGTCAATAAGCGCTGGGAGTTATAGAATCAGATGAGGCATTAGGGGCCAGCTTAAGGTATCGACAACAGACGTTTTAGTAGAAAGGTGTTTCGAACTGATAAGAGCGCGGAGGCTGAAATCCTCAGATATTCTCCCCCTTTGCTGTTGAGACTGTGTCGATTCGCTCGGTGTTTTACTGTCACAGCGGGCACAGTTTGGGTCACAGTGGGGCTGGCAGGCAGTGTTCAGTCATCTGCACCAGGGTACAGCGTCTCAACACGTGCCCTCTTTTTAACGCTCCTCTGCCCACTAATCTTCGCCCTCAGTCATTTTTTTCTCTGGATTTTAGCCTTGAGTGTGATTTTCCCTGGGAAGCGCTGCCGCATCCGGCGCTGCAGAGTGTGACGGGCGGTGACGGGTAATTCTGACAGCACGCACACCCCGCAGCTTTTGACACACGGACGCAGACGTCCCTCATAAGACGCACATTACCTCCCCGCGTTTAATACGGTAGATTGCGTGCGCCGGGCTAACATGTTTCCGAGACGTAAGGAGCCATGCCGTCTTTCACTCCGGGAGTATTAGACACCAGAAGAACAGGTAATGACGTGTCAGCGGCACCTCAGCTGCTTCACACCGGGGTTGCAGACGATGGCGGTTCCACTGTGTGGAGCAGTCAGGCTGTCCATGAAGTCTGTTCATTCAGAAGGCCGTGTCGACTCTGTCAATCGGCGCAGTCGGTTCTGTGACGCTGTTGACTATATGATGACGATACCGCTGATGAGAAGTGAATGGATAGGTGTAAAGCAGCACAGGGAGGAAAAGCGGTTCCGCATCCATAAGTGTTACTTATCGTCACTACCTGGTGTTCCTTTAACTTCTCTGTAGGTCGAGACAGTGTGGGCGTCTGACGGAGAGCTGCATCTCCAGTGCTCTTTCACGAGCTGATTATAGAGAAAAATGTTGGATGTTATGTTCTCTTTCCAAGTTGAGGTTAATGCATATACACAACGTACCGGCGCCCTCAGCAAAGTCGTCCCCATGAGTGCTCTCTGTAATTTCTGTCGGTTTAATTAAGCGTTAATACAAGTGTGCGAGCCACAGTTCTGGCTGAATAAAATATCAGTTTCTGCGACAGCAAGTGTGGAGGTGATTGGGGTAAAGGAACGATCCCTGTGTGTGTGTGTGTGTGTGTGGATGTGGTAAAAATCCTTATTGCCATGCGACCTGTTGTTTTTTAGGCAGCTGTGGTGTTCGATGTGTGAAATAGCTGCGGGTGACTCTCTGCAGCCTCAACTTCATGTTACAGTTTGATCAGTCACAAACGCACACTTGCTGCCGTTTATATTCCCTGTTTTTGATTCGTACTGCTCCAGTTTTTGCCCCTAATGTCATTAAACGACTTCCTGCTTCCTGAGTGTGCTAAAGTGAAGTGATGCAGTGTATAGTGCTGGATAATAAGACTGTGGGGAATTGGAGAGTTACAGCTGGGAATTCCAGAGGAGAGGAGAATCACATCATACCAACTGTTGTTGTAAACACCGTGCTCCAGAACTGAAGCAATGTAACACATATTAACACTAATTATTCAGAATCCTTGAAACAATAAGGATGTAAAATGTTTCACTGACGCAAAACAGCTGGGAAGGGAAGGGAGCCTGTAAAATGCTTGGGCTACTTTGCCAACAATGCAGCAAAATGACTTTGCAGTCGTGCAGTGATGTGCTGAGAAAAGGATCACAGTCCAAGCACCAGCTCGCTGCCTTGGCAATTAATCACAGCCCAATAAAAAGCAAATGCTTTTGCTCTTTGCTCATTACAGCCGTGTATTAAGAGGCTTTTCAGAGCAAGCTTGTTAACTGCTATCCTCAAAACAGAAGAACTTTTTTGTTTAATTGCCGCTTCCCCGAGGGTTGTGTTGCCATTTCTATATGAAGTTTACACATCGTCAGGTAATACAGGTACGTGGCGAGAAGGATAGAGGGATGTTGCTCCCTCTGTCCTCATTTTTAATTGATGCTTGTTGTTACTGATTGTATGAATTAGAAGGGAGCTTGACCCTGTGTACACAAGGACCTATTTTTTGGCCAGATTCAATAACAAATGTTATATTTGACATTGGTCAAACTGAGGCAATGTGTCATTTGCACAGCGGGACTTGTATTTGATCTGCCGTATTTAAAAGAGTAGCTCCCACCAAATAAAAACATCTCTGCTGACTCTGTTTCCCTCACTGTTTAGTCTCTTGGAAGTACCCAAACACGGAGGTACAACGCCCGATTGCTGGAGTAGCTGTTTAATGAAAATATAACCAGGAGATGAATCATTGATGAAAATGACGATTTGCAGGCCCGCTACATGGCGACCACCCTTTGCTCAGGCTTCCTCCATCCGGCTTTTCCTCTTTCCTCCAAACGTCTCTGCTGTCATGGTATCCACTCAGACCTATTACTATGTTGCTTTTTTTCCGTGTGCCGCTGCAGTTGCCGTCTTTTATGTTAAAGGCTTTTATCCAGGAGCACTGACAGTAACGAGGACAGAGCCTGGCAGCTTGGTAGATTCATGCCCCCGATTTTTTTTTTCTTTCTTCCGACTGTGCTCGGAGCTCCGTCTATGCATTGCGGTGTAGATCTGACTGAGCTAACAGAGGTGCGATTTGTTGTCATCGTGTGGACAGATGCACAGTGTTTGATTTGTTATCAGAGCGTCTGAGTCTAAGGGAAGAAAACATGCAGTATAATGGACATAGCGGAAACACTCCACTTACATCTGAGTAAATACGTAAATAAATAATATCCGTGTCCTTTACAGCATGAAAGAAAACATGTCACTGTTCATAAAATATCCATGCGCGTGTCCTTGACTGCGCGTTTACATTCCCTCTGCCTGTTAACAGAGAGAAAAAAAAATATGGGCGTTACTCATCAGAGGTGACAGCAAATACTAAATAACCCATTCATGAAATGACGAACTTTTTCTGTGCGGCTTTGCTGTAGAGCAGGACAATTTCCTCTTGATTCATAACAACTTCAAATCTGTCTGGCGGAGAACCATGACCTGTGCTGTAGTGACCCAGTAAATAGAGGAGAAAGAGGTGGGGGATAGTTCATGCGATGCTTACTGGGGGAGGGGGATTAGAAAAGTCACTTTTCTGTTCTTGTATGTAACACACACTGCAACAAATTAGCAGTCAAGTTAGGAGTCTTGTGCCTACAGTAGCTTTGCACCGATTACAGAATTTTTCAGACTGAAGAATCTCCCTCTGTGGATACTATGTATACCTCTGTTTGTATCCAACTATGACTATGGACTATATTCAGCTAGAAGACAGGGAACATACCTGGATGATCCTTACATGGATGTATTATAAGAACTACATACCGGACTGAAGGACGAGTACAATGTTAGACATTCCTGGCTTATAGAGATACTAAAAGAACAACGATAACATTGGGTAAATTATATTTCAGCAGACTCTGTTTACATCTGCTCAGGACCCGTCCCCTGCACCATGCAGTGTTCGGTGGGTTACCATGGAAACCAATTGACGACATTGCTTCAATTAGTCAACAGGGTTTCCAAAAAAATGTACACAGAATTAAAATTATTGTAGTTAGAGTTGGAATAAACTTAATTTATCCCTTTGGGATGACTCCCTCAGGGAAATTTACATGAAGTAAGTGTCTAATAAAATTCATTTAAATTTCGAAATGCAATAGAATTTATAGACTTCATTTTATTGTTTTTTTGCCAATCTATTAAACAACTTAATTTGGAAGAGGAAATAATGTTGTCGTCACATGGGGTGCATTCAGATACTATTGGAAATGCGAGGTTCAGGATTACACAATTTCCAAACCATGGATTGGAAAAATAATAAAAAAAAGGTTCAATTTCACCCACTAGCATCACCCCCCCCCCTACGGATGAACCAGCACACGCAGAGTTAAATAAAGACTGAGTTTAAGAGGACCTGGGTCCTCTGTGCTGTGCCTGGGTCCTTTGAACACACACTTGACAGGCGCTAGTGATATGAACTGTTTACATCCCGGACTTTCAACCATCATCCCGGCTCATCACTATTCAGCAGGTGCGCTCAGGTCCCTTGGATCCCCGCTTAAAATTCTGGGCCGCTTGCTCTGCTCCCCGCTGAATTTTGGCCACGCGGCTCCCACGGCAAACAGCGGCACAGTTAGCGCTGAGCAGCACCTGTGACGCCCAATCCGACTGTAACTGTAACAGATAATGGTGGCTTTGACTTCACAGCAAGGTTACCGACTGAAATAAGATCCGAGCAAGGCCAGTGAAGCCCACCAGCAAGGTGTCCAATTAGCCTGGTTTCATCTCTTATCAACTCACCGCTGCTGCTTCTTCTTCTTTTTTTACGCCACAAATTGCTGCTCATAGGCTGAGCCTTGAAAAAGTTTCAGCAATTAATGGGCAAAGTTGGCAGGAGTGCAAATTTATATGCAGCCCGTCAGACCTGCGAGGCGCCTTGATTCAATCTGTCAGCGCATTACATTTGTACAGGTATCCACTGTGTATCTGAAACATTTAATGTTTAAAACCTCAAGTCCAGCTCAATTCTAACCTGTTTTCTTTTTCTTCCTTCTTTTTCTTCTTTTTTTTCCGCCCTTAGCCTCTGCTCTGTAAAATCTGGTCACATCATCAAAGAGTCTGCTCCCAACTGAGCAAAATTTTAATTGTTTCGGTCCAAACCAGATTTGCATAAAGCCAATTAAGTGAAGTCTTGTCACTTGGACAACACAGGGGCCACAGACAAGCCACCTTCTTCTCGTCACATTATTACGTAACCTGAACGCGAAGCACGTTTCGTGCAGCGCTAATGACATAAGTTCCAGGGGAGACGTCCGCCCGCTGACATCATTTTGCAGGCTGACTACCTGAGTTGACGGCTTAAAACATACCCCCGTAAATTGCAATTTCTTTAACAAATGCTGTAGGACGCGTGCTACGATTTTAACCCTGCTGCAAATGTGTATTTTTAGGGGAAGGGAAGCAGGGAAAAAGTTCAAGGTCTTTCACGTACTGAATGTGATCAGAGGGGAAAAAAGTGAGGGAGGGAGGATAAAACGAGCTGCATTTTACTGCAGTGCTTTTGTATGTAGATATGCTGCCACAATTTTATTGGAACAACGTGAGTGTATAAACAAAGCGTGCCGCTTGTTTGTCAGAGTAGTGACAACAATAAGGACTTGACTGTTAACACCGAGCCATTCAGAGCGAACCGCTCCGACACTTGACGCAGCGAAACGTGGCCCTGATCTGTTTTTTTTCTCCCTCCTCCAGCAGCCACTTCAGGACTTGGTCGTTATCAGACGAATCGCTTTTCATGTGCTGCCCACAATAATGTGCCGCCCCTCTAAATTGGCACCCAGTCATCAAAACTTCGAGAACCTCTGGTTTACATCAAGGCTGCGGGGAGAAGGAAGCAGGCGAAAAAAAAGAGAGAGGCTCGGTGAGAGCCAGCTGCATCTTCGTATGGATTCAGAGTGGAGCTCTTTGATGGGGTTTGCATTTTTTAAGATGTTCTCAATCAGAAGGGCTTCTGAATTCATCCCAAGGTTTTAGTTTGCTGCTGTATAAAATATTAGCCCAGAAGAGTTGGCCAACTGAGTTTCACAGAAAAATTTCCTTTAAAGTGAAAGTGGCCAAGGGTGCACGGGTACTGAGCTGTGTATGAATATATGTATACACGCACACACACACACACACACACACACACACACACACACACACACACACACACACACACACACACACACACACACACACACACACACACACACGCACAGAGTTGTTGCCGAGCTCCTCCTCTTTTACGTAGATTACATTTCTTATTCCCTTTTCTGCCCCTGTCCTTGTGTGTCTCTGCCTGGCCTTTTCCTCCAGCTGTTGCTTTGATATTGGCTTCATGAAATCTGTGTGAACACCACAGACGTCAGTAATCTGCCCCCACTGCAAGGGCTTCTTCACATACTCTGTCATTCTCCTCTCATCTCTCACCGTCTTTAATCCCCCTCTCTCTCTCTCTCTCTCTCTCTCTCTCTCTCAACAGAATACTAGGTACCAGGTCTCATTTATCACCCTGCAACACGTGGCCACATAGCAGAATGCTATAGACGGGGTCCCATTATGCTCACATGGCAGTAAGCAGTAGGATGCCTGGGGCAGGTATTGTCTTGCAGCTCCAAAAAGGGAACCTCATTTCACAGTTCTGACCCACTGCCTCTTCAGCTACCGTCTGAAGCTAAACTTCTGTTTAATCTTCAGACATATTAGTCTTGAGGAATAACCCTGACCCTCTTTGAAACTGGGCCAAAGCTGTGCACAGTGCTGCAGTCCTGTTGATATTGGCAGCGATGTGCTCCTCTGCCTCTTTCTTTTTCTGAAGTTAACAGTCAACAAAGGTGCTCGGCTTTGTTGCTGGAGAGCAGTTTATTCTCTGAGCAGAACTGCAGAACTGTCGATTCCCCCGTTCTCTGAACTCCTGGCCCGTTATGGTGGTGTCCAGTGGGAGTGGTGTACCCTCATGGGTGCGGAGCACGAACAGAGTGGTCTGAGCACAGCTGGGGCTTTCATGTTGTGCATTACAGTGGAGGAGATGTGGACGACCAGTCCCAGCGGTCCCTAGGTCTCTCTGTGAGGAGGTTTAGTGTTGTAGAGCATGGTCGGGGGGACTGTTTGTCACATATTTTCTTTCATTTTTTTATTTGAAAAGTTGGAGCATGTTGAAAGGACGCAATGTTTCCATCATCTCCACCTGGACGTCTCGCTGTGTGGCTTTGATACGGTTTCCTCTAGGTGTCCTGACAGCCGGGTTCAGTGTTTTGTCCTCTGCTTTCTCATTTTGCGCCTGAAGCACGCTGTTACGGGCAGAAATTGTGTTGAGCATCGTCAGACAGTGTGATGGAGAAGGACTCTAAACAGGCCTCAAGCAAATCAGTATTTAATCAAATATTATATTAACTTAAATAATGATTTTAAAGTAAATTGGCCCAGGGCCATATGCGCTGCATTGAAATGTAATCTAGTTCACCCTCTGGTTTCGTTTAATTTATTTTAGCCTCACCAAGTTTAATTCAACATTTTCAATCAATTATTAGTTAGGTGAGCTTTGGAAAGTGGTGCTTGCTGCTATCTTTTTATGCTTCTGAAAGAACTAAGCCTATAGCGTAGGCTCGCTGGCCTAATAGGACATCTTGTTTTCTTCCCTTTTGATCCGATATGTATAAGATTTGTTTCCAAATACTTTTTCAGTCCGTTTTCACTTTAGGCATATGTTCTTGTAAGCGTCCTGTGTGCATCGAGCTCAGATGCAACATCGGCAACATGATCAAAACATGAAACTTTGCTCAATAATGAACACTATCGCTGCACAGCTTTAGTGCTGCAGTGCTTGCTTTGCGTTAGCTTTAAACAAATTACTTTTCCTATCCAAACATTAAACTCAATGATATCTCTCAAAGTTTAGCTGTCAGTCGATACGCTCCATCCTCTGGGGGGCATGCATATTTGTGCAAAAACAGACAGATATTCCTCAGATATTCCATTTATTTGGCTGCAATAGAGAGAGAGATGATGCAATCAATGTTTTTGATCCATTGCTTATATGCGTCTTAATGGTTGTTGATCTGATGTTCAGCCAAAAGCTAGTGCTGGAGCAAGTGGTATTGATTTAATGGTAAACAACCTCCCCCCGAACGCCTCTCAGTTCAAGACCTGATAAAAGCTCTAACAAGGCTGTTTACCACCATAAATCCCCTCATTGGTCAGGAGACTTTCTTCACTCCTTGTCGCCATCAAAATATTGACGTCCCGTATTGATGGTCGGGCGCAACAACTTTCAATTTCAGGCGTTAAACGTGGTAATGAATAAGATGCTTCAGACCTCATTATGGTATCGAGCACAGGCCGGGAGAGTGTCGTGACGATGATGAAGCTAAGCTCTCGCACTCTACACTCAATAAGCTGAGGCAAATAGAGCATGCTAACTGAGTCTTCAGAGGCCTGGGATCATTGTCATTGATTGGGTCTTGGTCGGTCATATTCCTCTCAATTCATCCAACTCAAAGATGTGAATGGAAACCACTGGTGATGAGGAACTGTTTGTCTGCCCAAAAGATCAAAACGTCACCAGCCTTGGATCGAGGAGTGGAAAAGCGCCGACGTGACTGAGATGCGAGTGAAGTGATCTGAGACACCAAACAGCTGAGACGTGACTTTGGAGGAGCCGTAGCAGAAACACTAACGGAGTGCTCTGAGTGAAAAAAAAAATCTGATTAAAATTGAGAAATATGTGTTCAGTGACATCCACCTGAAGGATAAAGTGCACCTTAGTTGCCCACGAGGGAAACGTTTCCACATTAAAGAAATATTGTGTGCTCAGCATATTGCGGCAGTATTTCCAAAATGTCATTAATCTATGGGGGCGAGCCGTTTCCCTTTTTTCTGTGATTAGGTTGAACTGGTCTGCGTGCCCCAGCAGGACGGAGAGCGATCATTTAGCTGTCAGGAGTGACGGCCGGCCGTGGGCGCCGCAGTCATCATCAATCAATCGCGACGGTGTCGTCATCGCCAGTGTGACAATTACGTCTCGTGTTTTGCATCATCTATTGCAGGGCGGGAAAGTCCGATTTTCACTTTCTTTGTTGTCCTGCCTGTGGCTGAACGTTTGCTTTAAGCGCTGCTTCTACACCGAAGCACCTGTCCACCTCCGTCCATCAAGGAGCACAGTAGATATAAGCTCCCTGACTCTCTTGTGTTATACTCGATTATATCTGCACATTGAATGCATATCCTGTTTGATTTTATCCATTTATCTATGTATTTATTTTTAACAAGGAGAACAACTCATTGACATTAAACGTCTCTTTTACAGTAGAGTGTCCAGGCCCGGGTAGTGGCACTATAATTAAATACAATACGCAATATTACTCTTTGATACGATACGATATGACATAATATATATTGCATGACTATTACTGTATGGTCACGACTGTAGGTGCGGACATCACGCTCTGCACATTGAATATGAATGTTTTACAGATGCAGCTGGTTTTTGTGTTACGCTCTGGAGCACATTTCCATAAACGTGGTAATAATCCAGTGAAACAGTGCCGCGCGGAGGTGATGAATGCGGCATCAATTACTGGAATCGAGTAATCCAAATCAGATCCGCGACATTTTGCGCTGCAATCGGAAGAAAGTCGCCATTTATTAGAGATCAAACATGCATGACCGAAAAGAGCCGCTTCTGCCACAAGATGCAGTCGGCCTGGGAAAAAGACATTCAGGGTGCTGGATCTCCATTAGTTGTGCGAAGGCAGATTGCTCAGTAGGTTTTCGGGTTGGCGCTGTCGGCAAGCTAGTCCTAATGTGATAGAAACTTGAAGATTTCACGGAGATTTATGAAACTAAAATTGATTTCACGGAGCTGAAGCTTGTGGCTCCATTTTTTTTTTAAAGTCACAGTTAATGGAGGAGCTGATAAAAGCTCAGGCTGGGAAAACTGTCTGTCAAACTTGACTCAATTTCACTGAACTTCAAGTTGCAGTTTTTCATATCCAGCGATTGTACGGACTCTCCGAGACAGATTTCTCGGCGCAAGGATCTGAAATCCTTTACACATTGTACATTGCAGCATTAAAGATAGGCAAGCGCGATACGTTCATAGCTGTCTGATGCATTTATATCCAGTCGTCTGTGATATATATTCTTCACGCAGCATCTCTTCACAGTAACTTTGACAGAAATAACACATTAACTGCATTGGCTACATAGCACAGAGGGAGAAGGAACTAATCTGAAATGAAATTTGGTGCATGTAAGGTCACAACAAAGGGCTCAAGATGTCACTTTGACTGTGTGTCAGACAAACAAATCCGCTGCTGACGACACATTGTGAGGTGAGGTAAAAGACCCTCCAGGGGTAAAGCAGCGATGAAAAATCATTCCCAACTGAACATGTGCTCAGCGACCCTTTTCAAACCAATGTGACATCTGCACAGTGGAGTTATTTCCATTAGCTAATGCATGTGTTGCAGCTGTAATTGCTTTTGCACCAGTACAAAAAGCAACAAGATGTTGCTGACTGAAAAAACTTCATTCCCATTTGAGTTTGAGTACAAGAGGGGGCTAATATATGGTAATTTAAAGACTAATCCATGCTTACACGCAGCTGTCTTTCTTGAGCTGCTTGTATTGGCAATGATGTCAGAAGGCACGTGTCAAAATCACCGTTACTTCTCTTTGAAGCCTCCCTCCAACTGCTTTCATCTCTTTGCATCCACGTGCGCGTGCTACTCTCCCTCCCCGCGAGTCTGTATCTCCTCAGATGCTCTGATTAGTCCATGTGAGTCTGACGGACAATTTTCAGCATGCGTGCAAACCCAAACTGGCTGGAAATGTGGTCCAGGAAATCAAAGGGAGAGAGAGAGAGAGAGAGAGAGAGAGAGAGAGAGAGAGAGAGAAAGAGAGAGAGAGAGAGAGACAGAGGGAGGTTACATCATGTTCATATTTCTGATTTGGTTTCAACAAGTCATCAGACACCGTTGGCTTGCAACGACAAACTGCTGCAGGGAGAGAAAAATGAAGCGGGGCATGTTCTTCCTGTGAGATCTCAAAGGTTTGTATCATCCATAAAACAAAAGGCATATTTTCTTCGTACCTCGTGTGGGGTTAACCATCACAGATATTGCGGATGTTTTGAGATGGCTCTTGGATGGATTTCCAGGCACTGAAGCCTCTGGATTATCCAGACGAGCTGGGATGCTGTTTCTCAAAGAGATGCTACTGTAGGGATGCTTCCCCTTTACTGCTTATTGGCAGCAGAAATCGGTTATATCGCACTACTCAGATTTTTAAAAAAGCATATTGTAAAAACATTGCCCATTGCAAAGAAGGTGTGAGTTTCAAGATTGCCACACAACATAAAGTTGTAAAAACAAACTGCAGAATGCGCTGAAAGCAGCTTCCTATGCAACTGGTGCCCTGGCCTTGTTGCTCTTGCACCATTTGTGCAGGAAACCGTTGTTGCCTGGGGGGCTGTGTAGTCTGTAGGCTGCTGCTTTTCATGCTGGCTAAAGCGTTTTGATTTACACGCAGAATGCCAGCTGAGAAAATCTAATTAGATGGCAGAAAAAGAGAGGCAGGAGCAGCTTTGGCCAATTACCTGACACTTAACCCTCCGCAGTAACTCATCAGTCCCAGAGATGAAGGACAGCGTTGATGACTCCGGGGTTAATTGGGTGCAGTGAAACGTTGTTGTCCTGACGGACCTCTGCCGATGCTCTCTGTGTCTTGATTGACACCTGATCCTGTTATTGACTGCCGTACCTGGAGGGTATAGCGCACTGATGTCAGGTAGTTCATGTCCTCCCGTGGCACGAGGCCAAGGTAACACCTTGCTCAAGGATCCTGCTCCACTTCGGTATGAACGGCCGGACAAAGTTCTTTCATACACCCAGTGGTGAGCGTTCCCATTCGTACCGTCAGCTATTTTGATTTCTAAATGCCTCTCTTTCCCAGGCATGAACATTACAGCCACTATACCTGAGACTTAGCTGGCTCTGTAAAGATGTAATTGACTTGCTAACCAACAAAAGTACTCAAGCCAATTCAATGCATTTTTTTTGTCAATGTAATTCTCCTCCCAACAGGGAAAATAAATAGCTTGTTAAGTGAAGGGCAGAAAAACAATCCATAAACCCACAGAATAATTAATGCTGTCTAATCCCTGCGGCCACCTATAGCATTCCAGGAAGGACATTTTGCTCTCGGCTTCCTTTATAACAACATGCAGCAGCAGATCTATGCATGGATGAATATATAGATGGTGAAAAGAAAGAGAACGAGACACCTCGCCCCTTTCGCTGTTATTTCGCTAGACCGATGTGTTGTGCTGATGTGGTGCAGGAGAAAAATCTTTGGAAAATCACCGCAGAGAGGGGGCAGGCCGGACGCCACATTTGGAATAACGTAACAATGCAACATGCAATTGTTTGAGCGTGTCCCTGAAGCGGCTCACAGCGTCTCTCTGCAGTTTATAAGAATGCATTTTTTATAATACGTCTCTTATGAATGGGGCTTCTACTTTCCATCCATTATTCATCAACCATCCATCCATCCATCCATCCATCCATCCATCCATCCATCCATCCATCCATCCATGCAAACAGTGCTCTAGTTTGACGGGATCCAACTTATTAGCAATTTATTTTTTCCACCAATTTCACACAAGTAGCTTTGGAGTAGCACTCCGGCGCTGTCGTTGTGGTGTGTTATTCCTCTGCACGATGTGAAATAGAAATCTGATGACAGACAGACAGGGGAGGAAAGTTAAATCGGCGCGATCGCCGGTAACGAGCAGCTGGCCGTCAGTTCGTCTGCAAGTCAGCGTCAGAACAGGAATGATTTCTCAGGCCATCGCACAGGCAGAAAATGCAGGGAAAGGACGGCACATTTCTTTCCGTTTCACATTAATTCAAGGCAAGTCAGTGACTGCAAAGCAACAGCACCCAGGGACCAATGTCATCAAATGAGTCATTATACATCAGATCCTACAGGTGGCTGCTTTAGGAGAAGATGAAAATTCATTATGTTTTCATCCAGAGGGCGTGTGGCTCATTCGTGATCATTTTTTCTGATGTTCGCCAACTTGAATTTCAATCGGCCCCGCCTGTTAAGTTTCCCAAGAGGACGAGATGGATGGGAAACAGGTAGATTGAATGCTAGCAATGGTTCTTGAATTTGACAAATGAGTTGCTGCATATCAACAACCCCGAGCCAACAGCTCAAAGCAGCACGGCATGCATGTGTAATATGGATGTAATGAATTGTCACTCGGTTACTTATTTCTTTATCCTGCAGGTGTCCTTAACTGTGCGTTTCAACTCCATCAGGGAGATATACATCATTTTGTGATGTCTAATCAGTGTTCTTAACTGATAAACATGAAACCCGACTCTATTTTGTGGTTCATCGGCAGGCACGCTGTGTTATCAGATTCTAATTGGTGCAAAAACCAATTAGATCTCAATGTTGAGATTTAATCCTCCACAACCTCCATAGGTGGTCCAGAGATGCATTAGAGTCTCCTTATCAGCATCAAATTCTAAATGCCGTCTGAGAACAAAAGTTATTCAGAACGAGGAGGAACTGCTCAGTAGAGGTAATGCAGATACTTAGTGACTCCCAGTTTGCAACAGGTGAACATGTCTTGCTCTGTGAGCGTTCACAAGTAAATGGAGCCTTATGTCGGAAGGATGCATGTATTCATTTAGCTGTGCCACTTAAAGCTTGCCATTGGCCACACATACCGTAAGAAAGTCCATTGAATCTGGCCTCAGTATTTTCTCACATGCGTCATGCGTCTGGCGGTTTAGCTACCGCACTGTCTTACTCCTGTGATGATGTCATTTGTGTACCAACATGATGATAACTCCAGATGAAATGAAGAATCGTCCAAATCCCCCGGCCTCGATCGAGGCTACCCCGTGGCAGTAACGTACACAGTAATATATTGACTGGCTGCCTAAAAACAAAACAAGTCATAGTCCTCATTAACACACAGATATGCACACACACACACAGACCTAAACCCTGCTGTACAACTCCGCTTCCTCTTTGCCTCTCCAGAAGCGTGATTTCAGATCTGCTGCCTGCAAGATCTCAGCCAAAGCATGGCTCCGAGCTCTGAGTCATCGTTAGCAGGGCCACGGATGAGAGCAATCGCTTCTCAGACATTAGCTGCACTGAGAGTCATTCAAGGTCAGTGCTCAGTGCTACGATGTTCAAGCAGCATTTTACTGAGATTTATTCGTTTGTCTCTAGTGGGTCATCGCGATGCCCATGCTGGCACTGTTGTGCTTTACCGGCTACAGTGCTACTATCGCTGAACATAGTCACGGTGCTTGTGATCAAAGGCAAACTCTAAACTGGTTTCCTCTATTTTTGTTTTCGATGTATAAAAGAAGAGTCCAGCAAGTGATCAAATAATGAATAATAAGTAAATAAAAACTAAATGAAAATTAAAAAACATCCAAGCACAGTTGTGCTCATGAAGTCACATTGCCCCAGGCTGCATGCCTCTGGCTGTGGTACTGACCATAACCTTCAGGCTTGGCCTCATCACTCCAGCCAGCTTCGCTGCAGAACCTTAATGGCTTGCTACTGCAGTGGTCTCGTTTCTTGGACCTGGTGCATGTATTGGCTGTGGGGTCCATCCTTTCTCCAGTTCCTCTTTTAAGCATCTTTAAATGGCAACAACATACCAGTGTGACCACGACTGACTTCCATCTTGCCAAAAGCAGAGCTCTTACTCATGCATCTGGTGAAACACGTATTGCAATTGCAGCCGCACTGGTTGGCTGAGGTGAGGCAGTAATTGTAGTCATTAGTATGTAAATGTTCTCAGCCTATAATCCGACACCCCGCAGTATCTGACAGACCTACGAGTAAACGGGTAAACGGATGGCGTGCAAGTCCGACCACAAAAACCTTTGATCTTGGACAGATCTTGAAGTATATATTATTAATGGTGAACAGACCAGCAGCAAAGACATGACCCTGTACACCTCCCACTCCCGCTCCTCATTACTGCCTGATGAGAGCTGAAACATCCCTTCAGGGCTCTAGCAAAGCACTAATAGCTGCTGTCTGGTGAAGAGCGCAGTCAGCCATGGCATACCAAGCTCCAACCACTCATTCATTCAGCCAGAACAAATTGACCCCACTTGCAGCAGCACCTCTTTTCAGAACAAGTGGAAGTAACGCAGCAAAAACAAAATGTATAAATCATCATATAGGGTTGGGTAGGAGAACGTATAAATTGTATAAGAGCTGAACTGGCCAGTGTGTTTTCCCTCAGAGGACTAAATAACAAGTTAAGAATATCCCCGATGCTGTTCTCATGTGCTGTGTACTCTCACTGTCTACATCAGTACAAGAGTGGCATTCCTCTGGAGATAATATTTCAAAGCTGATGCATTTCTCCCATTTTATTAATGGTACTTATTAAGATATATATATAGATAGATCGATAGATAGATAGATAGATAGATAGATAGATACATACATACATACATAGATAGATAGATACATAGATACATAGATACATACATAGATGGATAGATACATAGATACATAGATAGCAGTAGTGGAATTTTACATGAAGTACGTGTATAAGAATAGCAGCAGTAGGGGTGTTGTTGAAGGCCTCCAGTGAGTCATTATGCAGCTAACAAATGGTGAGCCTCTCGAGTCCATCACTTGTTGTCGCTGAGTGTATTTTACCTGGGGCTGGGGTACTTTTATAGTAAATGACAAAGCCACTGACGAAGTACTACCGCACCACTGGTTGACTGCACACGGTGCGTGTGTGTATGTGTGTGTGTGTGCATGTGTGGTTGCAAATCAGCGCTTTCACAAAGCGTGATTTATGGCAGTGTTTTGTTAGCCCGTGCAGGTGTAACCTACCAGATAAACTAGCACGGCTGAGTATCTTCGTCATCGTCGCGTCGCTGTGTTGACAGCCCCGGAATCGCACCGGGGCAGCGTTTATGTAAATATCCAGGGAGCGACACAGGGGCGGGCGGAGAGCGGTTGCAGTCTGGGGAATAACAAAGGCCGACTAAACAAGAACAGACTGTTTGGACACGTGACTTGGACGTAAACTTGTTAGACATGATCGGTTGCTATCGACACAAATGTAATATTTTTGATGTCCACCAGTTCACTTAAAAAAAAAAAACAGTGAAAAGGCTCCAAGACAGAACATTTTGCGAGCCTTACTCATTCCTACCATTCGTTATCATGTTTATTCAGCCATATAACACAGTGATAGCAGGGCAGGCAGATGCCAGGTTCCCACAATGCAGCGTGCAGTCTGGACAGTATGTTTCCCTGCATTTGTTGACGTGGCAAATAAATGGCGTTCATTTTCAAGTAATCATTTCCCGGTATTTACTTTGCCGCTGTGAAAGAAGACAGCATGAGATTCACGGTGACTCTTTGTTGTTTCACGGAGCGGGAACATTGAGTTAATGTCGGACATAAATCTGAGCTTGCTTCCACTTTCGTCTGTGCAGGTTAAGACAACTGTTCTCAATAAAGATTTTTAGAACATACTGTACCGGGACAGAAGATGCTGTGGATAAAAAAAAAATAAAAGCGAACCCTAAGAGTGTGATTAAGAGGCTGGATCAATGGAATAAATCATTTTCTTAGTATATGTAACCTCAGGTTATGCAGAATTCAGATTCCGGGATGGTCACTTTTTTTCAACAGCCCGCTGAAGCTTTAGGAAACAAGCCAGAAATGCAAAACAGTTTCTAACAATTTCTAGCGTTTTTTGGCCCTGCGACAAACCTGATTAGTCGTTTTATAATCTCCAGAATATTATTACGTCTGTGCAACCCTGTGACCAGAGGCTCCGGGGAAGCGGTAGTTTTATCACCACTGTGCTCCTAACTGAGGCCTGCAGGCACACAGTGTGGTCAGCGAGTGCAGCAGGGAGCGTTGGCGCCCCATGGCTTTGGGGGAAAAAGCATCGAGAGTGTGTGACAGGTGCATCAGCAGGTATCAAAACCAGGATAAACATGGATCCAGGATAAAACAAAACAAAACAATGCAATCATTGCTGCTATCTTATTCATTGTTTTCACACATATAGCAGCAATAATTCAAGAACTGAGAGGTATTGCGAGCATATACGGTAAATATATGTATATGTATATGTACAGTGAATGATGTCCAGGCTGCTAACGAGGCAGATTTCCTTCATGCATGGTTTCCTTGTTATTTCCATCTCGCACTGGATATTTTTCGCTGGTCCAGAATCAGATTGTGTTACGGATTTATTTACCAGAGACTGATGACCCCCATGAAAGCAAACACCGAGGATATAGGAGTTGACAAGGGCAGCATTTAACAGGCTGTGGGGGGTTATGGGAAGCAGGGGAAGGAAAAGGCCAAGCCAGTTTTTTTTTCATGGCACATTCAGGGGAGCTGTAGTAATGCAGTTGGCCTTGTATGCTTGTTTTAATGTATTCAGCCTTAGAATTAGGACCTTGAATGGATGCAGGAGCAGCAGCTCTAGCCAGTGGACGGTGGAATATCCAAACCAACGTAAAATGATGTGCTCTGCCAGTCTGGCATTACGCACGTGTTGCTTTAAGATGATCATATCTTCACTCATGGGTGTAAGCGCGAGACATAAATAAAAAATAAAAGACCCTGAAAAGAGCACAGCGACTGCAGCCTGGCTCCGTCTTCCAGGAAAAGGTACATTTTCATGACTGATATATTCTGGGCTGCACTCACACACACACACACACATGCACACAAACACACACACACACACACACACACACACACACACACACACACACACACACACACACACACACACACACACACATAAACACAATCTGGGAAGAGGGAAACTATGATAGGAAAATGATTCAAGTTGCAGAGCATGTGACTTACAGGACCAACAGGAAACACCAGATCAGATGGGACAAATGGGTAAACAAATGTAAAATGTAACATTATCACTCTCGCTCGTAGAGCATCCACAGCAGCATCCAGAGAACATTTCTGGTCTGGGAATGTTAACCTTTTGTACTGGTTCAGTTCAATTCAGCACAAAAACCAAGACTAAGAGAAATTTCCTTGTTCTTACAGTCTACATCTTTGTGTTCCTGTACTGTTGCAATGGTGGAGAAACGGTTATTGTGTGCATAACATGTTTATGTGAGTGACTGGCAGATTATTGTCGTGTGAAATGCAGATACATGCCCTGCAAGAAGTTTTCCCACTTTGACCTCTTACTTTTGTGCATTTGTCCAGATTCTTTCTGAATACGTGTCGGCTATTATCTGTGTGACCTTTCGACACAGAGGTTCAGACGGACATAAATGATGCACCGCGTAAGTATACATCAGCCGTCTAATCGATGCCCACTCAGAATGCCCTGCGCAGCTTGGTCGGAGGTGCTGGTTGTAAAACCGTTGAGGGATTTCTGGCGCTTTAATGTGACATGAGATATTCATGAGAAACCGAAACATCTAACGCCACATTAAAATGGACATCCAGGAGCGGGAAACTACGGGGAGCAGGAATTATAGCTATTCCCAAATGATCCCCAAATGAGTATCACTGGCCGAGGTGATTCAACACATCCGATGAGCAGACATTGCACCTATTTGTGTGTGATGGATAAATAAATAAAAGATGTCATGCATTCTTTATTTCTGCCTCAGCGAGTCGATCGGATGAACATTTTGAAAGCGACCATTGTCAGGAACAACGGGAGAGACGCATCCTATAGATTCCAGGCTCCCTATTTGTCCACATTTTCGACCTCCGTTGACAATAATGTGGATGAACGTTTAATATTTAATATGCGAGAGGGAGGTAATGTAGCCACTGGTCCCTCGGAGCCGAAGCTCTTTCCTCTTCCTGCGCTGCTGTGCTGACTTGGCAGGATGTGCTCGAACACTTAGCCGCTCACACCGAACGGTTATCCAGGCTCCCTTCTTTTCCGCGGATGCAAACACAGTGGTCAAGTTCAGCATGCGTACAATTAAGACCAAACAGAAAAATCACTGTCTGTGACAGAAAATATACAGTGAATGGCATGCGATGTTGGATGCATGTGAAGCATGTCGGCCAGCACTCGCAAGCCATTTCATTAATGCAGTAATTTGATGCCTGTAGTGCAGGCCGGACGCTCTGCAGCTTTTCTTAAAAGCTGACGTCTATTGATCCCGGGAAACTTGACTTATCCTGACCAGTTGCCAGTATGTGGTTATGTGCCAAAAGGTTACACGCACAAACCCAACAGATTTTCTGCTCTGGCTTGCATTGTTCTTTTATAGCAACAGTGTCTCATTTATTGTAGCCCGCTAAAGGAAAAAAAAAATACGTTACCCAATTTGTACCCAAAGGTGTCACGGGGGTCAGAGGACACACCCTGGACGGCTCCATACCGTTCACCACCATTCACACCTAGGGGCAATTTAGAGTCTCCAGCTGGACATAACGTGTATGTTTTTAGACTGAGACCCTGCACGAACACGAGGAGATCATGCAGCTCCACACAGGATTTCGAGCCCTGGCCCGCCATGTAGCGATTTTTACATAAAGTATTTTTAATTGACGTAGATAACGCGGACAGAGTTTTACTCTAAAGAAGAAAACCTCATGGCGAATTCATGCGCCTCCCGACCTTCCTTTGCTCTGCTCCTCTCTGAAATCCCTTTAGCCTTCACACATCCACACACACACGCACACACACACACGCACACACACACACGCACACACACACACACACACACACACAGGATACCTGTAGACACAAGCCGACCCTGATATCTGACGAAGGTCACGGTAATATTCGGCAATAAAAAAAAAGCAAAAAAACAAGGCTTCGGCGCGAAACCGCAGATCAGCGAAGCTTTGGTTTTCTCACGTTGCCCCCGCCGCAATCATCCATGGAGCCCGAACGCCAGCAAAACCAATAAAAGTCAGCTGGAAATATCAGCGTGGGCTTTGCGGCGAGGGGAGCCGATATTGAAGACAGAGGGCGAGGAGAATAACGGCGCTTTTAATGAATTGTCAGTTTCTGCGTCTTCAGTCTTTGATTTTTCTTTTTTCTATCTTTAACCATTTGGGGTTTTTTTTTTTCGTTTTCCATTACAGCGTGCGTTTTGGAGCTTTGTTCCACATTTTTGTGGGGCCCAAAAAAAAGGAAACAAACTAAACAAAACTGTTTACTCTGAATTGCCTCCGCCTAAGCTGAGGTAATATTTAACGAGGAATTATTGTCATTGTTTTTAAGGCCTTAAACAGTCAAATAATGTTTGTTTTTCCTGAAAGGCTGCACAAACAGCATTTGCAAGATAAAGGGGAAGCACGATTTTTTCTAACGCTTGATGCTGAATGCTTAAACCGTATGGCTTTTAGAGGTGGGCGAGACAAAAGTGGTGCCTTGAATGAAGCGCTCGTGATGACTTAGTTGACGTGCAGACGTTCAGCTGCTGTTATTTCTGTGTTCGTGTTCAGGCTTTAGAACGTGTGCATGTTAATAAACATCTGTGCATAAATCGCAGCGGAGGTGAGCGATCACAATGCTGGCTGTTGTGCTCATTTAATGACTTTAATGGTGTCGAATAAAATGATGCATTAGTGATGCCTTGACACACTGATATATATGTGTGTGCCTATAGTTAAACCATGTATTGGATGATTTGGGGTAATTCGGGGTACATTTCCACCTATCAATTGTTGCCTCTTCCAACCATGTACTTTTATGTCTTTGTTTTTTCTGTCTCCATCCTTCCCTGCCTTCCTGTTGGAGGTAATTTACATTAGTCAGCTGCTGGGATGCTCTCAGTCCTCCTTTAATCACTTACTCGCAGAGCAACACACTCGCTCTGGCGCTCGTAACCAGCCTTTCAACATGTCTGCGCTGTGGGAGAGAAAGTTAAACGGAGAGATGTGAGGGAGGTGAATTTACAGTATGTGCGAGGGGAAAATGGATTTTTTTTTCTTTCCCTCCCTCGTGCCGGATTGACTCTTCATTGGTCTGATTGGAGAGCGAGGCGGTGAATGGGAGCGAGCCAAGAGTGAAACCTTTAGACAGCGTGTGATGGAGGCTCAAGCTGTGCCAGCGGGCTGCAGCAGTGCAGCTGCTGCACAAGCACCAGACTGTACGCAGGGATGCATTCTTCTGCACTGGACAAAAACCCTCCCACATGTTTTGGGCTCTGCAGTATGTCATGTTTTTCCTGGCTTGGCGACTCATACTGGAGTGGACCATCGGCGTTATTGTTGAATATGAGTGAACAGGACGGCTCCTTTGACCATGACCTTTAGACCGTTACTTCATTCTCTGGAGTAGACAAAAACAGCCATTCCTTTGTGATTATTTTACAGATATCAAAACTCAATTTGTTCAACTACTCAATATCTAATACCTGAAAATGGTATGATATTATGTCATTTTTGCCCCTCTGAATTTAAACCCATGGCCTGTTTGTGGGTTTGTGTTTGTAGATTTTGTCTGGGCACTCTGTTTTTTTTCCCCACACAAACAAGCATGTGTCGGTTATTCTGAGGCTCTGCATTGCCTCTAGGTGCAGGTGTGAGAGCGAATGGTGTGTGTATGTATGTGTGTGGGTGTGTGTGCTCCCTCTACCCTGGAGTGAGTGTTCTTGTTTGACATCATTTTTATTTAGAACTTCCATAATAATTTTATTTTAGGATCCTGTTCTGTGGAGACAATATTACGTGATTTAGAGCATACCAGCCGACACACAAAAGCATTAAGGCACTATTATGGCCATCATGTTGAATGTAATGACAGGAACACTCTTCAAAGTAATGTGTACACAGGATTTGCAGCATCCCTCAGGTAAGCAGTGTGATAACGACTGGAGAAGGAGCAGGGCAAGAAAACGTGATCTTTGTGCTTGAGTTCAGAGCAAAGGAAGAAAAGAAGAAGAAGAAGAAGAAGAAACTAGGGAAATGCTTGAGTGAGCTAAAGGGGGTTAGAGCACAACAGGACCTGATGACACAATGGCTTCTCTGTCTGCTCCGAGTCGCTGATCCTTTCCCTCTCGAGGTGGTGCACACCAGGGGCAGACCTCAGAGGAAAATTCAATGTCACCGGGTCTGAAAATGTCAGTGAAGAGTATATACCTCACTGCATGGAGCTTCCTTTGTTGCAGATCCCAGAGAACAAAATGGGATTGAATTTGTGCAAACCCAGTGAAACGTCAGATTGCCCCCCCATGGTTCCCTGACAACCAGATATATATATTTGTAAAATGCAAATGTGCAAATACAGCTTCAGTCAGTCACATTACATGGTGCTACACTGTGTACATTCTGGCAGGCATAGAGATAAGTCAGTGTATCATCCCAGTGAGTGTTGCATGCCTCTGTGGTGTAGAGTTCTTTCGTTTGGCATTTACCCTCCTATATGTTTATTTTTACCCCGAGTGTTCGTTACATGGTATATTTGATGATAATAAATGAAATCTCAGTTGGAATCGCTGAGAGCTAAACAAGGGAATGCTTCCCAACAACAAAGCCATTTGGTTTGGCAGCAGCACACATGAGAAATTAGAGCTCACACTCTTCCTCCTCACATACCTCGACAGCTTTTCCTCCTCTGCTTTCAGCATGTTGTTTTCTCAGGCTCATGTGGAATAAGAGACATCTGGGGAGAAAGTGGTGCATGGCAAACCCTACCAATGGAGTGGGAGGGGCTGTGTTTACGTTGGAGTCAGGATATAGATGAGGTTTATGACAGCTGTGCTTCCAGGCCTTTGACGTGATGAGGCATCTTGAGGGCTTTCAGCTTCATGAATGGCGCTCAATCCTGCGGGGATGAGTGCAGAATAGGTGGGTTTTGTTTACCTCTGTGATCGTAGATGTGTTTCAACAGTGACCGAGAATGGCTGAAAGGAGGATTTATCCTCATTCTCTGGTGTTGGAGGCTATGGAACACTGGTTTCATCCGAAACGCCTCAGATGCTGTTTTACCTTGAAAGAAGGCTAGTTTACACTCCAACGTGAGGCGACTGATTTTGGGTACTGCATGTGGAAGTTCAATGATTTTAGGGAGCGATCGCTTCACTGCACAGTAGCATACTGTTTATTGTGACAGAGGATTCAGGCCAAATAGTGGAGTGCTATTAGTTAAACCAGAAGATGTAGTAGCAGCCATGAGCTTGCTATCGTATTATCTTCCAAGCCGAGCATCTGTACTAACCTGCTGAATATTTAGTTCATTCACACAATGATGCAGCACCATCTTATCACTGTTATTATTCATCCATTATCATTCATAACATGATTTCACATCTCTAATACCTTTGTGTTTTTTGTTCTGGTCTTAACAGGCTTCTACTCAGTGTGCTCCTCTTGTGTAACCTATAGCCTAATTTCTTGACAGACAGAGACAACTGATAGATGCATTACCGTTTGTTCCAAACAAGGAATAATGCTTTCTGCTGCAGGGAATACTTTTCAATCAAGGCCACTCCAGCATAAACTAACCCATCTCTGTCAGGGGGTCTTTTGTGTCCGACTCACAGCCGCTCAGTAATCACCAAGGCGGCGGATCTTCCATTATCCTCAGCACAAGGGCTCGTTGATGTCTCTGTGAGTGAGAGACACACATCAAGGTAGCGGAACGGCTCCAGCTATTTGTTGAATGCGCTGGCTTTCTCAGAGAAAGGCGGTGATTATGTTGCAGCCTCGTCTTCACGATGTTTACGGCTATTCATGGAGGGATGGATTAAAAGTCGCCATGTTTCGATGTTTGCGCACCACTACTATTAGGCGATTTAAGGCGAAAGGGGTGAGAGTGCTCGTGAGGTTGGCAGGAGATCAATATGTGGAGCAGCAGGTCTGCGGGTTCAAATTTTGCAACACGAAGTAGAATAATTAACACAGATTAGAAAATCTATGACTGCACAGGAACAGATATTTAAAGGACAACATTGTCTGTGTCAATAGCCATGTTTTTCCTGTACACACACACACACACACACACACACACACACACACACACACACACACACACACACACACACACACACAAAAGACGCAGACATTCCCCCCAAGCAGCTATCTGAAAAGCAGTTAGATAGTCAATAGAAATGATTGGAGCTGCCTTCGCTCATGTGGCTCCACTCTACTCCCAGCTGGTTCTGTTTGTCACAGCAACGTTTCACAGTTCATGTCTTTTGCCATAGGGTAAGACGATTATGCTGGACTATGGAGCGTTCAGGACCGTGGTACAGCTTTGAGGCATTTATACCCGTTAACCTCCATTTTCTGTCACTGAATTTCAGATATTTATATCGTGCTCTTTTATTTACAGTGCAAGCACAGTTCCAACCAAACTAATGAAGTTTTTGACAGAATACACAAACTGTGCAAAAACTAAAATAGATAAAACATGAACAGCCTCGTTTAGACATAAGTTATAGTTTTATGTGTGAAAATAATATTCATGCCAATTTTGTGTGGAAACTAGAATAGAAAAAAAATTAAATTGCAATGTTGACGGTGTATGCTGGTCTACTGTGTTTTTTATTGTGCTGGGTTACCTTAGTTTTTGCTCGTGTTTTGTCCTCATGAAGTCTAAATTCCCATTATTATTCCTAATACTACAGTGCTAACAGGTGCAAGCTGTGCCGGCCTGCAACCAGAACTTGCCATTGGCTGTCCTCACAACTCCGACTCAAATTTATTTAATGAGATTTTTTTTTTCGCCCTAAACGTGTCATGAAGACAATTATCTCACGGATTCAAACGTATTCCCCACTGGAGTGAGCCTGTTGGGCCCCGCCGTGTATAAACACGAGCGCCGGGGTGGCTTAGGACTCAAATGGGAGGATTTTTCAGATTCATTTCCCTGCTGTTGTGAACACGGAGGCAGGAAGTCTTCTTTGGAGGACATGTGCTCATTTTGTTCTACTTTGCCATGAATATTGAGCAGGACTTATCAGCCTCCTTGCTGTGGTAAATCCTCTGCACCTGCAGCGCCAGTCTCCGAGAGACTCCGGTGGAGCAGAGCTTTGATCCTCGGCGCCGTCAGACAGCGCAGCCAGCGACCTTGTTTCCACAAGTGTTGCTGTGTACGTGATCCGCCGTTTGCTTTTTGCTGCATAGGCGCCGTACGTGAGGGGTTATTTTCTCTGCGTGTGTACGCGCGCCGTCTGTGCTCTGAATATGTAAACAGTCGCGTCTCACCACTGAGGGTTGTAGGCGGAAGCAGGTATATATTAAAGTGCTCCTGTTCCTTCCCTACCTTTATGTACTGTGCTCGGAGTGTGTGCTCAGGGAGGAATCAAAAATCAAATGTACGGTATGACAGACAGAAAGGTAGGCAGACAGACAGCTTGCTAGCTAGCTATCTTAGATAGATAGATAGATAGGTAGACAGACAGACACAGAGAGCATAGATACAGTAGATAGATAGATAGATAGATAGATAGATAGATAGATAGATAGATAGATAGATAGATAGATAGATAGATAGATAGATAGATAGATAGATAGATAGATAGATAGATAGATAGATAGATAGATAGATAGATAGATAGATAGATAGATAGATAGATAGATAGATAGATAGATAGATAGATAGATAGATAGAGAGATAGATAGATCGATCGACAGACAGCTAGACAGACAGACAGCTAGCTAGCAATTATAAATAGATAGACAGACAGACACAGAGAGCATAGATACAGTAGATAGATAGATAGATAGATAGATAGATAGATAGATAGATAGATAGATAGATAGATAGATAGATAGATAGATAGATAGATAGATAGATAGATAGATTGATAGATAGATAGATAAAAACGGGGAAAGATAGGAATAGATAGAAATGGAGGTACAGACAGAGATATTGTATGTAAAAAAGGTTTCAGACAATCTGAAGAGGTTGCAACAGCTGTGAGTAGAGTGCAACTACAGTGTGCAAAGATAGAAGTCAGAATCAAAGATAGCAGTTAGCAAAGATAGCAGTTGTATTGTAGTAGCAGTAGTAGTAATAGTAGCAGTAGTCGTGGAAGGATTGCAGTCCATTCTTAAGCTATTCTCATGATCGCCAGTGTGGATGTAATGCTCAGCTTCCTAATTTATCTCCATCCAGCATACCAGAAGATTTGAAAACAATAGACATCGAAATGACTTTGACCCTGAGGGGACTCTTGAAATATCTTGTTTTGGCTGACCGAGAGCCCAGCATCCCAAAATAGTCGATTTACGGCAGTGTAAAACAGAGAGGACGAGCAGTAAATTCAGGACGATATTTCAATGCCTCACAAGTTTACTGTCGGGATGATGGAGGAGTCTTGTGTCTCAACACTGGCAGCTTAAGCAAAGTTCTAACCTTTTCACCGAGGCAACTCTGCTGATGTAGATTGACTAACGGTGAAATTTTTGAGTTCGCCGTGATATTTTCATAGCTGTTGGAAGATACATCCCTATTACGCCTTAGACCCTCTCGCCTATTCCTGACATTTAAACAAAAACACGTTCCCTTTAGCCTCAGCTCTGCATTGTGCTCGGTGCTAATTTTCACACGCTACCATGCTAATTTGCTGAGCTTTGATTAGACATGGCAAATATTGCGTTTGCTCAACATTTGCATTTCATTCCTGGTGTTCTGAGATTAAAAAAGCGCTGCGCCTGCGGACTGCCAGAGCTGCTGTGCATGGCCTTTGCTCACCTGTATGTGTAAATAATATGTGCTTTCCATGGTGTGAAGAGATCTCCCTACATGGCCCTCTCTCTCTCTCTCTCTCTCTCTCTCTATCTCTCTTTCCTCATCTCTCCCACACACGTTCATACCGAGCAGAAATCTTCTGAATTTTCTTCAGATTGCTGCCAGCTCACAGGCAGAATGGCTGGCATGTGTTTGAGGCACGTTTTTTGCAGAACATACAGGCCTTGTAGTTACTGCCAGGAGCTAGGTTTGCATGTGAAATCCTGACGCATTGCAGAGGGAAACCGGTCTTGGACATGCCTCTGTGCTCCCCCCCACACACACACATACAGAGAGAGAGAGAGAGAGAGAAAGAGAGAGGGAGAGAGAGAGCCATACATTGTAGATGCAGATACAAATGCACTTTCACATAATTATCTGTTATCGGGCTCTCTCGCTTCTTGACGCTCAAACACTCTCAAGCCTGTGTGTGTGTTAGATGGTGCCCTGCTTGGCAGGAGAAGAAAGGTGATAGCAGAGGGAATCTGGAGGCTGTACGTTCTATCAAACAGCAGCATTGGTATGCAGAGGAGCCCAGGAGCCAAAACACAGGCGATCGAGACGCTTCTATCACTGCTTGAAAGGAGACGAGGGCCACTTAGAGGCATGATGGGATTCGACCCAAAGCGTCCTCTCTGGGCTTGAAAGGCTATTTACCATATACATATACAGTTTCTTCAACATTAAGGGCAGTTCTGCATCCTGGTTTAACCACAGAGAGCTGCGGAAGATTCCTTTCAAGCATTGTATTGAATCTGTACGTATGTGATTCATTTCTTTTTTTCAATGGCTTCTATGTCAGCATCTCAGCATCAAACTAGACTGCACTCAGCGTTACTCAGTAGTTGTCAGTGTAACCACGTTAAAATGACAGGGTTGGAGTTGTTTTGTCGTTTGACTCAGTTGAAAGTTCATACTTGTGCTTTTTAGATTTATGATTTTCATTCAACCTGCTCTTCTAAATATTAAAAACCTATTCCAGTCCTAAATATCAGCCTGTTAATTATTTAATGGAAAGGATGAGGCATCGTTTGGGGTTGAAGACTTAAAATGTATGAATGTGACTCATGAAGGTCCCATGAAGGGCATACTGTGGTAACAGTTTCCAGGCACGCTTCAGACACAAGTTAAAGCTGCACACATGTCCTGCTATTTTAAGGACTAATACTGTATTTCCCTTTCTGCCCTGTACATGTGACAATCAGAACAGTTTCATTCATAGCTGGATTCATAGCTTTCATTCATAGGCCGGACACTGTCTTCATCGCACACTAGCCGTAAATAAGCAGCAGAATCACTGAGTCATGGTGCAGAGGCAAAGCGACACGTGTGCTTCAGAGCAACAATGGCTCGGTTTAGTCCAGCGCGCGTCCCGATTGTTTTCGGCCGTCTGACCCTTGACTCGGGGACACAGTCTGCAGTGTCTTTCGATTGCATCTCCCTCTGTTCGCCATCATCTCTGACGCCGCGGACACATAATCGCATTCTGCACATGCACCGTCAGACGCCGGCGCGCGCAGTTGTCCCCGCTCGCCTGCAGAGTGTGTGATTGCCCCGGGCTGTGATGTGCAGCCGTGGACGACACACAGCGCGCGGGGAGCTGTGTTTAAGGGGCTCTCTGAATGGAAATGTTGCGGTGCAGCATGACGCGCTTCACATGTGAAACGCCCTCGACGCTCGGCATGAAGCCGTGGACTCGACGCACACAGCGGCGGGAAAGAAACTTTCAATTAAAGCTCAGCAAAATGTAAAGGCCGGTGTCATAGTGTCGCAGGGACAGCCGGTGAAATGAAATGTGTGGAGTAGAATATTCAGCCTGACATGAAACCCAATACACTGATTTTTTTTTGTTTCACACACAAACAGACTGCAAAAACAGTCTTTTTCCCAGAGCTGTAGCTTCCCTCACTAGCCCTCTCACACACACACACACACACACACACACACACACACACACACACACACACACACACACACACAAGGACAAACATACAATAGAGCACACAATGCAGCAACCTCCTGCCATCTTTTGTTTTGATATTTCCATATTTTGTTCCGACTCTATCGACTCGACTATCTATTTTTTTGTCTATTCCGGTTGTAATTTGTGTTGTTTAATCTTACAGCTGCTAGCTGTAAGAATGTGACCCACTGTGACCTACCAGACAGAATTTCATTGTGTAACCACAATGACAACAGTGCAATGTCTTATCTTTTACTTGACAATTAGAGCAAAGGTGACAGCAAAGAGGACAGCAGCAGAGCGTCCATCTATCCAACGAGCTCATCTGTCATCAGCATGAAGTGCTGCCCATATCCAAACACCACAGCAACTGCACAATACTCTGCTGGAGAGCAGATTCACTCTTCAGGCCCACCTATCAATCACAAGTGAGGGAAGAATTTGATTCCTGTAAAGGGACAACTCAAGGTTTCTCTCTTGCTAGTGGAGAGGCCATTGTACCGTTTACGGTTATTATGCAACGCACGACTCAAATGAACTCCATCAAATCTTGACGCTGCATTCCTTCACCCCTTCGGAACATTTTGAGAGGACGCGCTTATCTGTTTCCCAGCACACTATCAATCTGTGTGTCTGTGATTTATCTGTACATCTGTACATCAAGAAAAAGAGATCCACCCTTTGAATAAAGGATTTAATTATAATAGTAATAATAAGTAATACTTCCCACTGTGTTTTGGATCCACTGTTGTGTACAGAGATGGACTCACTCTGGTTATACACTCTGGTCGTGTCTCTGTAAGCATCTCGACCCTCTTGTGACCATCATTGCAGATAAAAACGCCGTGCCATTATCCTCAAGTGTTTACTGTAACTAGTCACCAACAATGGCTCAAGACCTTCTCCCTGAAGATCGGCGACGCGGTTTTGGATGCAGAGGAGACAGTTATGTGCTCTCAAACGATGCCTGCCTGCCTGTGTTCTCCGACTCGCGCCGTGGCCTACCTAAGAAAATAACAATTTGCTATCAACATTATTATCGGAATGCATAACTTCACATAATTGCATCGTCAGATGGTGGACCCAACAATGCGTTTTAGTGTAGCGGAGGCGCCACACAAAAGCCTTGCTTTTTCCTCCCTATCATCGGCCTCCAAAAGACTTTCTTCCCGCTGTTCAATCGAGGTGTCAGCTTTTCTCTTCGACAATGATTTTGATGGCTGAAATTTTACCTTCGGGGCTGCAGCGTCGTATTCTTCTCTTCAATTATGGTTCCATTACTGGCTCCGCGTCAACACGTCAATTACTGCAACTGCACCAGAAGAAGTTATGAGAGCCGCAATCCGGGGGCAGACATGTATCTGTGCATCTCAGTGGTCCTACAGTTTAATGCAGAGCTATCACACGTCTATTTAAAAGAAAGTCTGCTGCAGGGAGAACCACTGTGTGAAGGAACATATGTGTGAGAGCTGACAATGAGACTGCACGTGAATCTGTGAGATTTCGAGCACGTCGGAGTGCAACGTGCCATCTGCGCTCATTTTGGCTCCTTCCGGGTGGAGCTCGATACAAAATCCCTCACAAGACTCATTTGGTAAATCGTACAGATTATTGGAATGAAATAAGCTGTCAATGGTCTGTTACTGCATCTGCACCTTTGTGTGTCAGATCTAACATGTCTGATCTGTAACAATGGAGCAGGGGTCAGGTGTGTGGTGCGTTGCATGGGTTTGGTCAAGGAAGCCTCTCTTTGTTGGACTGTGAGTTATAAGGAGGATGCGTGGAGTGTTGTGATCTCTAACAGCGACCCTTCTTGATCTCTTCCCATCTGCCTTGTATTTACGGTTATTATGTGATATTTTGTCCTGTGGGTTTGTTCAAGTGGCTTGTCGTTTCTCCTCTCTCTGGATTCTACAAAGCAGGACCATCCAGTGGAAGAAAGACAGTGTCCTGACATATTAATGCTGCACCCAGACACCCATTACAATTTAGGAGCATCAATAAAATCCACAGAGTGCTGTTCAGTATCAGTGCCAGTAGCAGTCTGGAATCAAGCATTCCCTCTGAAACAGTGAAGCAGATGCTTTTGTTGATCCCACAAGTCTTTTTTTTCCATTCTTGTGTGATTCGTTTCCTGCATCTTTCTGGGCTTGTTTCATTTACTCTCCTCTCCTGCTTTCCCCGGGTTGCTTGCCTCTGTGTGTGTGTGCGTGTGTTGTTCGAAGTGACTTCGGTACACATGTTAAACACCATGTAAATCATCCTGTCAGTCTGAGCGAACGGAGTGGTTCTAAACTGGGATCTTGTCCAGACCAGAATCTATCAAATGTAAACTTTTTGAGCATGTGTGTGTGTCATTGAGTGGGTTCTGTGCAATCAAGGGCGCTGGATTCATTTCAGAAGTGGGGGGCCCAGAAAGTATGCATGCATGTGTACGTGTGTAACTCTACATGGACCTACGATTTCATTGGACAAGTGACCTTGGCGCTAGGTAATTTCCTTGGGCCCCTTCCCTCCGGTGAAGGGGCCTGTGATACACTCGCACTGAGTTTCTGCGTTTGTGTGCAACTGAGGCAGAGACCGCTGAAGGATGGATATTCAGGCGTGCGAGAAAGCACAGGGGATTGTTAAGAAACCCATTGTTTTGCAGTCCGGCTGTTCAGTTTTGAAATGCGATAATGAACAGGCCTCTTGCATCAAACCCTGACTTCTATCCTGCCTTTTTAAATGACAGCTCTGAATAAATGTTTGCTCTCCTGTGCTATGAACTCTCCGGAGGTTCCAGAAAAGCAGCTTGACTCCATTTTTCAAGCCTTGCGGTTCAACCTCATTTGGCCCTCCTCATGTATACGCCTCCATATGTTGCCCGTTTTAAAGTTGCTGACGGCCACGCTCGCTGGATGTTCCTGACATGTGATAAACTAAACTTCATGCTTGACCAGCGGGGGTTGGCAGCCGGCTGGACGTAAACACCGAACAAAGGTTCGAGCACGCATAGATTTTCCTGCTTGCAGTCAGACCACACATTTGGAGGACGGCGTATCCCTGCAATCACCACTCTATTTGGCACGCGCCGTGTAATTACTGTTGCCATCAGAGTCAACCCAGTTGTTGTGAATAATGGGTTCAGTGGAGGAAAATTGAATATTATATTAGCTGCGCCTATACGCGTAAACTCGTAAACGCTTTATTACAAGTGGATTTACTTAGGGGAAGAATTACGACGCTTAAACGCTCATGCAGACCTCCTGCGGGGCTCCCGTTGCTTTAGTAATGTATTTATTTAGCAAATGTTCACATCCTCTGTCTCGGAATATGGTTCCATACTCGCAGGGTGTCTTAACTGCGAGGGCTCTTCTGAGTGCATGACTTGTGGCATCCTGGCAATGACTCCAATTTCGATCCTCCCACTGAAACGCCGCTTCGAGGCCCTGGCTAATTACTATGATCCACAAAGCTGTGAGCAACTTTTCTGAAGAATTAAGTGGATGACAATGTTTATCCTGATGCTGCGGCTGATTACGCGCCTCGTGAATGAGTTTAGGCACAGGCCTTGTATATCCTCTGCGAAGACCAGGTGCGGGCCAGATTGAGTCCAGCAGAAAGTGGCGGCACGCTGGATTATAGCGCCCAATAAAGTTTAATTAGCCCGAAAGGCAACATTTCCATGCCGACAGGTCCTCATTAGGCAGACGGCCAGCATGGCAGAGTCCTGTCTTGATGAATGGACGTGTTTGGCGGGATTAGTGCAACTCACTAGAATGGCCTGCTTCCAACTTCATTTGCTGATAAGGATTATGTGATTTGAGGGATAATACGTAGGGATAGTTTGGAAAGTCATTATCACTCAGTTCTGCATTAAAAAGCAACTTGTATAGAATGGTGTTGAAAAACCTTTGTTAACTTTGTTAACGCAGGATCATCAGCAAGCTCTCTCAGCCCTGACTCATCTGACATGGTCAGACCCCATTTTAGTTCTCTTGAGGTAAAATGGACAGCTTTTGAGCAGGTGGGTAATTGGTGGATAGAGCTGTCACTTTCCAGCCAGGAGGTTTTCAGATTCCTGTTGGATCGAGGGCCTTTCTGTGTGGAGTTTGCACGTTTGTTTCCTGCCACAGTCCGAGAACAGGTGTGCGCGTGAGTGAATGGAGTGTGTGTGTGTGTGTGTGTGTGTCCTGCGATGGCCTGGTGACCTGTCCAGTGCTGCACGCGGATGGCCGTAAGCAGACCCCCCCCCAGGATGCAGTTGATGTGACATAATGGATGGCTTTGAATTTCACATTGTTCGACTGTTTCACGAGTGTAATTGAGTGAAGTGAAGAGATCATTGGGCATGGTGTCCTATTTACACTTCAGATGTCCAGAGCTGCCTGCTTTGTTTCGTCCCGTTTTGTTGTCCCTAAATAAAAGCTCTTCCTGCCCGCTGCGTCTGGAGATGACACCGGCGAGAGCAGGGACACTCGAGTTGTGGGCCGTAGCACCAAAACAACTCGATGTCGGGGCTGAGAGATAATCCTCGGTGGGTTTGTCGGCACACACCATCCCTCTCACATTGCACACAGTCATTGGATCCATTGTTGGGACAAACCTATTGATTGTAGAACCTTCAGAGTTCTGGTACGGTGTGTAAAGCCCTAGCTGCAGCAGTCCGTTAGAGTCGGGAGTAGCGGATGAAGATGATGTGTCTGGGTGTGTTTGTCTCACATCATCATCATCTGTGGCTGAGTTTCGCCAGTCACCGCAGAGCCGAGGTACAGTACTGTATGCCTCCACGATGGAATGAGGCCCTCGGCGCTGTGCTTTTCAAAGGGTTCCCCTCGTGACCAGTCACATCCATTTGGATTTCGCTCCCCAGGGATTTTGCCCCTCTCATTTCCTCCCAGCCACAGCAAAACCAAAGGAAATCAGTCTATGCCGGTGCTGAGCCCCAGCCATAATGAGATTTGAAGGACATCAAAGTGTTCCTCTTTTGAGAGGGAAAAATAGATCGGATGAAAAATAGGCCTGAAATGCAAATGTCCTGCTGCGATGATGAACATGAGTCAGCTTCCTCAGGAGCGCGGTACAAAGGGATGAAACAAGTTTGGACCGCTGAGAAATTTGGAAAATGAGTTGGTGGATGTGTTTCAAAGATGAGCTGTTTGTGTCTGAATCCAGATATGAATCACGTCGTGATGGAAAGGCCACGGGGGGACTCCAGTGAAACAGTTGGAGAACAAGAGACGGAGCCAAACAAACGCAAACACACACACACACACACACATGCGCAAAACACAAAAACCAGATACATTAAACAAATAAGCCAACGAGACGAGCACAGTGGTGTCAGAGTGTGAATAACTGCCGGTTTCATTTCTGATCACTAACCTCATTTTCTCCTCGAGATGGATTAGAACAGAGTTCAGAGGCAAAGTTTGAGATGAGCCTCGGCTCAGTCATGTAAGGATGCCCCGGGCTCTGTTGCCGTGGCAACCGGGGCGGTTTTCATTGAGTGATATTGTCGAAGCGGGGGCTGTCGTCTCGTAAGCACAGCGTCTAATTTGCTCTTCGCAATAATCAGATCTGTTTTTTTTTCCCTCCCTCCCTGCGCGAATATCAAACGCTCAGAGGAAATTTTGACTCAATGAGGAGCATTTCATTAATGCTCGCAATGAAGTGCGGAGCTGCCTTTCCCGTGAGTGGATTCGCCGTTTGTCTCGCACGCCTACGCAAGGACGAGGCAGGTGGAAAGGCACCCACATTGATTTTACTCCGTTCCACTGGCGTGGATGTGTGCAGGATCTGCCAAGCACAGGAAGCACTAGTTACAAAAACACATGATTATAATGAACTATGTTCTATACTACAGTATACTGTGTTGTATTTGAAGAATACAGCAAAACTCTGCCTGTACCATACTGTAATTGCATATGACGGTTTTCAACCGGGCTGGTAAATAATACGGATGTAAACAGTGTTGGATTCAAGCAGGCTTCTTAAATGTTTTTCGAGGAACAGATTCATATTTATTCATTAGTGCTCAAAGCTATGTGCAAGTCAGTTTGGTGAGAAACAAGGGACGCAAACATCCTTCGTATTTGTTTGTAGAGCTCCACGGGGCAGCTTTAAAAAGCTGAATACGGAAAAAGAAAGGAAAGAAAAAACCCCTCTCACAGTTTGCCGTTACGACCTTAGATCACGAAACCTCGCAAAGAGGCTGAACTTTGGGAAAAGAAGTTTTGATTTGCCCTCCTCTGCCTCCGCCCGCGGCCATGTTCGCTTGTTACAAACAACAACAAAAAAAACACTTTGACGTTAAATGGATTTCACCTGAAATTCAACTGGGCATTGTCGCACGAGATCTACAGTAGTGTGTGGCGGGCGTGAACCACGTAGCATGGAGAAGTTCTGCCTGCAGCTGCAGGTGGGTCTGGAGAGTTAGCGTGGGGGTGAAATCATTTGGCCTCTTTCACACCGCTGATATCCACAAACGGCTTCTTCTTTTCCCTCGAAGCGCGGCCCGTTGTTTACTGCAGCAACGTGAAGAAGAGAAAGGATGTTCAGACTTGCCCCCAAACCACCAAATACAGCAACAATAAT
Organism: Karalla daura; assembly: GCA_029224185.1. Lineage (NCBI taxonomy): Eukaryota > Metazoa > Chordata > Actinopteri > Chaetodontiformes > Leiognathidae > Karalla > Karalla daura. Next base: position 16,529,219 of record CM055207.1, on the reverse strand, counting down.
AATAACGGAAGGGCAGCGAAATAATAACTGATTTTTATCAGAGAGATGAAAATCCCAAGCGGCTGCTAAAAACAAAACAACGTCTGGAGAGCAGCGGAGATGAACGGAGAGGCTGTGCAAAGCTGCGTGCCGCTCCACATACACGGTTGTTTATCACTCCATGCTAATGCTTACAGAATGGCGGTGAAGGCTGATGTCAGAGATAAATGAAAATCACCTAAGACTTTGGAAAGGCTCTCGATTTCAAACGTTAACCCCTTCAGTGCAACAAAAGAGGCGATGTCAGGTGGGTTTTGTTGTTACACGGTAAGAGACATAGAGGCTGACTTGACATTCGTAGCAGATGTTGCCTCTGAAGAGCGGTAACTTTTTGCCGCACATCAATTTGAAGAAAACAAGTCAGACGCGCGTCAGCCACTGGGTTTGACGTCCTCCAGGCTAACGGGAGAATAAAGAGTTTTTCAGCTCCGTGACTTGTCTTTGTTCAGTGTTTACAGTAGGTCTATTGTCTGTCAGGGTTACGTTATTTCCCCTTTTGTTATTACTTTGTCAGAAACGGAGATGTCTTTTCTCCGGAACATCACTGCTGTGAGAGAGAATGGAGCCTTAGATGACTGGAAATGATTGTAGGGAGACAAAATGTTCTGCCTCACAAACTCCCTCTTAAGTTAATGCACATATTGCAAGTATTTTAGCCAGGGCAGTAAAACTGAATAACAATAACGCTCTCAATGAGACCCTAACCATTTTCAGTCAGCAAAATCTCAAGACAAATACAATTATCTTCTCTTTGTTAGAAATTCATTTGTACATTGTCAAGTTCTCAGCCCGGGTGCAGCACCACCTGCGGTAACCACTGATAATCCATCAGCGGCTGCTTCGCAAATTAGCAACAGATGGATCCGTTCTCAGTGCAGCCAGAGAAGCATGTTGAGTTTAAAGTTTGATTCTGCAACATAAACAGCAGGCCGTAGTAGGGTTTGTCCTCCATCCATCACTTCATTGGCTTTGCACCCAGTGGTGTTAGGGTTGGGGTGGGGGGGGGTCTGCTGGAACATATCTCCAGCATGCACACAGCGAGGGCAGGGAATACACCCTGGACAGGACTCCAGTCACACACACACACACACACCACTCACTCGCACACTCACACATTGGGGCAATCATCATGAGTCATCAGTCTTTGAGATTTGTTTTTCCCAAAAGAAAATTCTCAGTCAGAAAATTGAAAATGACACGTGACCTAAGCGCACCAAAGCATTATAAGAATAAGTCGATTGAGAAAGGAAAAAAAGAACAGGATTTGTCATGTTAATATGTGAAAACGGCCAAAACAAAAGCGTCGCAGGAGGTTTCGCCGCTGATTAGCACTGAATCAGCTCCTAACCTTTAACGGGGCTGTGCCGTCTGTGTAAAGCAGAGAACAACATGTAAACTCCAATCAGCGGAGAAGTTTATCACGGCCTTGATTAGGCCCTGGCGCCATTAAGACAAGAAGACAAGCTGCAGATGGAGTGATCCATTATTTAGAGCACAGCCTCTCCAGTGTCAGGCTTTGACGGCCATTTGTTAGATTAACTCTCACTCGTCCTCATTTGAACAAAGGAGGGTTTCACACTGAAAAAACATGTGCGCTACGTCGGCATTCATATTCAGAAAGGTGTGGACCACTCGCCCGGAGCTGTGGATTTTCACTGGGAGCAAATGTCACAGGTGCGGGCTACACTTACCAGGTGGTCTTCTCTAATGCAAAGACACAATCGGCAAAAAGGTTTAAGACGACAAATAGAATGAAATGAGGGAATTTAAGGGTTTAAGTGGAAGAACTGTAGCTACTGCCACAAATGACCTGTCCGAACCCCCATACAAGCTTCTGTCCTCTCAAGTGACAATGGCTGCCCTGAATAGGGGATTAGGGTACCTCTTGGCTATTGGTTATCAGCGCACAGACTTAAATTTGCAGACTAAGATTTCTGGTCAAAGGTTGTCATAGAAATGCGGATTGATTAGCATCCCCAGGTCCAACGGTTTTCTCCGCTTGCACTCAAACAAAAGCAGAATTAGAGCAAGGTTTGTTCCTGCTTGAGGTCAGGGCCAGTCAAGGGTCAATGAACACAGACCTGAAACATTGTTGTTTGAAACCACTGTTTGTTTCCGGTCTCCAAGCGCTAATCGGCGCTGTTTTCTTTTCCTTTTTGTTTCTTTCTTTCGGCAAGGATTCTCCCCCAAAATCTGTTTGACTAATGTCACACTAATCAATGTTTAACTTTCTGAAAGGTGTAACTTGTGACGGTTCAAAAACAACGATGATAAAAAAAGGAAATAAGAGATAAATCCGACATGACCTCGGATGATGACGACGTAATAGACAGCACTTAAGCAAATGCTGTTTGTCACAAGTTTCACATCCACACGGAGTGTCCTTGAAATGATGAAAGACAGCCGAGGTTCGCCTTGCATGCAGCTTTGGTTTATCAATGACAACAAGCACGTGCTCGCAAAATAAATCTCACCTATGTAGATGCGTTAAGTGCTCTTAATCTATGGTGTGTGCTGTGCTCAGTATGATCCAAACTAATGACGCACACGACTGCAGATAGACGAAGGTTGTATGGGCAGATATTCCCTGATAGTGTGAGCGACTTAAGCGCGGTGTTACTGAACAACCAGATTAAATGGAAATACAGTATGAGGCTTAATCCACCCCAGCATGCACAGACACGCCGTATTCACTGTTTTAATCCAATTTAAAATCCCTCGACCAAATGAAAGCGAATCTCTTACGGCATTAATAGCGTCAAGTGCAACCTTTAGAATACAATAGGAAAAAGGACGACCAGAGCTGCCCTCATGTACTTAAGGAAATGCCAACACTACTTTTCACATGCTCTGCGAACCGAAAGTGGACTTAGATGTAAGTAGTACAACAGTGGGTCATTAAAGCTTTAAAGTACTACTTGTGTCTCTGGATGCGTTGGTCTGCCAGGAAGTGCTTGCGCTTTTGAGCTTTTCCGACTAATATTGTGTGTTCAGGGAATGTTTGCACAGCCAGGCAACAATTTAATAACAAAAGAGTTAATTTCAATTATAAAACGCGTTTCATTCCAAGGGTAATAGTGATTGCACCAAAGACAATAAGCATAGCTAATTAAAATATCGGGAGAAAGAAATAATTTTTGTTGTCTGTTTTCCCAAATTACAAGCTTTTTTTTTTTGCATCGCAGCTTTAGCCATTTACTTCCAGATGTGTTGTATAAACACGCGCCCTACCAACAGAAAAAAAAAAGGCGAGTAAATACTTTTGGCTGTAACAACCAATTTGGCCAAATGTTAATTCTGAGGTTCGGCCAGTGTGCACCGAATGGTAAACCCAAATCCCATCCCAGATGCAGAGTCCATATTTCTGTGCGGTCTGTGCAGGGAATTTATTCATATAGAGGGGCCATCACCCATCTGTCCATCCTTGCAGCCGCTCCTGTCCATCCGCTCTGGAGGCCAGCTGTCTTTTCCGTGGCACCGTCCTCCGGCCGCGCATGTCCAGGACCGACGCTGCCTTGGACGCTTTTGCGACTTACGGCTGGCGTCGGGCGCCAACACTCGGTGCCAATATGGGAATTGGATTGACGTTAAGAAAACACGGCCAAACCTGAGTTGGAGGTGGCGGATGGGTGTATAATTAATGTCCTTGATTGGACTCTGGAGCACCCGTTAGCTTCTGTCAAAGAGGCAGACTTTAAAGGATGGGTTTGGCGTTTGGCACGGTGCGGCTCCGGGGGATGGCCAAGTGGTTTGGGCGGTTCACCATTTTGGTACGGGCTCGATTACCGCGGCAAACTCCAGATGGATGCACGATTTATGGCTTCCAGATCGTGTATGCTGTTGACTTTCGGTTTTGCATGGCGGGGCTGAGGGGAAGTGAAAATGTGTCTTAATAATAGTCACACTCCCCAAAACAATGAACCGATGAAACCAGGATACTTTGAGGAGACCATTTTCAGTCTTCGATCCTGGCGACTGCGTAAAGGATAAACGTTTTGTTGTTGTCAAGATGTCCTCGGGATGTAAGAGGTAAACAAGGATGCTTACATCTGCTGTACCTCGGTAAGACTGCACTGGAAGCAAGTGGACAGTATCCGTTTTCTTTGGCTTGAGAGACGTTTGTTTCAAGGCCAGCATTGACAGAGAAATCTGTGGCATGTGAGCATGAGGGAATGGGGGGGTGTGCCTGAGACACAAGTTTATTCTTTAAACATGAGCACGATCGTTATCTAACCTCATAGTTTCAGTTTTCTATTTTAAACCCGAGTCGTGCTGCTTTCATTTGCCGATAGTGTGGTATTTGCACACTAGATTGCTGCATGCTGGGAGGTGTAGTCCCTCCTGCCCGTGTTTGGTTGCACAGAGGCGACTGGTGCCATGAAAACACCATGTAATCTTTCATTCAACCTCTCTTTAAATCTGACAGATAGATCCACAATAGCAACTTCCCAGTCTTGTGCCCACACAGCTAAAGATCCAAGCCTTATAGAGATTTGGACACACACAAACACACACACAGACTCTGAGAGTGCTTTTTGTGTGTGTGCTGCATGAGGATTTGCCCTTACAAAAATAAAAAAAACAACCTTTTTGTGTAACACCTCCTCCACTTTTCTGCAATTGAAAACCATCAAATATAAATGTCACACTTCTGGGCATTCAGCGCGGGGAGACCGTGTCACTCACAGATGGTGACATCCTGCACATTTGTCTGTTAGATTAGTGACAGATCGGTTTGGATGCGTGCATTTGCTCCGCACTGGATTTCCTCTGAGACAAAGGAGAGAGGCGAGGAGTGGAGGAGAGTGAAATATTTAGAAAGAAAAAAGAGCTGACGCCGTTCCGCCGAAAATTATTTCATCAAGCCTGGCTGCGATATGTTGGACTTTCCTCTGAGCGAGGAGGGCGGCATAAATTAAGCAAGGGAAATACTCCCATTTTTCCATATGTTGAAAGATTCCTTGGCTGCCTTGACGTCAGGATTCTGGATGTTTTCAGGATGGCGTTGTCAGCGTGCGGCCTATTTCAAGCAATTATGGCAATTTTGAGGCGGAAAAGAAGTGTCTGTTTTTCCAGCTGTTGTTCGGATGAAAATGAATGGGGAGTATCTCTCAAGATCAAATGGGATGCAGATTCTGCAAAATGATGAGGAGGAATACAAACCACCCATTTGAGGGTTTATCTGTCTAACCATTCATCTGTGGATTTGCAGGATGCAGATGCGGGTTGGGGATGTAAAGAAAGCCGAGGTAATTCAGAGGCGTCGGATGAGCCTGGATCCACTCTGCTTGCTAATAATGCGATAACAGGCAGCGTGCTGCCCTGGATGATGTACAAATTGGATTTAAGATCAATACTATATGCCTCTGTTGCCATAATAATGAGCGGGATTTATTTGTGATTTGTCTCATTTTCTAGAATAACTGTCCGTTAAGCAGCTAGAACAATAGCCGAATTGGGCCATAGCTGTATGTACTTGAGCTGCTGCCTGGGTCCAGTGGTTTATGGACAAAACAGATGAGCTAAATCATTGGGGGAAGAATTGACAGTGAAAATGATCATTAGTTACTTTCAGTTCAAAAATTTACCATCTGTTCTTAGTGACTTGAAATAATTAAACTAGTGGGAAAGAATCCCCTAATTGTCAAAAAAAATCTGTAGCAGAGATTTGTGGGAACATGGTGTTGATCACGGACCTTCTTTTTAAAGCCTAAGCATTCGCCAGAACCTTGGTAATCCTTTTTCCCTTATAATAATTACCCCTGTACTTGGATTGATGAGGCAAATAGTTTAATAGCTGGTTCCAGCCTTTATTAATACTGCAATATCGTTGTTATCTGACTAACATCTACATCAGCAATATATATTTTCCACCGCAGTCATGGCCCGTCCCTAAACCTGCAATTTATCACCTGCCTCAAACAAGGTAGACTAATCTCACCTTCCCTGAGGGAGGAGGAGGAGGAGGAGGAGGAGGAGGATGCAGCGACAGGAGGAGGGAGGAAGACGGGGAAGAAGGAGGGTGAAGAAGGAGGAGGATGGAGGATGAGGAGGGAAAAGGTGGAGGAAGAGGAAGGTGGAGAGAGAGGAGGCTGAGGAAGGAGGGGGGCCTTGGCGAACTCAATAAATAAGGACAGCCGAGGCGACTCCAGGCGAGAGCTTGCTGCTCCTCATGTCACATCCCCACATATGTGTGTGTACAGTGCTGTACAGTGGTGGTCCTGTAGAGAGCGGTAGATAGTTTTAATAAACGCTCGCACATACACACACACACACACACTCGCATACACGGAGCTCGGCTTGACTGTACTGTACATCGGGAGGGAGGAGGAGGAGGAGCGAAGCGTGTAGTATTTCTCTGCTTTTTGCTCTTTCCCTCCTGTCGCTGCAGCCCGTCCAAACGCTCCTGAGCGCGGCAGAAAGGGGGGGAAACTAGCGGCTCGATCCTGCACCGCAGCTCCGGAGGACGCAGCGCGGACAGCACGGACAGCGGGACGATCGTCCGACACACACACACGCACTCACACTCACACATACACGCACACACATCCACACGACCAGGAGCACCGGAGAGCAGAGGAGAGGAGAGGAGCCGGAGCAGATCAGCGGGGCGAGGGGTGGGGGGGACGTGTGGCCGCTCGGGCGCTGCTGGAGACCGGCTGACTTTCCCCTCGGTTATCGCCTCATGCCTTCACATCCAGGCGGCCGCGGCGTATGGAGCTGAGCGAAGGTAGGGAGTCCTCGATCGGCTCGACTGTGTTTTCGCCTCCCCCTGCACCATGTGTTTGTTTGCGCGGTGCGGGATCGCCGCTGCGGTCCCGGCTGACAGGGGGTGGGGGGTGGGGGGGCAGCGCGGAACCGGGGCTCCGCCGCCCCTGTCCCGGATCACACCGATCTGCGACTGCTTGACGCATTTCTCCTACGGTGCTCCCATCATCCGTTCCACACAGTGCTGCAGACAGGCCTGAACTTGGCTGCAGCCTGCTGCACGCACGCACGCACACGCACGCACGCACACACGCACAGACACACGCGCACACGCACACACGCACCGGATTGGATGGAGTTGTGATACAGACCTGACGGTCCTGCAGAGAGCCTTCAGCTCCCTCACTTGACCCTGACGCTCAAGTGGGCTTTTAATGCACACTGACGTCTGCTCAGTCATTCGGGTCATGACGGACTTCAGCTTGCTAAAAAAAATATAGATAGAAAAAAATGAAGGCTTCTGTGTTGGTCCTCAGTCCTGATTTGGCCGTGTTCTGGGAAGCCTCAGGTCTGCGAGGGTGGCATCTCGGGACACCCATTGGTGTCAGTGTCCCCATATGGTATCCAGTCCAGTCGCTCTCCATACACATGCATGCATGTACACAAACAGGCATCGGATGGCTCTCTGATACAGTCCTGATGGTCCTACAGGGAGCTTTTCAGCTCAGTCACTTGACCCTCTCCTGAGGTGATGCTCCAGTGACGTTGCGATGCACACTGTTTTGGAAATAGTCTGCAATCTCTCCTCGGACGGACATATTTCCTAGTCTATATGGTGCATGCATTTCAAGGGAAACAGCGTGTCATTGTGTATTTATACCCACATGATGCCCAAGCTGGAATTCGGACTTAATTAGTGCTTTATTTTCGTCTGGCTCCGTGATTGTTTAACTGGCGATAATGTCTGGTCTTGTCAGTTGATATGGATCAGAAATGGCCAGTATCAGAACAGGCTGTTCCAGCAAGGCCCAATGTGTATTTCATTAAAACCGTTTGAGCCGGGTATTAAATTACCACAGATGCTGTGCATCAGTCGTACAGAAAATAGTGTGTCTCAGATAAACATTCCCAGCACCGCTCGATACAATAGCGTGTACGTTTGCCTCAAAAACAACTCTGCTCAGGAAGTTGCCTTGACTGATTGTAAGGGAACTACAGTAAAATGCTTGTTGTTGCCAAGAAACACTTAAGTAATACAACCTGATGGGCCCGTAGCCCAAAGTGACTGCTGACAGGCGGCTCTGACACTTAATCATTCATTCAGAAAATGAAAATCTCCACTGAAAACGATCCTGGAGCAGATTGATCACAGGTGTAAGCGAGGCAGCGGGGTTTGTTGTGTGCGGTTTCAGCCATTTGTGTAGGAAAGCCCTCGTCTCCACTCTACAGTGCCGTAATAATTAAATCTCCAAAGGTAACCACTCTGCTCAGCCATTTCAGGGTCTCGGTGCTCACTCACATTTGTTTTCATAGTGGTATCTTGCGCTGCGCTGATAGAAAGTGACAGCCTAAAAGCTGTATGCTTTCACAGGCGGATCCATCAGGCTGGCAACACAAGCATTTCCTCTGGCAGTCTGACGCCCGCTTTGAAAGGGTGTGTATAGATCCACACGGTAACTGGTGAAAGTTCTCAGTCATTTGGACTAAATGTCTGCGCTATTACACTCACGATGCCCCTTACGCTTTCCAGCAGTCTTACTTTACAGTAAGTCAGCCACAGTTCTTCTTCCTCACCGCCTTTCTGGAATATAGCATTATGGGGTTATTCATTACCCGGCAGTTCTCGAGTTCAAAGTCAACCCGGAGGACTGCAAACAGCACGACTTATCGTCAAGGTGTCGATTGTCACGTTTGTTATGTCACTGTTTGTGCGGCTGTAGCCCCGTGAAGCCCCTGCATTTAATACACAGGGGTCTCAAACAATGATGAGCTGGAATGGCCCCAGATGCTCACTGCTGATTAATCATTAGCCATCAGTGTAAATTGCAGTGTTCTCTCTCTGGGTTGATTATTAGCCTTGGACAAATGTGCCATCTCAGTATAAAGTCTTTCTGTAATTTGAAATGGAGTGGACGAGGCGGGGTGGGGTGAACCCTGCGTGGCACCGCGGCATTAATGAAAACATTTATCCGATGTTTCCTCGCCGCTGCTTTTATTGTAAACAGTTCCCTTTTTTTTCCGTGCAAAGAGGCCGAGCAAATAGTATATACTGGCTCCGCTCCCACGCGGTGACGTCACTGTGTTGTACTTAAGAGAACTCACACAGGCTGGATGGGTGTAGCCCCATGTGACCTGGTCTATATCCTCTCCTCCTCGCTGCTCCTCTCTTCCTGCCGGCTGGGGCTCCTTTAGGGGGCCAGAGGTGACCTTGCACGGTGCCTCCCAGCAGCCAGCGAGCACCCCAGTGGGCCTCTCTTTTTGTGACCCTGTTTCTGTCTGTCTTTCTTCCCGGCCTCCTCGCTCCGTTCCCTTCTCCTCGGCTCCACTCCTCCCCTTCTCCTCGCCTGCCCCCGTCCCCCTCCTATTCCCCCCCTGGCGGGGCAGCAGTGCTTAAAGCTCAGAAACATAGAGCGTTCACTTATATAACCTCGGCTGTGCAGCTGATGTTCTGCTCTGTATCTGCTGTATAATGATGTAAGAGCTGTCTAGAGAGGCAGAGGGCATGCTGGGTAGGCCAATATGTCAAGAGCTATTCCTGCCCCAGTGTGGGGCGTGGGGTGATCCCAGGATTTGCTTCCCATTTCCTCCCTTTTTTGCCACTCGGAATGATGATAATGTTAAACGGAGAATAATGGACATGCAGTGGATGAGGTGTTTGTTTTGTTTGTCAGCTTTAATGGAACTTGCGACCGTGCCTCTCAGTGTAAGGAATGTGCTCGACATGGCAGTAATTGTTCTCCGGCTGCAGCTACATTGTTTGCCCATATGTCAAACTAAATACCTCAAGACTTGGTCACCCGGCTTTAGGTTTTTCTTGCCGTTGTTTGGACTTATTTTTCGGGGCTGAGAGGATTTTGGAGCTGCAGGTTGGCAACAGCGACATATTTGCAGCTGATTAGCGGAGGTTAGCAGGCCACGGGCCTTGTTTGATGTTGCTTATAATAGAGGGACATGCCTGTCATTCCCCTGCCTTGGCTCTCTGTTTGACCTCAGTTGATCACTGCTCATCCTACAGAATCTGGCCCCCACGGCACTTTACCTCGTTGTCTGTGCGTTCCTCCGTTGGCTAATTAGATTATGCTTTAGACATGTCAGCTAGTTCATGGATCTTTTCAAACGGGTTGAACGCAGTCAACCGCAAAATGTCATTGGATCAACATGGGTGTATACACCGGATCCCGGGATAATAATAGACTTGGTGGTGGTGGAGGTTTTAGCATGTGTTTACCAACAATGTGTTTGGAAGCTTGTTTCAAACAAAGACCCTTTTGAATCACAAAGCACTTGCGTAAATATGTTTTGACTGTTCGTTTTCATTTGAGCGGATAAATCGGCCTCTTTATGCATGAAAAGAGCGTTCTCATGACAAACATTAGGGGTCTCTGTCTTCATCCCTATACATCATTATGCATGCTTATTAAACCAGTCCAATGGCCTGCTGATTTGGGGGAGAGCCGGGCCCTGCCTCAGAGCCATCCACTTCTCACAAACTTCCTCTTGTTTCCCCAAATCTGTGAAGCTGCTGTGGAAAAATAGCAAACAAGGTCTAATGTAATTTAGAAACGGTGTCACCATTCTCCCCCAGAGAGCGGCGACAAGTTGCTACTCCGTGCAAAACGTCCCACTTTGTACTTCTGTTGGGCACAAGTCTTTGAAGAAACACGCCTAATTGGTCTCTCTGAAGATTGTTGACGTTGTTAATGTGTTCATGTGAATATAAATTGCCATAGGTTGATGCGTTACCGGATTCTTTTACAGAATTGGTCATACATTGGAAATACTTTCCCCCAAATTCAACTCCAGATTCTTATGGGTAAGTTACAATTGCAGGTCGAAAGTCACGTTACCTCCCAGAATACTTTACTACTGGGGTTTACTTTAACACTGGGGTTTAAACGGGATATAGAAAATGGTTTAACGTGTGCATGAAACACCTTTAGTGAAGTCTGCGACATAAAAATGAGAATGGGAACACAGAACACGTTCTGTGATGAAACTATCAAGAGGATCCAAGTAGGACAGAAGAGGTGCCTGTTGTTTTCATATAAAATAAAAAAATAAAAAAATAAAAAAAATAGAAAGACATGTACACAGGTGTCTGTCCGGTGCTCTATGGAGAAAATTCCACGCTATTTCCTGCTGCCATATCTGGCATTGGGACTAATGAGCGTGTCCTCGCTGGCAATTCAAACGTCATCGTGTGAGGAGGAGGAGGAGGAGGAGGCCGACCTCTGCCTCCGCCTCTGCCGCTGCTGTCAGGGGCCTGCGAGGCTCCGCCGCTGATAAGCATGCTGTCATGGTGAACACGACAAGAGATTATCAGTGCGTTCTGCACACAGACCACTGGGGGTCCTGCTGTCTTCGAGATACTGTAACATCCCGCTACCCCCCCCCCAACAGACAAACACACTCGCAGAGCGTGACGTCAGGTGTCAGCCAAGTTTTTGCGGCCCTCTCTTGTCAGCCGGGCCCCTCCCCTGCAGTCCTGGGACGTGTTTGTTGCTGTCGAGCAGGGGCTTCCACGCAGATGGTCCGCCAGCACAGGCAACCCCCCTCCCGCCCTCCTTCCACCTCTTGTCCCCCCTCTATTTTTTTTTTATTCCTCCCTGCCACTGAACCATCCCTGTGTCTCTCCGTGGCAGCGAGCCTCCGCTGCAACGTTATCCAAAGTCAGCGGGGAAATAATAATTTGTAAAATGGCCTTTATTGGCCGGGGCGCGGAGCGAGGCAGTTTTACACGGCCGCACTTCTCACTTATTAACACCAGTCTAGTTTGGCTCTGCCCGGGTACAACTGGGGCCACTCACAACTGGCTTTTCTTCAACGGGAATACTTGGCACACGGGCCAGCGAGGTTTATTTTTGCCAGGGTGAAGTGGAGCACTTTACGAGGAGGAGTCCATCCCACATTTCGCTGGCACCGGGCTGCCTCCACTCCGCTCTCCGCCTCGGTTCGTGCAGCGGGATCGAAATTAAGTCACTGCACATTTGCAGACGTATTAAACAAGCCGTTCCCAAGACAATAAAATGGCTACTTTTTTTCTACTGTGTCATAAACACCGAGTTGTTGTGGCGCACGGAGGGAATCCCTGCGTGTGGATTTGAGATTAAAACTGGCAATAACAATTTTCAGTGTGTGTGCCCCCGAGGCAGAAGATAATCAGTTTATAATCAGCGCTCCCAAGAGGAATTAAAACGTGTGAATATGACTCAGTTTGTCTGTTATCTTTAGCGGAGGCAATTGGAAATAAAAGAAGTCAGAGTAAGTGCAAATTAAGTCCAAATTGATATTGGTTTTTCTCTGGCATACGCATCGCTCAGAACTTTATGGTGGGCTGTTTCTACCTGTACACACCGCACATCTGCATCTCTATGAAAGGGATAGGGCTGACAATTTGGTTTGCATACTGGCTGATCCATGTATTGAAGAACTTTATTCTGAACAACTCATCGAATGTTCAGTTTGTAACGGAAGCAGCAAAGTAAAAGTTGAGCTTTTTAAACATGAACTATTTTGGCTGTTGAACTGTGTGTGTGTGTGTGTGTGTGTGTGTGTGTGTGTGTGTTGGCTGCTGATGCCGTTAATGATGCACAATAGCGTTAAAACATGTGATAAGGGGCAAAAGAAAACTGTTTCTCCGCTTTCACTTGGAAATTTTCCATGCTGCAACATATTATCTGCTGAGGTAATGAATAACTCTGAGCAAAGAAATGCTCATAAAACCCCACAATTAGGAGTTTTGGCTGAGACCCAAGTCCCACTATGGCGACTCTGCTGCTCCATCATGTGCTTGTGCCGTATATAGGTCAGCATTTCATTACTGCGGGGGGAGAAAAAAAAAGCCACGAGGACTGAATGGTTTGACCTTTTTTAATATCCCATCAGAGCGAGTTTAATACTCTTTGCTTGATGCTGGTGCAGATAAGTCTTTACCAGGGTTGTTTTTTTTGGTTTAATAATGGAATAAGATGATGTTAAAGGTCTCCCGCTGTCTCTGGCGCATGGTTTTGTCTCCAACTGGCCCCGGAGTGAGGAGCTGAATAAACGGCTGACTATGCAGGAGAAAGGCTGGAGTTTTATTGCTCCCTATTTTGTAATCTGTCATGCTTGAGGAAATTTGGATGGACTCGTTCCAGTGCCTGATGGTTTGGCAAGCTTCTTCCACACAACTCCACCTCTTGATCATTGTATTTCTTTTATTGGGATTGCCAGACACCTGTGGTTCCTTTGCAGCAAAATAGCTGCATAATTACCAGACTGAAATGAAGACTTGTGGGTCCAGTTGGCCTTCACTATATAAACATATTGGTTTTACAAGCATGACTCTTCTCATCGGATAGTGTTGAAGAGGTAGCAAATGAGGCTGGCACGCAGCAGCGTATTTAGTTGTTTGTTTACACTGTTTTCAATAAGTTCTCGGAGTAAACTATCCTATTTTTCAAACTCTGCATCCATTAGTTTTATTTTTACTTCTTGAACTGTTGACCCATTCGTTGATTAGTGTTGTTTCATGTTTTCATCCATTAGATTTATCATATGTATATTATTCAGTTGGCTCAGTGTATAAATAATCTGCCTCAACCCATGAAACTGTTGAGATGAGTTCAGCTCGACATTCCTCTATGTTAAGACCTGTCCCATCTGACCTATGTTCCTTAGTCCTCATGAGGGTTGCATTATGTAAAAAAGAGAGGCCGTTTTTGGACAAACGTTGCACCAGCGGTCTGATAAACAACTCACTGGCTTTTACATATGTGTGTGGGTGGTTTTCTTTCCATGTAGTTGACTGACTGCATTGCCAGAGTATCGGATTGAGACTCGGTATCGGCAGATACTCATAATCACATGAGTCGTCAGAGTCAGAGTTGGGGCGGGGGGGGGGGGGGGGGGGGGGGGGGGGGGGGGGCAAAAAACTGTGACCGGGACATCCCTAGCTTTGCTTCTTCCTCCATGTAGCCACAGTGCCACAAGCTGCTTCCTCTGTTGGCACATGCCCTAGATTCTGGTCACATGTCTGGTGTTCACACTGGTCGGCTCTGAGCCCTGCTCAACTGGGGCAACAGGAATGTATGCGTCTGTAATATCTTCCCCCTGGCTGGAGAGTTAGACTTTGGTTTATGTTATGACTGTCTTTGAGGTTAAAGATCACTTCAGAGTTTAGTTGGGCGTCTTTGAAGTGTGACTGACAGTGACCCGCTCTCCGCTGGGCCTCCCGCGTATTGCCCACCAAGCACTTTTTCTGTTTGAGGAAACTTTTCGTTGACATCACTCCCAAACCTTTCTGATTCACCCGTAGGCCCGTGGGCTCCTCACACTGTTCTCTTTGTAAAGGGGCCGAGGATGACATACAGAGTTTCTACAATGGAAACTTCAAATCAAAATCATGTGGTTGAGAAACACAACTTGATTTAGGACAATGTAGCTTGAACGCGTTGCTCTCTTAAAACAATGCAAAATGACAAAACTTGCTGCATTTCTATACCGCCATGAGCAGTAAATGGAATAAAACCACATTATTTTTGCAGAAGAAGACACAGGATTACGTGCGTCCAAAGTGGAAACTTTGTTTGAAAATCGTGTGTATCAGAAACACCTCTTGCTTGGCAGTCACTGTGTGAACAACAGTCAAAGTGAATAATCCAGCAGTTAGGATAGCGGGTGTTGCCTGCCACTCTGTAGCCGCTGCAGGTGGGTTTTCTGTGTGTGTGTGTGTGTGTGTGTGTGTGTGTGTGTGTGTGTGTGTGTGTGTGTGTGTGTGTGGAGCGCCCTGCGGGTGACAGGAAGCACTGTGAGTCACCTTTCCAACGATTGTGTGTGTGTGTGTGCGTGTGCGTGCGTGTGTGTGTATGTGTGCGTGTGGTTGTGTGAGATGCGATGTTGCCAGAGCTGCTTGTGATGAATCTCCCGTCTCTTGATTACTATCTCGAGTTCCTGCACACTCACTCTCTGGCACACATGTCACTTGAGACCGAGCCAGTTTTCTTTCCCTGTATGACAGTGATTAAAGGATGATGTCAAGAGACATGTTTATCGAGAGATTAGCATGGATCTAAGATGTCGCGCGTGTTGTTTTGAGGACTTAATGCTTCTTTTTTTTTTTCTTTTCTTAATCAAAATTCTGTCCTTACGTCTGTCTGACCTTGTGCTTTCACGACGGCTGCGGCTCGTCGAGGCACTCGCGATCGCGCTTGCTAAAAAGAAGCAAAGTGACCTTTTAAAAATCCAAAGCAACACAGCCACGTATTTACCGACGCTTGCTCGCTATGGATTTAACCTTTTAGACCTGTTTCTCGTGCTGTGCAAGCAAGAACAATAAAATAGCTGCTCGAACTCGCCACGTATTGTGCTACGCATTGAGTCAGACGGCGAGCGGTCGCCACAGCGTGGAATTGGGGTCTCAGAAAATTGAGAGCTTGCGCTTGCTGTCTGCCCTTAACAAACAGCCTGACATAATTGAACTCTCCTCCTCAAAGCTCCTGCACAAGTGTGCTCTATTATTAACACTCTGAAATGAAACCGCTAAAAACCCGAAGTGTTAGATTGCCAGCGATGTGGGGAATGTAAACAGCCGTTAAACGCAACACCGTAATATCACCAAGTTTCCTCCGACTCCGCTCAGATATGGTCCAATTTGAATGCATCATTAATCAAGGGATTTGGCCGGCATTTTACCTGAGCCAAGGAATGCGTTTCATCTCTACCTCTCTGTGCTGCAAGCCAAGCACGGGGGATGGATAGCCGCAAACTGGGAGGTCCGTAATGCCAGCTTAATGCCAAGCCGCCCCAGGCTGTGCGAGCGCGTGCGCTTGTGCGCGCGCCTGCTCCGCGCTTGGTTTTTGTGAAAACATCGAGAGACTTGCTAATCTGGCAGGTGTGCACATTCCTCGTTTGGGATGTTTCAACTGAAGCCAATCAACAAAGTCTGGCAAGCTCCAGAGGCCCCTCTAATTTGTTTCAGTTTCTGATTTTGAAAGTAACACCTCTCGGTTTATGCATAAACATGTGTTTGCATGTGGAAAGAGCTGTTTTGTCTGTCTGTGCCTGCTTTCGTGCGCGTGCGTGCGTGAGTGTGACTGTGTGTGTGTGTGTGTGTGTGTGTGTGTGTGTGTGTGTGGTGTGTGTGGGTGGGTGTACTCCACTGCTTGGCCTCTCTGCGGTGTCTCAGGCTCGGGTTTCCTTCGACATAGCTGGCCCGGGTAGCAGGAAACTCAATAGGCAAAGTGTGAGGCAATCACTCAGTGATTAGTATACTCCACCAGCCTGCAATAGCTCCGGCCCGTTCGCGCTGGACACAGAGCTTCGGGGAGCTTTGCATGCAAGTGTTGCACACTTGCCCAACCACTCGCTGCAGTTCATATGCACACACGCACAAATTCATTCACGCCAGCAGAGGCGTATCCCACACTAACACATGCATTCTGCTATTCTCGCGCCCAGAGGTTTTGCATAACACATGTTGCATTTGACAGTCGGTGTTTACTCGGTGCCGTATAGATGGATATACAGAAAGGCACTTACAGTTCATTTTTCAGAGCTGTTTGTACAACTCCGCCTATACTGCCTCGTATGATTGTATGTGTGCGCGTGTGTATGCGCTTTGTCAAATAACTGCGGTTTGATTTTGTTTGATGTAAGACGGCTTGAACTGCCAACTGTATTCACGCGGTTCTTCAGGAATATAATCAGTCATTCCAAAAGCGTAGACGAATACATATCTCGTGGCTGTGATCCAGTGGTAGCTAGGTGTGAAAGGAAGCAGTCCCACTAATTACAGTGGTCCACAGAGCATTTCTAGTGTGTGTTTCTAGGGTGAGGCGGGGGGGTTAGTCAAGCTGGCCGGGCCCAGCGAAGAGGCTCCAAATGCTGCTTGTGTGCTCTTAGTTGTGTCCCTGACCCCTGTCCAGGTTGGACGGGCTCCAGTTGGTCCCCAGAGCCAGCTCTCTCGACTCTCACATCTGTAGTCTTCCTCTGTTGTGCTAAAGCAGGCGGCGATGGCCCTGCTGGCGTGTGTCAGACAGAGAGAGAGAGATAGAGAGAGAGAGAGAG
This sequence comes from Karalla daura, assembly GCA_029224185.1. NCBI lineage: Eukaryota > Metazoa > Chordata > Actinopteri > Chaetodontiformes > Leiognathidae > Karalla > Karalla daura. The sequence continues at coordinate 16,512,206 of CM055207.1, read as the reverse complement.
AGAGAGAGAGAGAGAGTGAGAGAGTGAAAGAGCGAGAGAGAGAGAGAGGGGAAGAGAGCAGATAACGTTATAGCTGGAGGAGCTAGCTTAAAGGTGCACACGGATCATGTGTTCGACTGTGACTTAATGCATTCTGTGTGTGCCCGTTAGAGAGAGTATCATGTGAAAGTACGTTGTTTACAGTTCATCGCTTCCCCTTGTAATTCCACTATATGAGCGTGTGTGTCTGTGTGACTCTGTGTGCTAAGCACTAGTGTGTTGGCAGAGCCTCGTCTGACACGGTGGGGGGTGGGGTGGGGGTGGGGATTAGTTGCCCGCAGGTGACCCCTGCTCTCCTCCACCCTTTGCCAGTCCTCGTCCTTCTTTCTGACCAGTAGGATTAATTAAAGGACCATGCTTTGCGCAGCTCACGCCATTTGAACACAAATTATGCATTCGGAGCAGTACCTTAGCTATTATATAGCTTAGCTATTTCATTTCCAATCTTCTGGGCCCCTCTCCTGTCATTTGTATTCCAGCGTTCTTCTCGAGGGTCAGATCAAAGACCGCAGTCAACACAAAAGAAAACACTTAATGTCGCTCCGCTCAGTGCCATTCAGCCCTGTCGAATTTGGTTTATGTTTTAATCCCGGTTTCCCCATTTATGTATGTTTTCACTCGGTGTATTTACATGCATTAGTTTCCTCCCACATAGCAGATTTCCCTGTTTGTAGTGGATTTGCCAGCGTATTGTAGAATTGCAGGAAACGATCAGTGCTCTCTCCCAGGGTGTGTGGGCTTTCTACCTGCACTCTGTTTTCCACCCACACTCCTAAAACATGTACTTTTAGGTGGTAACTGGAGAACTGCACTCTAGATGTTGAGTGTGATGGTGAATAGTGTGTGTGTGCCCTGTGATGGACCTGTCCAGGGTGTATTTTCTAAAAAAGAAAAAAAAAATGATGATGAGAAACAGCCTTCACTTTTGTCTGTTAATCTGTGTATGATCGGAGTAGGGTTAGTCTGTCTTTTAAGTTACTTATTTATTTAATTTTATTTTCTGTATAAAACAAACCCAATAAAGCTGTATGTCTGCTATCCTAAAAAAACGAAACCAAAAGGAACTCAAGTAACTTGTTCCTTTGAAATTCACTTGCATGGACCTGATAAGAAATGTCTGACAGTGAAGACAGTTTATAATCAACAGACACACACAGTTTTGCCTCAACTGCATATGCTTCAATGCAGAAATCAGATTAATCCATAATGTCAGAATGCTCATACTGTATGCATGAGTGCTGCCAGGAGAAATTTCTCCAGATCATTGTTTGTTCATTTATCTGTCGTCATGGCCCATTTTTTGCTCTGGCATCTCACATTTGTGCCAACTGATTTTATTGTTAGAAAAGAGTGCCAGTGTATTTCCAGTCAGTGAATAATTGATTATCGAGCTGCTGGAGCACAGTCCGCTCATTATGGATACTGTTGAACACGTACAGCGCGCGGCCCTGCCCTGCATGGGGAACGCATAAACACACAAATTCCCTTAAAAGCCCACCCAGAGGATATGGAATCACTGTCAGGCTCAGGGACATGCTCTGTTGTCTTGTCCCAGTTGTCGCAGTGCCGTACTGTAACCAGGCTGCGTGTGTGGGTGTTTGTGTACATGTGTTTGAGTGTGTAGGCTCGGCTCTGTGGCACAGTGTTGCACAGAAGCGCCAATAAATCTGAGTCAGACGGCTTCTTTACTGTAGATTAGAGGAAGGAAGGAAATTGGGAAGAAAGTAGGAGAACGAGAGCGCTACAGCTGAAAATGGGTCAGACATCTGAAAGCCAGGCCTTCATTCTTCTGTGATGGGTGTCAAGACATTATCCAATTGCACCTCTTTTTCTTCTGCTGCTTCTTCTCCTTCTCCTTGCCATTCCCTTTCTGCGGCGCATATTTTTTTGTTTTTCTCCCCACTTTCGCTGGCCAAGGAAAAGTGCAAAGAGAGGAGAGAGTTATTATGCTTGGCATGTCTGCAGAGGACGGGCTTTAATTTGGACACGGCCCAGCTGATCAATCTCCACATTGGCTCAGTTACAGCACTGTGTGTGAGAATGCGAGGGTGTGTGTGTGTGTGTGTGAGAGAGACCACATGGAACATCTGAGCTTTTAAAGTATGCAAACCAGCAGATTGCTTTAAAAGTAAAGCACACTGGACTAATCCCATGTGGAAATGACTTATTCTATACACGGCGCCGCGGAGGAACAATGAATTGGATTAGAGCTGAAATGGGCATTAATAGGTTACATGCAGCTCTCGTCTGTAACAGAGTCAAAATAAAAGAAATGAAGTTTGTTCTTCGCAAGGAGCCTCAGCCGCATGCCTGAAATACAAGGGTGGGGTTCCTATATGAGGCAGATCTGACGAGAGCGATATTAATATGTCGCTGTAGGTTTGTAAGCTGATTTGGAAAGGAGCGCTCTCTCACACACACACACACACACACACGCAGACGAACACATTTATTCTGATTTACACGTAAGTAACTCCGGGTGATTTGCATAATATGCAAACAGATGGATGTGATTCAGCGGGTGGTTTGGCAAGGCGTCAGCGAGGCCTGCAACATTTCCTGTTTGAGGCCTTTCTCTGGCATGGAGAGTGCACTTAGCCCACTTCTATTAGAGAGTCTTAGCTGCAGTTGTATGACAGCAGCTCCGACAAACAGACTGCAAGCGGGATCACCACACAACTCATTCATCAGCGAAGCCTCCCCACAGCCACAGCTTTATTTAGTGAGCGGGAGAAAGCCCGCAACAATACACTTTATTATACCTTGGCAAGAGAGAGACCAGAGACAGTGTTTCATTTTTTTCAGCCGTTTTTGAAAAATGCTCGTTATAATTTGCAGCTGCCTGCGGCGGCGGCGGCGTCCTCGCATGTCTTGTTCTGTCTAAACAATGATGCAGAGCGTTAGTGTTGATGAAACCAGTTATTTCTTTAAGGACAAAAAGCCCAGGCAATCGCACCGCGATCGAAATAGCTGCAGATTGGTATCCCATCACCCAGCTAATAATGGGATCGACTTGACGCTGCGGCTCTAAAAGAGACAGACATGAAAACCACTGAGAGGAATTGAATTGGAATCTTTGTCCTCAACTCGCTCGATACTTTTAAACTGAATATGCTCAAATTTCTTCCTCAAATATGAAGCTTTTTGTCCCAGATTTGTCTAGGTGGCTTCAGATAGATACATAGATGCTAACTTTTACCTTCTGAAAGGGTCTCTGCCAGGTCACTACTTCATAAATTGGGATAAAATAGAGTTTTTGCTGGGTGATAGGACAACAGGACATCAGTAGGAGCAAACAGACCAAGTGTAGGTTAGGCTGCGTAAAATGGAAGATGCATGCACACATCCAGACAAACAACGCAGCCTTGCATACAATGTGATATCAGAAAGCAGCGAAAAAAAAAAACGATGTCCAGTGGTCTTTCTCAGCATTTCAAAAGGCTCGGGCTTCACATGTGGATTCAGCTGTTAGTCCTCATCCTTCAAGTCTTTTCGCTTGTAAAAATGAAACATATGGTTGCTTCCAGCAGACCATAAATCTCACCTTTTGTGTAGCCTGTCCAAGAATGCGGCTAGTAACACTGCAGGCATTCCTCCATTCTGTTTTTCGGTCACATCCTCAGGGCTGTGTGTTCTCCGGCTGTTGGATTTATATGACGGGTCCGTCCGGGCTCGCCACCGTGTAACATGACATTGAACGACTGCCTTTGTCGTTGGCTGCTCGACAGATGAATCGGAGTCCCCTGTCAGTTGCAGACGTTTACATGCACAGAAAAACACGCAATCAGCGTCATGTCTGCTGACAGATGGTGAACATGTTTGAAGCTAGCAACATTAAGGATGCAAACAAGCCCTGGTGCGGAACCCCCTCTCAAAGATAATTTCTCAACATGCGCTAATTTGCGTCTCCTCTGAGACTGATATGAAGAGATTAATGGTAATAATCTCTTTTACAGTATGTGTATTAAATATGAGGGTGGAGTCGGGGACATGGTTAGCCTAGCTTATCATAAATACTACATGCAGGGAGGGCCTTTTAGCCGGACACTGTAGCAGTTAAGAAATATACAACCTAATAGCTCCAAAGCTTGCTAATTGGAACAGTGCGTCTCTGGTTTTTATCTGTGCGCAAATGGAATGAATTACAGCATGTAGCTGCCCCAAAAGTCGCATCTGTTTGGCCTTGCATTGTTTATGTACACCAGAAACTAAATGTAGGAGGCTAAATCTCCTCTCCCTCAGGTTTCTGTGCAGCTCTCAAAAAACATTGAATTCTAAAAAAGGAGCAGAAGTGTCCATAGATTCAACCAGTGAGATGTCATGTGGGCTGCCTCCAGTCTTTACGCTAAGCTAGGCTAACTGTGTCCCGGCGCAGGAGCCGTCGCTTGAGAGACTAATGTTAATATCACAGTTATTTACTGTTTTGTCGTACAATGTGGTCAGTGTTCACTTTCATACACGGGCCTCTAGCAGCAGTTACTGTTCTTTAGTGCCTTGCTGCAGGGTCCATACCTTAATCTATCATGGCCATCAACTGAACCTCAAAATCACGTGTCAGCCTGCTGGTGTGGCTGTTTGTTGTCGTGCACCAGAGCAAGACTGTAGCTCATGCGCAGGCATGCTATATTACAGACAAAATAATTAAATCTCCGAGTTCAAAGTTCAGACCGGGCAATGTTGATCCCAGTTGTCTCCTGCTTCTCCTTTGGTCTGATCTGAGCCTGTTCTCTGTTTTCTGATGACCGAAAGAGGTCACACATGACTCATACACTCATTAGGATCTCTGTTCTCATGTGAAAAAGTAAATGTCACCGTGGTGCTTTTTGGGCTGAAAGCAGAAGTGTCTCACAGACACGTGCGTTCAATAATGTGGAAGTGGTCTGGTTGCATCAAATGAGATTTTACAACGAAACATAGTAGTAATGTTAGAAGCAGAAGAAAGGAAAACGAAAAGTGTCATCATCTATAGCAGAAACTCATCGTTTATCGGGTATATTGGTGATCCAATCGCAACTCTATTATTAGTCTAAATGAGTTTTAACCATATGCATGTGACCACATATCTGTCAACACTGGGCCGCGACTCTGAAACCCTTTTTGTTGTTGGTTGGATTTGTTATTTATCGAGCTCGCTGTTAGGCCGCGCGACACAGATGTGGCTGTGTGTGACGAGCGGAGGCCTTTTACATAAGCGGTAGCAAACTGTGGACACCGTGCAGATGCATCACACGCAGCTGTGACCGCCGATGTGTCTCGGCTCATCGGATTGCTACAAGATGCAGGTTGGAGCCAGGTGCGAACAGGCCCTGAGAGGCTGGCAACAGTGGCCCTTCTGTCTGTCTTGTCCGGTTAAAATACAACCAGGCGCAGAGCGCAGAAAGAACTAAGTGCTGTCAGGTTTAACCCTGCCTCCAAGCAGCTGGCACTCTTATCTGTCCGGCCTGTGCCGATGCATATTTATCCGTTTCCTAGTGGCTGAGAGCTGGCTTAGCATATGGATTAGAGGGACGAATCCAAGGCATGGCGCTCTAAAGCACCATACCAGGCCATGAAATCTGGTGTCTCTTTAAGAGACCAGCCCACCTAGGTGTTAAATCTGATTTATGGTAAAGGTCAGCTGCAGGTTAGGGTCTCAGACTCTTGATAATAACACTCAGCTACACAGCCAGTCTTTGACAAGTAGTGCTGGTTCATCTAGTGTAATGAATTCGGTCCAAATAATCATTACAGGAGTATTGAAACCCTTTGACCGCCTCTCTGAATTCTGTTAGAAATGATAAGCTCCTTTATATGCTCGGTTGCCGTGGAGAATGTGAAGCAGCGTGGACTATGGAAAATATAATGATGAAGTAGTTCCTGTGGGTGAGGTGTGGTGGCCAGTATTTGCAGTATTTCAATATTTACCTATGTTATTTGCCCTAAAGGAGGCTGTACTTGAAGGGCAGGCAGAGTGATAAGAGTTGAGCATTATGTTTGCATTATGGGTAAAGGATGAAGGATGAACGCTACCTGTATTGGACAATGTGTTCTAATCTGTGCTTTTGTCATGCAGGTGAAAGGTGGCTCCTGGTTAAGGCTCTAAAACTCGTTAGGAGGGTGATGCAACAGGAGGCTTCTGTTAAAAAAAATGAATATATTTGTGCTGGCTCAGAGCTTCTTTTAGAGGCTGTTAGTGAAGACATAAACTGGCTGGAAATAGTGATTTTGCGTAAGCACATTATGAGGTAAATATTCATTACACAATGTGCTGGCTATAGGATAATAGCAGCACTGGGGCTGACATGGCTTCATTATAAAAGCTTGTCTCGCCTGGCCCTGAAAACGAAGGCTGAGTGGTGGTCCAGTCAGACCGGAACAGTTTCTGTCTGCCCTCCTCTCTGTTATTGATTAACCTAATGATGTGTTTATGTTTCCTCGTCGTAGTTTTCTCTGCTCCTGCTGCAGCCGCTTGCTTGCATCATACAATGCTCGCATTACCCTAGATAGGCAGATAGGCTTCTCGCTTGCTACACAGATGAAAATAGTTCTGCAGCATTGTGTGTTTATGGCAGTTACCGGGTTCTGTGCGAGGCAGGTGGTGTGATTATATTAAAGGCCAAATTCAGTGTCAAGCAGTTGCATTGTGTGGCATACACACAATATAACCGCCGGGCTTTGATTTGGGAGACTCAATCTGATAGCTAAAGGCCACCAATTCTGGTCCATGTCCCTTCAGATCTGCCTGCCAACGAGCAGTTACTTTTATGTGCACCCAGGAGAAATATTTCATTATCTCCTCTGTGCAAGATAGGAGTGACATTGTGCGTGCTCCCTGCCAAGTCAGGTGGAAAGGTGAGAGTGTTGTGACGCTACTTGGCTGAATGTCATCAGATGGTGATACAACCTGGAAAACTTTATCCGGAAGGCGCAGACACAGACAACACTTGTGCAATGATATGGGTGGCGTTATCGTTTAAACGAGGCTGTGATTTGAAGCCCGTTCCTGATGAGATTGAAATCGCTAAAATTGCCCACGCTTGTTTTTCAAACACAGATTAATAAGGTCTCAGATTTTTATTTGGTAACGTTACAGTGGCGGGTAGCTTTTGAGCGGGCGTGAATGTTGACACAACAAGCACTGTGGGTATTGTTGACCTGTCAGGAACCATGAGGAGCCTGCTGGAGGGTAGCATGCTAACTTCTAAAGCTAGCGTTGTAGCGGTTTCTCTGTGATGTAAATGCCAGCTACCAAAAAGTCCCTCTAGAATATGTACTTCATGTGACACTGGCTCATTTTATTGGACTTAGATCTGATGTGGAGGATATCGGGCAGTGTTTCACACAGCAGGGTTGTTACAGCATGAGATAAGACATTATCACATAATTACACAGCTATTATTATCTGTTATGGTGGCCCTTAACAGTGTGACAACAAATGGATTTTGTGGTTGAATATGGTTGCTTTATTGTAATTAAGATATCGTTCATAAAAATATGCAAAACGTAATACTCTGAGTAGCATGAATAAGAAAGAATTCAACAACAGGCAGAGAAAAGAAGACTCACGCACACCAATGGGATGTAGCTTTGAATCTCTCACCCTTGTGCCAGATAATCTTAGCTGCCCTAACATTCCCAATCTCATTGTTTTTATGTTGGGCGACATATGTTTTCCATGTTAACATGTGTATACACAATGTTTGTGCGCTGGCGTGTCGGTCTGACCGTGAGTGTGAGAAACCACAGATGTAAAGCATTATCCACTTTGCTTCTGCCGGTCACTTTATCTGATCTGGAGGCAAGAGGCTGTCTTTGGTCCAGTTCAAGATGAGTGAATATGATGCGTAATGTCATCTATGTTTCAGTAGTCTTAGATCACGGACATTTTGTTTATATTCCATCCATTTTCTCATGTGCTTTGCACCATAACATTGTGTTGGCGGCCTGCTGTAAACATAGGGCAGATAGGTCACCACCTAGTACAAAAGGCTTGTTTATATTCTGATTATTTCCATACAGCAGAGTTTATTTGTTTATTTTTAAGTTAATGAGATACATCAAACTGGTTTTGTGTCTGCGGTCAGGGAATCACCACAACAGATGAAAGTCAACACACTCCTGTTTACTGCCACAGACCAACACAAACCAGCCCTTCGAGGTACACCTGCCTTCTCTCAGCAGAGAGCGATTTGACATTCACAGCCAGTACGCTGCTTCGCACATTAGCAACTTTATTTCTCTGCTTTTTTTTTTTTTTCTTCAACTTAAAAGAGGTGTGACTGCTGATTAATCACTTTGGCTGCCAGGATAGTGCCATTTTGAGAGGAGTTGTGAGTGACGGCCAAGCTGTCTGCTTAACATCGCCCGCAGACTTTGTTTTGCGTAATTCCACCTCGCGCCTACACAGAGTTAAGTAGCTAAAGAGATGATTCGGGGGAATACCTGTGCCGAGCGGAATTGCCTGCACATCAGTGCATTCCTCCACAGATAGTCTACTTCTGGCCTTTCCAAAGTCTAGCTGGGTACACACACACATTTGCTTGGATTCCACTGGCCGGCCTAAGCCTTAAGTTAGACACTTCGTTTGGCTAAAGGATTAGACTACTAAGCCTTTTAGAGGTAAGCTGGTCACATGAAAATCTAGCATTGGTTTGCATTGACGAGAAAACCTGCACCTCCGTCGGGGATTTTCCTCTCTTGAACTCGACTCCTCCCATGTCATCCCTGACTTGGCAGTACATGCATGCCTCAGTGGCCATGTGGATTTCCATGTGCAGAGCTGTGGCTATCTGTAGGATTTATCCAACTCCTGCCTCTGCGGATATCTTTGAATGCCCTGTCACTCGCTGGAGCGTTTGGCCTTGTTGATGTTTTTCTTTGTGCCGGGGAAGGTTGGAGGGACTGACAGATCATCTCCTGTGATTGCAGATCCGCTGGGATAAAGGCGGGAATTAGATGTAAAGAATCAACACCGAAGCGAAGCCAAGCGAAGTGAAGACAAGTGACCTCCGAGGTAAGAAATGCTTCCCTGGCTTTACAAATGCTTCTGGATGTCGCCACTTTTGCGGTGTGACTCCTGTGTCTTGACAAACTTAATTAAGTGTGAACCTACATCGGTGGGGTCTTTGAGTGTACGGTTACAGCGATACCCCGATAGTGTCACAAAGTCAAAAGGTCTGTGCAGGTGGTGGGGTTGGTTTTATTCTTCCATGCTGAAAGCCGTCTCTCGTTTCCACAGGTGCAGATATCAGATTTTGTTTGGAGGGGGGATCCTGTATGTACAGTACATACGAGCTGCACAGCATATGCACGGCTCGCTGACATGTCTGAGAGCCTCCCACACTTTTCACCCAGTCGGTGGAGCAAGCTGCAAAAATGCCTTATTGCAGAGCATTCGCTCCGGTAGAAACTGAAAAACACACAACACTGAAGCAAGGCAAAGAGCCTTCAATTTCCACATCAAATTACATTTTTTTTGCCACCTCTCTCACTCGGACTTGGTTTCCACACTCAGGTGAATGCGGATTATCAAACACCACTTTGAGTATTGTGTTTATAGGATAACATTGTTCAGCTTTCGGTCTCACACTCTTTGTGGGAATGTACGCGCCCACATCCTGCCACTCCAGGTTCGGCAGAAGCTGCAGAGACGAGCGGAGTAAATAACGCACAGCGCTCTCAGCGCTCCCTGAGCAGCTTTTGTCTTGCGCTGCGCTGGAGTGCGGCCCCGTTTAGCCCGCGCTGGCGGTGCTCGTACCGCAGGCAGGCTCACGTGCGCTCTCCTCGCCGACGGGTCAGCTCTCATCGCTAACCGATGACCCCTTTTAAATTCCATATTCGTGCCCTGTTGTACGTGCGCTCCGAGTCGGCGCGTGGACAGATGTGCAGAAATTATCCCGAGGGGTTTATTCAATCTAAACGCAGGGGGGGAAAAAATACGAACAAAGGAGTGAGGCTGAACCGGGGCGGGAGCCGTTTTTGAATGACGGCCCAATTTAAAACGACGCGTCCACCCAGGCGTCTACGCGCACGTATGGAGAGGCGCGGCGTCGGAGGTGCTGATGAAATACACGTTTGACGCTTTGGCGTGGCAGCTGTGGATGCGGCGAGTAACAGGCTGAGCATATCGACTCCTGCGGACCTCATGTTTCCGAGCCGCTCGTTCCTGTCGCAGAGAGATGATGGATGCGGTCCGGATGGACCGGGAGATCCCTACGAAATAAAACTGACACGTCACGATTGGCCAAGAGACTAACTAAGAGACGCACGGCCTGACTCTGGGCTCATGCCGGAACCTGTCTCTGCAGGCTGAACGTGCGTGTGGATGTCTTCAGATTTTGCTGTTTAGCTTTTTGTTTCCAACCTGCGACGGCCTGCGACCCGTGGAGAACGGGCGACGGCGTGTGCCGTCCGGTCGGTCGGTCGGTCACTGAACTAGTTCAGCAGTGTTTTATAATGTAGGCTGACAGAATAAGTAATGCAGGAGTCATTGTTGTCATGTGTAGGAGAACTCAATATTGGCAATTAACCTACTTTGAATCAAAGTGACGGGCACGCACACGCACACACGCACACACACACGCACACACACTCCCCACACCCCGCCCTTGCACGTCTCCGGTGGCGAGCTGAGCGACTCTCCGCACAGCTGTCGTACCCATCAAGGGAATCACTTTCCTGCTCTGGCATACACTCACAAACACACACACACACACACACACACACACACACACACACACACACACACACACACACACACACACACACACCTGGGCACACGTTCACAGGCGCAAATACAAACCTGCACACGCATAATCAAACATGTACAAACATCCACACGCACACAGCGAGACAAAGACAAACACACACACACACACACACACACACACACACACACACACACACACATCTGAATTCATTGACTGATAATCTGGGAGCTCTGCTAGCATTTATCTGCAGCCGGGGAGCTCTGCGGCTCAGCAAAGGCAGGACAGGCACACTGTGAGTGGGCCCCGAGCCAGCCGCTGAATTACTTTTATTCTCTGACAGTTTGACTCACCACCTGGCCGGGGTAATCCCCGCGCACGCTTTTGGACGGCTCCGGCACTAAAACCTCAATGTCAATTTGAGTGAATTGAATTTCTCAGATGGCCATTCGGGGCCCCGGCCCGGCACTAACCGGAAGAAACGAGCTTTACGGCCGCTAATGCGGCGCGGAAGAGGGCGACGCGGCGGCATTTAGAACGAGACCACCGCCAGTCAGACGGACGCGCGGCTGTGTCCCCCCCCCCCCCCCCCCCCCCCTCCCCCCCCCGTCCCCTGTAATCAATAAACAAACTTAATAACCAACCTTGGGGCTCTCGGATGTCTAGACGGAACATAAGACTGGCAATTAAGTCGCAGTCTGCGAAGAGGCCGGCGATTAATTAGCACGCCGCTAAATGACATTTCCAGGAGGCCGAGGAAAACAATAACTGGGCGACGGCGCTGGCTAATGCCGGCTGCAATCGGTTTCGCCCGGTTTGCGGCGCGCTCCTCCCTCGCAGTGAAAGGCGGGCGTCTCTCGAGCGCGGTTTTCGCTGCAGCGCGGCGCGAACGGGACGCAGCTGCAGTCGTAGGTTTCGGCGCCGCAGTGATGGAGTGGGTGGGTGTTTTATGAAACCGTGCGGTTTCTTGGACAGCGCTCTCATTCACTGATAGGAAGTGGTTTTTTTCGACTCCTCTCAGCGAGACATAAAAACGTTCCTCTTTTGCGTCTCTCCCTCTCTCTCTCTCTCTCTCTCTCTCTCTCTCTCTCTCTCTCTCTCTCTCTGTCTGTGCCAGCACGCCGCCGTTTCATTCACTTCTCATGCGGTCGGATCGACGCGCGTTAAAGCCGGACTCTGTTCGCCGTCCGAGGGGGAGGCCCGCGTGGAAACGCGCGAGCCTCGGCTGGCAGTGGGTTGAACCGTGGCTCACTCTTGGTCCCCGGGGTAGTGCTCGCTACCCCAGAGAAAACACACTCCGCCCATCAGCCGGTGTTTGTCTCAGGGGATGCTTCTACAAACGTTGCTGAGGGTAGAAGGAGTTGAAAGTTCTTGGTGAATAAAGCCCCTCTAAACCCAGCTAAGTAACGCCGGGACGCCGAGATAGCTCCCGTCAGGGCGCCCACGTGAAAACGGAGCCGATGGTATCAAGCGTTGTCCAGTTTCAAACCAACAGTGAGAGGCTTCTGTCTGGTGGGGGGGGGGGGTCCCAAGCCCACACGCTTCGTTCCGGTTTTCCCCGACCCCGCAGTGACAGCCTGCCCGGCGGGAACACAAACTTCTTAAGCTCAGCCATTTTAATGCATTAGCATTCTGGCCGACGGAACGTTTCCTACGAGCCACGTTTCCTCAGGGAGTTTCAGGTAATGGCACGTTTACATGGACTTGTTATGCAGGGCTGAAACAAGTCCTACCGCAGCCCGAGTGCTGGCGTTTTACAAAGTACGAAAAGAAAATATTCATATGTGACTCACTGTTTCACACACCGAGGAACATGACCGTGGACCTGGAGTCCTCATACTGCGGGCGAATAAATAGCTTTGATGGTGCTGAGTGTAAAATGAACAGTGCTTAGTAAAAAGCAGAGAGGAGAGTGAGAGAAAAAACATTTCAATGTCAGATTCTTTTATGCATAAAAATACACAAACTCATCGAAGTGCTGGAATGTTTGGTATGTATTATTATTCATTTATATTTCTATAAACAATAATTTTGATTTACTTTATTTGTTATGTAATTTGATACAATGTATACAGTGTGTGTGTGTATATATATATATATATATATATACACACACACATACATATATATATATATATATATGTACAGCTCTTTACACCTTAGCAATAAAGTCTGTTCTACATTCTTTAGACTTGAGACAGGTTAAGAGTGAGTGCAGTGGTTGAAGTACCAGTGCAAGTGCACAGCTTAAGCACTAATTAAGAGAGAGCAGGTGAAGGTGAGGAGAAGGTGAAGGACAAGGAAGAGTAAGGTAAAAAAAAAAAAAGGCAGACTTTTTGCATTTGGCCTTCCAAGCAAAAATGAATACCGTGTCCGATCAGTGGATTCAGGGCGCTGCAGTCACGTCTGGAGCTCTGAGGAGGCGGTGTCACCAGCATGACGGGACATCTGATATACAGTTAATGAAACGTGGTCCCGCCATGCTTAAATTGAAGAGCTCAGTGGGAATCACATGAAGGCTGACTGTCAAGGATGGCTGTCAGCGGAATCCATTTATAGACGGTGCTGATATGACTGAGGTCATAGATAGATCACTGATCAGCGGAGCGTCCATCAACAGTCCTTTGATTTCCTGCGGAAGGTTACGCGTGTCGCAAAGTTTGCAGCGAGACTCTCAATCACAATCATGAATAGCTGCAGCTTTGGCGATATTGTCTCCTTTCTCTTCAATTTGTATAATTTAATAAGCTCTCAAACCTGCCCAACAAAGCCAGTCTTTTCTCCCTCCAAATAAAGCCTTGTGTGTGTGTGTGTGTGTGTGTGTGTGTGTGTGTGCTTAATGACGTGACTCCGTTACAAACAGGATTCATATGAGCCCTCGCAGATGTGTCGAGAAGGATTGTGGGAAAAAGGGAGAGAGAGAGAGAGAGCTCCGTTTTTAGTTTGTTTTTTTTCCGGAGACAAAGCACGACACAAGAGGAGGGTAGACTGCGGGTAGCGGACAGGAAGCGACCGGGCTGCGTGCTCCTTTTGTTTGAAGTCTCCTCAGCAAACTTGTGTGGCGAGGACAGCGTCCTCTTTGTTGTGACGTGCCGTTGCCATACAGCGCAGGGCCCGCGGTGGGCCCGCGCTCTCCTCAAACAGCGGCCGCATTGTTCCACCGCGTCATTCCCGACACGTCGCGGGGCCTTATTAAACATTAATCTGCGGATGAAAAGAATCGATACATGCATCTGCAGACTGGGGGAGAAAGCAAAGAGCGCGTTGCGCAACCGGAGCCGGCGTGCGGTCCCAAAACATTCGACAGCCGTGTGGGTACAGTGTGTGCTGTATTCGCGGCCCGGGTCATGTGAGCGGGCCCGATGAATCCCTCTTTCTCTCCAAACGCCAAATAACTTCAGTCCGGTCACACTTGAGCAAGTCACGCTGATGTCACTGATGCGCTGTGGAGAGCTGGGATCTAACGGAGCGAAACACTTCGTCTGCGTGTTCGTCGCAGCTGTGTTTGCGCTCAACGTGTACAGGTTCGATAGTCAGATGGGTGCTAGCGTTGCACGCAACCCCATCTCCCACACACACCCACACACACACACACACACACACACACACACACACACAGACACCCCCACTCCCCCCCCCCAACCGCAACAGGGAATCAGAACAGGTGCAGCAAGAGTCTGACAGTTGGGTCCCAGCCACGGTTCACATGTAATATTAAGTCTGGCGTCACATACGTGTGTGGAGGGAAAGTTCATACCGTTGGTCTGCAGCAGTTCACGCCTTCTAGCTCTAACACCCCCCCCCCCTCCCCCCCCCTCCCCCCTCCCAGGGCTGTATCAGGGTCCAGCTGTGTAGGGTAACTGATAAAGACGCTTGTGTGGAGCACGCTGTGTCTTTTACCTTTTTTTTTAAAAAAAAAAAAAAAAAAGGAAAAGAAAGAAGAGTTGAGCGTCTGCTGGGCCACGAGTTTAATGAGTTACACGTCCGGGCAGATAAGCGGGCTCGCATGCTATATCTTTAAGTAGGGAAAGTAGGTCAGTTTGACGCGCATGCTGTGAGGAGGCTCGGGCCCCGTTTTCAGAAAGTCAAAGTAAAACAAATAAAGCACCATCTGATAATTTGTTAATCCTCAAGACCTTTACTCCAATGGAAGTGGCACAGATTGTGATGAAGACGTTTGCATGTAATCTCAGGAACACTTCTTAAACCTGTTTCTGAACCCACTTTTCCTGATAATTCCAAAGCTCTGAAAGTTCAGATTGGAGCTGTGGCTCTTCAAGTGGCAGCATGTTTGCACATATGTTGCTATACCGGCTATTTGTGTCTGCATATAGGGGCACGTATGTATCTTTGCGCAGCAGGATCTGGTAACACGTCCTCTTAAAGGCAATAATCTCAATGCCGAGGTGTGGGTGTAAAGAGGTGGTGTTAATTTCAAAGCTCCCTCTGGCCCAGGAGCCGCTGCTCTGTGGCCACCGGCACCTCTGACAGACTCCAAACAGAGAGCAGTCAATCTGCACTCCGCATGTTTATTATGTCCAAATAGCTGTAAACATGGTTACAGAGCTCTGGATGGAGCCAACATTACCATAATCAGGACCAGTCCACCATCCCGAGTGGGGCAGTGGAACTGAAGGAAAAACAAAACACAAAGGACAGAAACATTACCGAAAAAAAAACTTGAGGGAAACAAGGGCAGAAATGGCCCGGGAGTGGTGGTGGGCAGCATTAACCAGTTTAGAGAAGGACATTCCAGCTCTTTTGTTTGTCAGCCCACAAATATTCCAGTCTTCCCCGCTCTGTCCTACTCCCTCGCCACACGAATGAAGTGAACTTTTGAGGACTCCAGTGAAGGCGGAGAGGAGGGGAGCCTTTGAAACATCGGGCTAGGAACGTTGGCTCCGGGCCCACAGTGGACACTCTTGTAGCAATCCACCGCCACACTTCAGCCAGTCTGGTTCCAGTTTTAGGCTGGCACAGGGAAACAGTTGTGCGCAGGGGCGGCTGGTGCTGGTGCTGGGGCTGGTGCTGGTGGTGGTGGTGGGGGGGGGGTCTTTGAGACTCCTTGCATCGATGCCGTTAAGGCAGACAAGGGCGGAATCAGCTCTTTTCGCTTTCTCGAACTCAATCGACACAAATCTAGTCGATGGGGCATATATGGGATCGCACGCACAAACATGTACTGTGCACTGGAACGGACGGCTCCTCATTCCATGCAGGTAGAGAGGGGATGGGCACAGGAATGCATCAGCCCACCTTTTGTACTGTATCTGGACGAGTTCCAGATCAGTGAACCGTCTCCTGCACCTTCTCATTAAAGACGCAGCTCTATAAGCTCCGGGGGCCGGTTCCAACATGCCGAGACGAGCTGAACCCACGTCGTCCTGCTACAGGCGCAGGCTGTGGGGGACGTTTATAGGCCGCGCGCTGAAGCCTGATGGCTTTCGCACCTCCTTATTTAACGTGATGGTCGGTTGAAGATTAACCGAGCAGAGGCAGAAATGATATTGCACTCACATCAGAATGATACATCAGCCTCGCCGAGGATGAATGACTCATAGACTCTCTCAGAAATAAGAAAAGGAGCAATAAAATGGGAAACAGGTTGCCCTCAATGAGCAACATTTCTTGTACCAAGCTTTTAGAGCGTGGATAAATATCATCTCAGCACGTAAACTAAATACTAGGAAATTCTCCTACAAAGTGGTTTTGTGCCTGTCTGCATCGATCAAACAGCTTTATAAGTCCGCGTCAGCCATTAAGTTGCTCAGTACCGGCAAGTAAATGAGGGTAGAAAATCTTGTTGAAGATAGGTGAGTGCGTAAAAGTGAAACACTTGAATATAAAACCTTGAACACAGCCTGTCAGACAAAAGAAATGGCTTCATTTCAAGTGGTAGACCTGACTTGGATTTTCTGTTTCGGCCTCATCTCATGCCTGAATGAGTGTAGGAGCGTAGCGGTCTCACTCTCTGTGGTTTTTATTTTGCTGTGCTATTGCTTCCTCTTTCCGGGTTCATTGTTGCCCTGCGCTGTCATGTCACTTTCTTTTCTTTTCGTTTTTTTTTTTTTTGTTTGTTTGATCTCGCTCTCCGCTGCCAGCCGAGGTTTTATCTAAATTGCCCACGTGCCTTTTGGCAAAGCACCGTGTGTGTGGAACCGCGGCCAAGTCTGTCAAGGTTAGTTGAGCTGAAATGGTGCCAGTGTGGTGTGACACACCTGTCTGTGTGTTTATGTGTGTGAAGCGACTGTTTAAAAACTCCTCTCAGTCTGCACGACCCCCTTTTCTTTTTTTCCCTTCAAACGCCTCTTTTTTGCCTTTTCCTGCTATCTCCCCCTGGCCCGGGGTCTGCGGCTGCCCAACTCGAAGCAGCCCGTGACGCTTCTGCGCCCTCCACCTCAGCCCGCCCGGCCGCTCCTCCTCGCCTGTGCGGCTTCCAGCAGATTTGACGAGGCCCCGCGACATGGCGCAGGCCCAGCGTTTATTCGCGCATTTGAGCAAGATTGTCTTGAAGTTGTGCAGCGGAAAGGGAAGTAGTTTGGATGTCATCTAGAGACCAATCTTGCCGGTGATTCATGCCGAGTGACCTGTGAGTGAACTGCCGCGAGGAGGACGCCTGGATTTAAATCAGACTCATCGTCCTGATTAGAGCTTTTGATGACCCCCCCCCCCCCCCCCCCCACACACACACACACACACACACACACACACGCACACACACGCACACACACACACCCCCCACCCTCCTTTCCTGCTGGGGGGGTGGGTGGGTGGTTGGGGGGGCTCACGGAGCAAGTAGCAGAAAGTGGGTGTAATCTACAGGCTGCGGCTAACTATTATTAGCATTAGCTCCGCTCAAGGTTCCTGCCTGTTAAACAGAGTTTTGCCACCTGCTTGTTCATTTACGTCCAATGAAGATTTTACTGCGGACCGGCTCTAAGCTAAGACCAACTCTTAGCTGAAAAAATTATGAATTGGCACCTCCATTGAATTGAAGTTGAGTCGACAGTGCATTTTGTGTTCACAATTAAAGGATAGGGCTAAATGTCCCCAGCTGCAGAACAACGCCATGGGACCACAAGCATCCAGAGCGAAGAAACTGAAGAGAAGAAATGTTTTTTTTTCTCCTTTTCTTTTTGCCTGGTTCTTGACTGCCACCCCTCTTGTCGAAAGCCAAAAAATGACGCTGCGACCTGCGATGCCGTGTTTGACTGTGCGCGTGTCCTCGTCTCCCCACGTCACCCCGCGCCTCCGGCTGCGCACCAGCCCGTTTAGGTGTGCGCCGGGATTCCAGCGGTCTCCTTTCAGTCATGTGCTGCGGCGCGGGGAGGGACGACTGCAGAGGCTCGCCCGCGGATGTGCTCGGGAGAAGCCTGTGTTTTATGGAACATACTGTACTGAGCGCCGCCGCTGCAGTAAAGCGGCTATAAATAGAAGGTGCTGATAAAGAGGAAGGGGGTGGGGTGGGGTGGGGTGGGGGGGGGGGGCGGGAGAAAAAAAGAAAAAGAAAAAACGGGGGCTCAGTGTGAATCAGACTCGCCGAGCCAGTTCCTGTTTGAACACCCAACCAGGGGCCAAAGGATCACCGTGCTAAAACCAATAAGGGCTCACAAACCCCGAACGCAATTGAAAGGAGCAGTCTTCCCCGTTTTGCTCTGGATTTATGTGTTTGTGTTAGGGGGCTGGGCTCGGGTTTCTCTTGCCGTGATATATTTATGATTTTCATCAGGGAAATGACATACAGTCAGGTACATGAAGCGGCCACCTTCACGGAGGTCTGCCAGAGAGTCGTCCGCCCGCAGACATGCACTAGCTGCCGTTTATCAATGCGTCTAGGTAAACACACGCCCGCTCGACAATGTTAAATTCATTAGTCCCAGCTCGTAAAAGATTTAATGCTCAGATGAGTTTGGTTTCTGTCCGACAGTAGGCGAGTGTGAAACCCAAGTATTGACTCTTCATTCCGACTGAAATAAATTATTTCAGAAATAAGGAGCTTATATATATATATATATATATATATATATGTATGTGTGTGTGTATATATATATGTATATATATGTATATATATATGTATATATATATATACGTGTGTGTGTTTATATATTTATATATATATTATTATATAACTTTGCTTCAACTTCGCCATAACTATCGGCATTCACCTGAAAAAATATTGAGGTAGTTCTGGACACGCTGTTGTTTTGTCTCACTTATCGTCGCTTGTGAAGACACACACCTCCTGGGTGCTGATTGCATCCTATTTTGTCTTTGTCTGACAGCATTCGTTTGTAGTAGTTGTCAAAACAAAGTGAATCCGAGGAAGAGGGTAAATGGAAGCTACTTAACGAGGTGTCATAGGCTCCCGAAATTGTACCTGGGCTGTCATCAGCGTCTGAGGCTGAGCAAACAGCTGAGCAGATTTCCAGCGCTGTCTGGCCCGACGAGGGCTGCCAGTTGAATCAAGTTATACGCGCAAAAATCACAAGATGCTACATGCTGTCAATACATGGCCGTCGCTACGCTGAAAGCCGTGCCGAGGCAGAGGTTTGCGAGAAGCCGCCTTGCCTGCCTGTGATGACTGATGTAGAAAGATCTGAGGGCTGATTGCACAAGTGCGTTGCAGGTCCCTTTTTTCTGTTCCTGAAATGCGCCTGGAGGAGGCCCTCCGCTGAATGTACAGACTTTCTTTCTGGTGGCTGAGCAAGAGAAATGAGAGGCGTCTTAACCCCGGTGGTGGGTGACCCGCTCTGCGGAGAAAAGAGGAGTTCTGTAGGTTTTCAGACAAATAGTTTGCACTCTGATCCAGTGAGCTTTAATGGAGCTTACGGGGATGGATGGAGGCGGGGGACGGTGTTTGCTTAGCCTTGGACAGAGCTGAAATTCATACATGTGGGAGAGAAGGAAGAGGAACCGGAGCTGTCGCTAGGAGTCGAGTAACCTTCCCGTTGTTATCGTGGCAAGAAAAGCCTCCCCTGACACTGCTGTGTTTGCGGAAACTGTCAGGATGCTTTTTGCAAGTTCTCCTCCGAGGTGCTAATGAGAATTAAGCAGACCCCCCACCCCCCCGATCCCTCCCGCTCAAGGTCGCACCGCATCAATTTGTAAAAGATAAATGAAAAGTTAGTGTCATTGACAGCCCCCCTCCCACGAAAGCCGATTTGGTAAATGTGCCTGCTGAGCGGAGCTGGCTGGCTCGCGGAGCTAATCTGGAGCGTCCACGCTAGGGGCGAGCGTGCACGCCTCCCCAGTGGCACGCCTCGTGTTGTCGAGCCGCTGCGATGGAGCCTCCATCCTCAGCTGACACCCAACCCCCATAAACGGCACTGTAGCTCTTTTTACGACCTTGTTTTTCTTCTTTTTTGTCTCCGACTCTCCGCTCTCACTTTCACCTGCTCTGCTCTTGCGGCCGTCCTCGACCCCGATGTAACCCTCCTCGCTCTTTGTTTGGTCCCCTGCTCTCTCTCTCTCCAAAAAACGCGTCTTTAAATACACCCTGCTTCCGCGCTGGCCTACGATGTGACATGCACATGCACATACGAACCGCTGGATAACCGCCTGGCTCCACGCACTCACTGCACCCCCAACGTTCCTGTTTGGAATTCTCCACCATTCCCAGAATCTTGTTTCTCCATAGCAACGCCAGCATGTCTCTCTCTCTCTCTCTCTCTCCTCTCTCTCTCTCTCCTCATTCTCCCTCTATCATACACACACACACAGCTATTTCACATTCACCTCATTCCCTAACCCCCCCCCCCCCTCGCTCTTCTTTTTTTTTTTTTTTTTAATAGCCCAGTTCTGGTCTGATTTTTATGACCCTCACCCCCCGCTCCCCCCCTCTTTACTGTGTTCCTTCAGGAATTTTGGCACCCGTTCAAAAGTCCTAAATCAACTACAGGCTGCTGCTACAGCACCATGGGCCCCTTTGCTCTCTGTCTGTCACCCCACGTGTTGACCTCAGAGACAGTGTGTGTGTGTGTGTGTGTGTGGAAAGATTTGGTCTATTGTTGGAGCGCTTTTGCGCCCCCCCACCCACCCACCACCACCACCCCTGTCCCTCCTCCTCGCTGTCACTTTCTCGCCCTCGGCTCCACTCCGTCTTCTTTTTTTTTCTCTACCTGACGAATCGCCCCGCGGCGTTGACCCCCGACCCCTCTGACCCGCGTCGCTCTCACTCCGCCTCGGCGATGGGCCACCGCCCGCTCTCCTCTCCTCCCCCGCTCGCTGATTCGTATTTTACGGGCATCCGTAGGGGGACGCGGGCACAGAAAGGGCGGCCCGGTTGTTTACTATCGCCGAGCACGATCGAAACACCAAGTTCCCCCGGCCGCAAGTCACGTTTCGCCGCCGTCGCCTAAAACGTCCCCGGCGGATCGATTTCCCCGCCGCGAAAGCCCCGCAGCCTTCGGAGAGGGCACGCCGCTTGTTTTTTCTTCGCCTCTTCGCACACGTGCCTCGTCTCTCCTCCCGCTCCGCGTCTCTTTCTCTTCCTCCCGAGGTCGTCCCCGCTCTGCCTCTCCCTCGGCGAAAAAGAAAAAAAAAAAAAAAAAAAAAAAGGAAATTCGTTCTACAGATGTCGTCGCTCCTGTGGCCCCGGCGCGTAGCTGAACAGAGGGCCGCTTTCTCTCGGCTTCCCGTCCTCCTCCTCCTCCTCCTCCTCCTCCTCCTCCTCCTCCCCTCCGCCCCCCACCATGACTCCTCTGCCTTCCCTCCACCTCCGCCTGACCCTCTCGCCTCGCTCGCCTCATCCGCCCCGCCTCGTTCCCTCTCTCCCTCCTTCTTTCCTCTCCCCGCTCCGCGATACATCACGTCCGCCCGGTCCCCTCGCCCGCTGATTAACAGCGCGCCCTTAATTGATTCATGGCGGCCGCTTTGGCGCGGAGCGCGGGTCTGCTTTGCTCTGTCAACACTGGGACGGCTTTTATGTGGCTCCTCGTACACATGACTTAGCGTGTACGGAGCTGCTCGAGACGGCTTTCAAGTGTTTTTTTTTCTTTCTTCTTCTTCTTCTTCTTCTGTGCATGTGTGAGATGCTCGGATGACAAGGCCGATGCACATTAATCTAGTGATTTAGTGAGTTTGACTTTGGCGCCAGCCCCCCCCCCCCCCCCCCCCCCCCCTCCCGCCTCCTCTCCCACGGTTGTTCATCCCTGGATAGCCCGGGCCTTCGGTTTGTCCGTTGCTCTCTCTGGTCTGGTTCGGATTCCCGCTTATGCGGCTCCTCCGAAGGAGGGGAAACACATGTGCGAAGCTGATGCTGTGATGTCTTGCATTTTTTTGCAGCGCAGCCTGCAAAAAATTGCAAGCCAGCGCAGGTTGATGCTGCCAGCTCAGGTCGAAATCTGGAACCACCAGACGGCCGAATAAGCTGACTCTTGGTCTGAGAAGTCTCGCGAGTGGCCCAGAGGGGGCCACGGGTTGCCAAAAGATGAGGAACTTGGAATGAACGAGTGAAACAAAATGGCAGATTCCAGTCAGAAAATAACAAATCGCAGAAACGTGTCTCGCTTAGATTTGCGTGACATATGCGAGATTGGACCTGGCTATCGGCTTACTGTAACTGCCCAGAGAAATGAATCTTAATGGATCCATCACTCTCCCCTGATTGGTTACAGCAGAACAAGACGCCCTTTCAAACAGACAGGACGAGAGTGGAGCAAAATGGCAGTTCCCCCCCCCCCCTCTTATCATCAGACAACAGAAAGGCCCCTCTACGCTGCAGTGAAAGCTGTTGCATCAGGCGGTTGGGAGTGTTTTAGCTGTTCTCCGGCCCGTACGTCTCAGCACTAACGCCTTCACCAACCACCGCAGAAAGTCCCCCGGGGCTGCTTTGGTTGTTGACTCTCTCACTGTCTTTGAATCTGTAGACATCTCGTGCTTTAACGCCGCTCGGCAGCCCGTGATGCATTCATTTAATCTCCCCAGATAAACGCGCGGCTATTCATTCCACCTGCACGGGTCCACCGCGCGGCTCCGGCTCTCTTTTCCATTTTATCACAGATTTGATCGCGGGCCATATAGCTGTCTCTTCTCCAGTTCTCCCAAGCACAAAAGGCGAGCATACAGTTACTCCGCGAGGAGTGTCGACTTGTTGGAGATATCCGATCCAGGCAAAACATTGTGTCTCATATGTTGAGCCATCAATTATGTACTGTGTCAGTGGTACTGGGAGAAGGTCCACATTGGTGGTAAACCTTTTTTTTTTTTTTTTTTTCCTTTTTTATTTCAGTTTAGGCCCTGCCTGTGCGCCTAATGCACAGTAGTTGTTCTGGAATTGATATCATGCAGTGGGATGTTTGCAGAGGCCAACAGCAGTTAGGAGTTAGAGCTCATGCGGCATGTTATGTGATCCACTGGCTCCTCCGAGCACAACTGTAAAACATTATGAGTCATTTACGAAGGAAGCCAAATCAAAAGGGACCCTTCATGCTGGATTTCCCATAACTTCAGCTGTATACAGTAATTACAGAAATAATAATAATAAAAAAAAGGCCTCTCCCCAGATAACCAGTCGTGACACTAATCCATACTGTCATGGGAAAATGGCTCCCCCCCCACCCCCCGCTATGGCTCCTGCAGGTAAAGGATCTAAATGAATGCACATGTGCAGCGACGAGAGCTGCTGTTGGTCGGTCGCTGATCCACCCTACCCCCCCCCTCCCCCCCCCCCCCTCCCCCGCGGTCAGAGAAAGCAACAGGGGCACGTGCGCACGCTCAACAGTGTTTGGCCGGGGCGCTGGGTGACGGCGCGAGGCCGCCGCCGCTTCCTCCCGCTGCCCGACAGGCCTCTGTCTGTTCCCCCGCCAGGAATCAGAGCCGCCGTCCTGCTTATCTGTGTGTGGAGAGAGAGAGAGAGAGAGGAGAGGAGAGGAGAGGAGAGGAGAGGAGAGGAGAGAGGAGGCGAGGCGAGGCTGGAAGTGCTCCGAACTCATGGCAGTGTCAGAGTTAGCTCAGATCAGCTGGGGAACTGTGACTGTTGTGCCTCGGCTTCTTATTGGCTGTCGGCTGATGCGGCCAATGGGAAACTGGACATCTTATGAAAATTCTAATAGATATATTCGACCTGGATTTGATACCATACTCCACTGATTGTCTGGTACCAGCGCACTTTACGTGGCACATCGCATCTCATTTGGCGTATTAAAGCCTCATTATAGTGGTGTTTTTGCTGTGATTTTTCTATTTTTATATGTCTTCATATACCGTCGTTTCTAGCGCTCTCTAAAACCTGCACATTTGCCTGTCATTTGTGACATTAGTCACACTGAGCTCTCCTTCCCTCTCGCTGAGACGCCTCACCACCACGTCTATAATGCCATCGGACGTATTTTACAGCAGTTAGAGGCTCTAATGCCTTCTCATACGCTCCTTTCCTATCTCGCGGGCTTTCATGGTATAAGTATGGAGAGTGCTGCCTCTCCAACAATGCACTCTCACATCAGAGTTCACAGACGAACGGGCAGGGAGCGCGGCACCTCACTTATCTCTGTCCTGCGTCTCAGAGAGAGGGAGAAAGAGACAGGAATGGATTACCAAGCCTGTGCCTATAGCCGAGCGCAGTGCCATGCCACGAGTACATCATGTACTGTACATTACAAACACTGCACTATGCACTATGCACAAAGCCGGAGCCAGGCAGACAAATAAGGGTGTGCCCGCCCCAGGTCCTGCTACAGGAGTCGACTTATATGACATGCCTGTGAAATGAAAGCTTTCATAATGGGGCCAAACAGGTTTCGTCATTTGAATATGCTGCACAGCAAAGGGGGTTTACGGTAAACGTTATCTGTTCAAAGAGGCAGGGTTTCAGCACGTAATGGAGAGTATTGAGTAAGGTTCTCAAGGTGGAGGTGCTGTGTCATCCAGATCCTCGTGCTGTCCAGCTGCAGAGCCATGAGCCGCAAGTTTTTTTGACAAACGGATCGTTCAACTGCTTGACATAATGTCAGAAAGCATGACGCTGCTCCTTTCGAAGTGTTTCTGAAGCAGTACTCCAATCTTTCTACAAAAACAATCCCACCCCCTCCAAAAAAAAAGACAAAAATTGCAGCTCCGCTCAGAAGCAGTTAGTGTGAGGGCCACAGCGTCTCTTTGTTTTCCAATGGGCGACCGGCCCGGAGGAGGCCGGGGGCCGAGCAGACACCACGGTGACTGCGATGGATTTCCGTAGGTGGCCGTCTTCTTCCTGGCGCGGTGTTTCTGTCGCGGGCCGTCTCTGCGCCGGCGTTGTCCCCGCTCTCCGTCCGTCTGACGGCGAGCGTCAGAGTATGGGCTGCAGGCGGCCTCTACCCCGAGGTATCGAGAAGCTGCCTGTCTGAGGTGAAGCCAGGACGTGCAGGATTTGCCTGCTGCAGGAGCAACGAAAAGCCGTTGAACGACGCCCGCGCTGACTGCGAATGAATCACAGCGGCATCGACATGGAGGTGGATGCAGGAAAAGCACTCAGCCCGCCGCACGTCCAAGTTCTCCGTCCCATTTGTACGGCGACGGGAATGTAGAAACGCGTGGCGGCCGGCCAGCGGAGACTCCGGAATGCCAGACGAGAGCTAATCCAGAGAGGCCACCCCAAACAGGCCAGTGGCGTCCCCCCCCCCCACCCCCCCTCCCCTGTTATCAGTGTTTATTCTAAAGGAAAGATAGCCCGGGAGCCGAGGCGGCTGCTGACACGATGCGGTCCGCTCGAGTCAAGCTCCAAGACATCTGCGGGAGCGCCAACAAATCAGTGCTGACTGGCCACCGCGCGTGCCTCTTCTCAATTCTTAATAAAGTCAGAGAGCGAACGAGGTGCCTCCCCCGCTCTCGCTTTCTCTTGCGTTCTCTGTCTTCTTTTTCCACCCGTCAAGCTGCCGCTCCTCTCCCGTGCCCTTGCCCCTCGTGCGCTCCCGTCCGCAGAGGCCCCTGGCCCCTGGCAGAGGGGAAACGCAACTTTCATGCGGGGAAGACTGCGGGAAAATCCGCCGGAGGAAAGGGCGCCGAATGAGAGGAGTTAGGAAAACACACCCCCGGGTACTGTACTGTACGTGGACGTACACCGAGTGAGAGGCTTGGAAGGGCTTTTCACTGTGTGTGTGTGTGTGCGCGCGCTTCCTGTGACAGTGTGACGTCTGTGTCAACCCACTGCCACTCACGTCGAGCGCTCCGAGCGGGCCGCAGTGTGGCAGTCTTTCTCCGACCGCACCGTACTTCCAACGCGACCCGAGCGGGAGCGGGGGATCAGACGTCCAGCTGCGCGAGAACTTTCCACACTCGGCGCCTTGGACGCCGTCCAGCCGCGTCCGTGCATCAAAACACACTGGGACCTATTTGTCTCTTTGCGCGACTCGTGAGATAAACTGTTAATGACGTTTCCAACATTGTGTGCGTCTGCGTGGTGGGTGGAAGCTCCGGCCCCTTGGCCCGTCTTGCGAGCCGTCGCTCAGATTCCAGGCTGGAAATGTTGCAGCCCCGTGTTTGCTCTAGCGTCTGGGACCAGGACCAGTCGCCAGCGTCGCTCTATATGCCAGTGATGTGCTCTCTGCCTGCACTGTGCTGACACTGCAGCCGTTGAGGGATTTACCTGTTGTTTCGTACGTTTAAATATGCAAACTGCGATCGCTCTAGAGCCCGATGCGATCGGCCAGAGGTTTCACACAGAGGTGTGAGAGATTGGGATCGCTCTTCATGACGAACTGGTGTTGTGAGCCAACAGCTCGGTCTCCAACCCCGGCCTCGATGTGAATGCCTGCTCTGACAGGTGGATACACACACAGCATGTCTGATAGGTTGCTTTAAGTCCTGGCTGGCTTTTCGGCGTGCGTGTGTGTTTGTATGTGTGTGTGTGTGAGAAACACGATGAGTGTGAGTCACACTGGTCTCTGTGGCCATTTGTCTGGATTCTCTCCTAAATGTCTCTTGTTGTGTCATAACACACCACTGCTCTAATGAGGAGTTGCTAAACAGGCAGCGGCTGCCTTTGTGTGTGTGTGTGTGTCTTATATGTTCATGTATACACACGCAGGCCTGCGTATTGCATCGCCTTGCAGTATTTACAGATAGCAGTTTGCTTTTGCCTCAGACCTCGCGAATCTCTCGAAGCCGGCGTGGGCTGAACCCAATTAGACGCGTGTTTTCGGTGAGTTTGTTGTGAAACCCGTCATGTGACGGGGCCCGCGGGCCCCTCGTGTCCCGTCACGTATGTTCTGAATGCACGGGGCAAAGAAGCGGGCGCTCCCCGCGGCCCCTGCGGTGTGCCGGGTTATGTTAATGACATGGCTGCACAAAGGAACTGTCCGCTTAAATTATGGTAGGCCCATGGCTCCTGCTCTCCTTTCTGTCTCTTTGATATCCCTTCCTCCTCCTCCTCCTCTGCGCAGCTCCTTCCTTTTTCAGCGCCACCCCTGATGTGGACCCTTTGATTTCCCCTCCCTGGCACCGTGAGGAGAGGTGGGCTAATCCCCTGAATCAAATGTGTCACCTAGCCTAAGCGGGGAATGAATAGGCCCTAGATTACCGCTGGACACTAATCGCATTTAGCCCCCGCGATGACAGTTTCTGCTGTGGGCCGGGCTGAGGGCCCGAGGGTCTGAGGCTGGGCCGTGTAATGCACGTCCTGGGCTTTGGTGGGGCGCAGCTGTTGTCATGCACCTGTTGAGCTTCCTCCTTCCCTCCCTGGATCGTGCGGAGGGAGAAAAAAAAAAAACGACTGCGAGATCCCGAACATATTTACGGTTTGAAAAGATGGAGAAGAGACACGTCGGTTAGAAATAAAAAAAAAAAACTACCAAAAGAAACCCACATGGGACCGGACTTTTACTTTATGAAGATAAACAACAGAAACACGGAATGCAGGCCAGAAACATTAAAACCACATATTGTGGTTGTTACTACTTGGATTTTATTTGAATGGCCTCATGAATCCTGTCTGTTGTAATAACATTGTTTGCGTGTTGTCTCCTTAGTTCTCTTGCCACGTTTGCAGACCTCCGCTGTTACGCTAGCTGTACCATCTGAGCAGCGCTCTGGAAATACAGCGAGATCCAGATTGCTGTAACCTTAAATCTGCCTTTTAGCTCCGACGTAGATGCTGAAACGTCAATATTTGGGCTCGGTTGGTTTGAGTCGGCGTCACTCAAAGGGGATTACCCTGAACAAACTGAAACGAGTTCGTTTCGGCTTTTAACTTGTATTCCAACCTGTATAAACACCCTATGTCAACTGCGAGTCTGAAGCAGGGCTGGAAAGAGCCTCCAGACTCCAGCTTCACGTGAAGAAGTGAAGTCCTCTCGTGGATTAACAGTGGATCGGTGACACACACGCAGTGATGTGCAAATGACCTGCGCCCCAGCTCCCTTTTCTCCTTCCTCAGCCTCCATGTGTCTCTCTCACTCTCAACACATACTTCATGCAAATACAGTGTAGGGGCCATGGAGCAAAGCTATTTGCAGCTTGACTGAATGTAAATTTTCTTTTTGACAAGCCCTGTTGCATTGTCCTCCCTGTTAGCCATGGCCTCCTCACCCCCCCCCCCCCCCCCCCCCCCCCCCCCCCCCAAATGCCCCCCACCCTACCCGCCTCCCTGTCTCCTTGAACCATCCAGCTGTGCAGCCCCTCATCAACGGGGCCTTGTGGGCCCCCCCCCCCCAACCCCGCCTTCAGCCGGGTCTTTCAGTGTCTTTGTCTATCTTCTTCATCGCCCTCCTCATTGCTATCCTTCTCCTCATCGCTCCGTGGTCATCCTCTCCCTGAGTGCTGTGTGTTTTATGGCTGCCCGCATAGTGAGGCCAGTCTTTCAGCGGGACCAAACGACCGCCCTTGGAGTGACACTATGAGCATGCTGTCACCCCCGCCCGCCCCAACCTGATTAGATTGACACACAGATGGCCTGAAGGACATTTGCTGTGCTCTGTGTGTGTGTGTGTCTGTGTTTTGGAAGCTTTGCACATGGATGTGTCGAGTGAATATTTATTCACAGACACAGCCACGGCTCCGCGGTTCATTCCCGCAGTTCGCTCCCGACGCTTTACAGTAGGCGGCACCTGCATCGTTGTGGACCGAGTGAAAGAATGCGTCCAAGCCCGGGACGCGTTTTTGTTTCAGAGCGGCTAAAACGGCGTGCAGGAACAATTTTCTGTTGTTCACGACGCGCATCAGTGCCAGATGGGCAGTTGCACGTTCCCAGAAACACGTGTTTGCGGTCGTGTGCTGTACAGCTGTCGCGCGGTTCCCACCGCGCTGCAGCCGGGGCCCGCCCATCGTGACTCCTCTGACCGGGCTCGGGACATAGGTCATAGCGGCCTGGCAGCAGCTGAGGTTCACACCATGAAGCTCAGGCTTGGAAACCCACCCCGTGCCCTCTGGAAACCGCACGCCGCGGCCCAGTCGGACCGTCGTCGACCTCACAGCGGTGCGCGGCAACTTTCGTGGCGGCGAGAATCGCCAGCCCGTATGCGACTGCCCCATTCAGAGCGCCTAATCGGATCATGCCATTTTCCATGAGCACTAAAAGGGACGCGGCGCCGCGTTTTCCACCAATTACTTTATTATGGAAGCCCTCTCGTTCGTGTCTTTCCAAAGAATCTGCCAAACTATCTGTATTTCGTATACGATGAGGCGAGTTTACGTCAGATGCCACGCGCGGCACCCAAGACGGACCCCAGCGATCGCCCCCCCCCCCCCCCTTTGAAGCGACGATGAAGCGCCATCCAATGTGTGTTTGACTCAAAGAGCGCCGGCATCAGCTGCGATCACTTAACGTGCACTCGGGTTCATTAGTTTTGGGTCTTTAAAAGCTGGGAATTTCCTGGTTTTCTTAATCGCTTGTGGAAACTGCGGCAACCCCTCCACCCCCCCGCCCCCACCCCCACCCCCCGCCCCTCTTGCTTCGAATGCATCACTATTGGCTGCAAATCGTTGCACTTTGAGTCCTCTCACGGCGGCTTCCAGGCATCAGCTGATCCGCTCGTCCGTCACTGAGCGTTTTTCGAGCAGCGCTCGGAAAATAACAAATGTTTTTTAAACAACATTTGGGAACCCATGACACAGATTGCTCACCGCTGTCTCCCAGCCATAAATCCACGTGTTGTACAGTCGACTCTGACTGCTTCTCTGTCTTGCGCGCGCCCTCATGCCAGACAAGTGATCCCTCAGGCTGCTGGCACCGAGAATTGCTGCAATTGTTTCATGATATTTCCTCACCGTGTCACTGGTTCGAGCAGGTTGTCGGTGGTTTGTCTTCTTTTAGGGAAGGATCAAAAGGGCCCTGAGGATGTTTCTATCTAATTTACTGCTTATTTTGACTCAGTAGGGTGGGCCCAGGTTAAGCGCAGTGAAAGCAGGAGATGGTGTGCAGGTGGCTAAGAGTCGGATTAGGAAATTAAGGGCCACGAAGGAGCAGCACTTTCATGTGAAACTGAAGAAAGCCTTAGACAGAGCATGTGCTTTTTATCAAGCCACTAAAGAATGGTTTTGAGCAGGAATGCGCAAAATATAGGTCATTTCATATCCAGATAATGATGGGTGCAAGACCCAGACCCAAACCAGGTCCATGTGACGGAAGGTACAAGCTTGAAAAGCCCCCTTCTCCACGTCTCTTTCTCCCCCTTTTCCATACTCCCTGCCCGCGTCTGACATCTGTGGAACAATGCAAAACATGAAATGATGAAAAAACACACCATATCATGTCTCAACAATATGAAATAAAAGAGGATTATGTAATATATTAGGCTGTACATCGAGCTCTTTCCTGCAGTCTCGACTAGAAAAATGTCCATGCTGCAGAGCTGAATCTTGGCATTTTAGCCAAAATGACATGAGATGGTCCTGCTGGTCTGACTGCAGGTGTCCACCCCTCCTAAAACATTGACTTTGTTGAGTATTTCTGGACGCATCCGTTTCATCTTCAGCTACCTTCCAGCCTTATGGCCGGTATGGTAACCTTTATGGTTATGACCTCTTTGCTGAAATTGTAGGTGTAATTGAGGCTGTTGTATATTAAAATGACACTTTTGCAGCCCCAGAGCTGGAACCCTTTATAACTTGAGTAGGCTCCATCGACTGGAGACCCATCTCCCCGAAGGCAGAACAGAGAGGCAGGATCTGATCTTTTCCATCCACCATCATTCATGGTCTTGACAGCCCAGTGAATTCCCCATACCCCTCCCAGCCCCGGAGTTCAAAGCTTTGCATTGCCACCAGCGAGGGGGTGTAATGGTGAACTTGGGGCCCACTGGCAGAACTTACCCTCAAGATGTTTTCAGTTGAATGCACTCTGAAGTGGGGAGACTTTGTCTGCTTCTGTTTTAGGCTTCCTCGAGTCCAGTGTGGGCGTTTTATTGTATGTGGTGAGATCATATTGTTGGTGCTTTCACTTTGGCGTTTGTGTCTCTTTTACTGAACCACGATGTCCTGCAGTTTGTGTCAAAGTCATCAGGTCAACGGGTTTTGCGGTGCTGCCGTGTCAAGAAACGTCTCTGCCTTTTGATTTATGGCTACTAATTATCATCTTCACTGTTAGATCAAAGGAGAGCTCAGCAAATACTCTCAGCAGTCTTTGAAATAAAGTACTTAAGTGACAGTCCTATAATGTTTTTTTCAGCGAAAGCTTGCAGGCATGTTGCTTAAACATCATAAACTGTATTTTCAATTCAGTTTTTTACAGTCACCCTTTGATAACTGGTGTGGGACCTGAAGGGCACGCCCGGCCCGAAAGGCATCAAACAATCAGTCATGGTGAGCATGAGACCAAGCCTTTGATGGATCTTATCAAAGCCTCCACTCCTCCATTTTTTTTTTTTCTGGAACATTTCTGCGCCGGCGACACTAATTTAGAAGATCAGATAATTAGATATTCCTATTAAGACGATACCCCGACTTAATTTGGTATTTTGATGGGTCAAGTAGCGTGTCTCCATGTGTTCAAGAGCTTGTACATCAGCATTAACAAAGACCAGCCACGCATTCCTTCACGAAAGCATGAGGTGGTGTTTCTTCGCTTTCAACATGGTCACTGTGGTAAGAAGAACCTCTGTATGTCTTCCCATTGTTGTCATCTGCAGAGTCAGACATGCGCCTTGCTGTGCACCGTGCACAGCCATTCTTTGTGCATTCGTGTTTTCAACCTCACTACCTCGTGTTGTTTACTCACAGTGTGGTTGCTTTGTTGAGAGGAAATAGGAAGTTGCCTATTTACATCTCGCTTTGCTATGACTCTGTGCACTTTGCCGCTCGAACGTCGCCATGAGGTGGGTTTTGTTGTGGTAACGCAACAAATGTAAATGTTTGCGTAGGTATTTTTCTAGGTTTGCGCAACAATGAGCGGAACAAAGCCCTGATCAGTGCAATAAATTGCCAGCAACAGATGCCAGCAGTCGAGCACATTTTTGCTCCCATGCAATAAATGAGTTTTGCTGCAGCTCAGAAATGCCTCGGGCCATTTTTTCAAACCCGCCACATATAGTGTGCTAAATGAACTGACATTGAACCAGGATCGGATTAGGTTGATTACGTAACGCCCAGTCAATGCATAGCAGGAGCATGTGATTTCATGTCATACTAGCGGCAGTGAAATGCGGCTAACGGCGGGACACCCGTCAGCCCTGAGCGGGTCCAGCACTTTCACACACTGTGCGGCACACACGCTCGAACCACCACTATTTATTCTTTTACGTAAAACCAGGCTAACACATTGTAGATGGAAGATAGAATCTCTGTGTGTGTGTGTGTGTGTGTGTGTGTGTGTGTGTGTGTGTGTGTTTGCCCTTCAACTGTTGCTCTGGGGTCTGGAGAGTCTGCGTCTCGAGAGTGACGTCTTCAGTTGGGCTGCGTTGTCCCCGCTTTTCAAAATAACTGCCGCCTGTGAGCATGACTAAGCCCTGAGAGCCACGCCCACCTACCAGACATTCCTGATGACGTCACCTCACTGGGAGCTGACCTGGCCCGCGTCAAACCCCGTGAAGTGCCCCTTCAGATTCCAGCGGACGGGGCGAGACAGATCACATCGCTAATGAGCATTAATTAGGCAGTTAGCCGGGCAAGCCACTCCCCGGCCATTCAGCGTGAATGTGGATTCAGTGCAAAGTGCAGGATTCACTTTGGTAACCTGCGGCTAGTTAACCACCTGACAGATTCCTGCTTTGGGAAGAGACTCGGTGTGAAGAATGAGAAACTCACTCTTTCACACATACTTCTTTTTCCTTTTCCACAGCACGTTGTATATCCAGTTAGTCTCATCTCCAGCAGGAGGGCATCATATGACTACTTTTCATTTCAGGCACCTTATTGTTTGCCCGGCTCCCCTCAAAGCGAGCTGCCTCTGTCCTTGTGCTCCATCTTCTTTTTTTTTTTTTTTA
Organism: Karalla daura; assembly: GCA_029224185.1. NCBI lineage: Eukaryota > Metazoa > Chordata > Actinopteri > Chaetodontiformes > Leiognathidae > Karalla > Karalla daura. Next base: position 16,479,157 of record CM055207.1, on the reverse strand, counting down.
GCCTATGCAGGTCTGCTGTGGAAGAGCCCTCCAGCTAATTAGAGACTTGCCAGTGGAATTTCGCTGCGACAAAGGGAGCTATTCATGTCAGCAGGATGGTGAAAAGGCTGCACTGGCAGCAGTGATAGCATTGCTTGGAGGGGTTAGCAAAATGAAGAGACTTGACTTTGAAGGATTCTAAAGACACCTCAGCTCTCTTCTCAGTATAATGCTGCTCAGCCATTAGTGCCCCCCCCCACACCACCACCACTGTTGTCTTTGCCTCCGTTTTGCCATCCATCATCCTCTGCTGTTCTGCAGGACAGGGATGCGAATTCTTGGCTCAGACCCTGAGCATGGGGGCAAAACAGTTGACCTTGCCTCTGAACTTGTCTTTGGTGACTTGATCTGGTGTCTCTGTGACACAAACTCCTTTTAATGCACTTTTCATGCCCAACAGCCATACACTGCATGGCTCTGCCTCACTGTTAATCGACTTTCTGAGTACGTCCAAGTCAGTGTATGACCTTTGGCCTCATCCATCAGCCTGAGTTGTCAAAGTTAGAGACTCTTGCATTGGTTCGTCATGGTGATTTTCTCCTTTTTGCGATTTTATTTTACACTTTCAATTCTTTCAAAGTAGGCAGTCGTCCCAGTGGCACAAAGACTCCAGGCCCTCTGCCACTCTTCCCATTCATCAAACTGTCCACCCTTCCACCCATCCATCTCAACATCCCACCACTCGTCTGCGGGACTATAGATCACATTCCGGGCAGAGTGGGATTCCCCTCATATGGCATGCTCAACTCTATCACATTTTTTACGCATGCCATCAAACGATCCTTGGGAGTGGTTGATATGGGTAAAGGCCTCTCCCTGTATATGAACATGGTGATAGCATGCAATCAATATACGATGCAGTGCAGAGCAGTCTGCAGGCTTCCTCTGCAAATGGAGTTGGCTCAGTTGACAGCCCCTGAAACACTTCTGCGGAGGCCCTGAGTTCAGTTGTCTTTGTGAAATAGAGAATCCGCTCATGGATGAAATGGAGGAAGAGATTTTTTTTTTATTTTTCACTAAGCTTTTCTTCTCAGGCTTCAAAGTCTTTCCCTTGGAGAAACTGATGGTGGAAGAAATAAGACAGATCCCCTCTTGATTTCTTTTTGAAAATGTAGTGATTGAGAAACCTGAAAAGTGGAGCTCCAACTTTGAGCTGACAAAATTAACTAACAATTGACTAATAAGGTAATACAGTGTTTACAGTAAAAAGAATGAATATGAAGATGAATATGAGTTTTGGAAATAAAAGATTAAAAGTCTCCATCAACTTCTCAAATTTGAATATTTTTTGGTTCCTTTAGTCCCCCATGATGAGATGAACGTCTTGGTGAGACACAGATGAACATAATAACCCCAATTTCTGATTTTTATAGTTGACATAATATTACTCTGCTAACTGGCTGTTCAACAATAGCTTGTACTGAAGCTCAACAGTATCAAAGACGAGTAACAAAGCAGCCCAAGCATATGAATTCATTTTCTGTCAATGCCTGCGAGCAGATGTCAGGAGAGCTGCCACAGTATGAGACATTCCTCATTGTGGATTTATTTATATCATTCCAGTCACACACCACACCAACATGGAAATATAAATTGGATAGACACAATAAACCTATAGTAGATGAGACAAATGAGACACAGACTGTTAGTAATTCCACACACAAGGGCACAATCACACACTACATCTCTCTCAGTCACACACACACACACACACACACACACACACACACACACACACACACACACACACATTACTTCTGGCACTTCCTGTCCCATGGGACCTTGAAGACATTAACAGCTTCCTCTTTCCTTTGCTGTGTCAAAGCACTTTCCAGCTCAGGCATTTTTCTTACAGTGTTTCTCACTTGTAAAGATCCCCGCACATTTCTGGATATCCTCTCTTTTTTAATCTTTTTCCATCGCATCTTGTTTTCAAGCTCTCTCTTTGTAATGTGGCCATTAGCTGCCAGAGCCATCTGCCTGCTGATGCTCTTGGGCTTTATTATTGAGCCGGAATTCTGACTGAAACGTAAATCATCATGAATTGTGCCGAGGACGAATTGCTTGTACGCAGCAACAGGCTTAATCGTGACCAAATCGTTTTCTAATGTGAGTTTTGTCAGTCAGTGCAGATAGCATTGTGACAGTCAGCTTGTCACCTTTTGAATAACTGAAAGACATTTAGGAAGACTCGCTGGAGCAGGGCTGCAGAGTTGACTATCACTGGGCTGTATCACAGCTGTTTTGCATAAAGGCTGAATTTTCTGCCGCTGCTGAGGCCATGGAGTCCCGTAAACGTCACTCCGCTCTCTGTCAGTTCTCCTTTTGGAGCTCCGAAGTTTTGAACTTAATCACTGCTGTTAATATTATCTCATGTTGGCTCCACTGAAGGAAGAAATACTTATCCTATTTAAAACTGGCGCAAACCCTTTCGATTATTAAACACAGATTCACAGCTTTGGAATCTCGTGTTTGTTGACCTTGCTAGCAGTCGACGCCACAGCTAGGGGGCGCCGTCAAGTTCAGCAAAAAGACCACCAACTAGATATGTTAATTTATACAAATTTTCTACAAGACAATAAACAGATATGTTTAATATGTCTGACAACAGATTTAATGCTAAGCTAGGCTAATCATATCTTTACTAAAGCTTTAAACTTCATACACAGTCATGATAATGACTATTTTTTATTCTCAGCTTTGCTGTTATGAAGAAATTAGGTCCCTTTTCATTCTTCATCAATGTCAATATGCTGCTAATGTTAGCACAGCTTCTGTTAACACAGCTAGCTCAGCAGAAGGGTGCTGAAATAGCTCTTTGAGCTAGCGGGTTAGTAAACATTGAAATCTAAAAACAGAAGCCTGTAGCATGTGTGCTACTGTTTGCCAGCCTGTCAGAGGCTTTAGTTCCACAGCCGAACATAAAAACCAGTAAGGCTAGCTGTAGGAGGATGTTTCTGCACCCATTTTAGCATGACTGTGACGCAGGGCCATAGATAAATGTTTGGCTTTCATGTCTGTCTGTGAGGTAAACAGGCCAAGGCTTCTTAGGCCAAAGTTACGTTTTCGGAGAAGTCCAGGGTGGAGAGGGGAACGAGGGAAGAAGTCGACAGAGAGGAAGAGAAATAAAGACTGGGAAAGCAGAAGAAAGGGATGAAAGAGAGTGAGGGGGACAGACAAATACTAACAGTTACACAAATGAGGAACAAAAACAAGCACTTGAAACTAAGAACTGGAGTGTGTGTGTGTGTGGAGGGGGGGGGGTTTGAGGAGAGAGGAGTCACCAGGAGGACGGGAGAGAGAAAGCAGGAGCGGCGAGAAAACAGCGAGCATGAGAAATGAGCACAGAGGGAAAGGGGGATTTCTGGGCAGGAGGGAGGGGTGGCTGTCCTCGCTGGCCTTTGTACTGTATGGCCTTGTTTGTTTTCTATATGCTATATCCCTCCCTTCCTCCTCCCTCTGCCCTCCGCCTTCTTTCTCAGCTGCTCACCCACCCTAACAATCCTCTTTTTCTTTCTTCCAGGGCGGAGACAAGGCGGACCACACAACGCAGGAGGCCCGGGGAAATCAGTGACCACACACACGCACACACACACACAATATGACTGGTAGGTTACCTTCTGACCATCTCCCCATGTGTTTGTTGTGTGCTTACATATCACAGACAGCAGCTGCTTTGGAGTCGGCTTTATTTGTACAGTAATTCATTATCTCTATCTCCCGTGCTATTCATGCTCTAATTGTGAACAATGATTTATCAGATGTGCGGTTTGCACTCTCTTCCTTGTCCAGGGAGTTCCAGTGAATATAGTAACAGGTTTTATATAGTTGTAATTTTCCTTGGATACAGGGGCAAACTGTTCCTCTCACTTTGTGAAATCTGATTTTGTTAATCAGTTTAATTTAAATCTACTTAGATGAAAGAAATTCATAAAACCCAATCATATCTGTGCTGTCACAGGCCAGCAACATGTGCTTTTTTACTTCTTTGTATGGCCTGGTTTGCTTGTCAGGCGTTTTGAGTTACTTTACTTACATTTTAAGCATTTTCTTTGTGTATCTCTGGTGATGGTGATGTAAGAAGAAATAAAACAAGATGTCATTTAGAAAAGAGGAAGCTATCCCCAGCCAGACTATCCTAGTCTTGTCATCATATAACTAATGACAGTGAGGAGGAAACTGAAATTACTAAGTCAAAGCAATGAATCAGTGGAGAATTATCGCCAGAAACACAATAGACACTCATTCATCTTTGGGCCGGCCTTTTTGTTTTTCTTGTCGCAGTTCCCAGTTCATGTAGGTGAGGCGGTTTATGATGGTGTCACATTTGTCACGATGTCTTGGAAGGTTTCAGCGATTGGTCCTGACAAAGCTGCCTATATGTAACAGATTTCTCTTCGCAGAAATCTGCATGACAGGAAATTGAAACAACCATGTGATGTCTTGGTTGATGGAGCACCACATGTCCACCTCAGACTCAGATTTATGTAAAGTCTGCCTCTGTGACTCGGCACAAGGTGTCTCCTGCTGCAGACATTATCTCCCATATAGTCCACCCACTCTCCTTCTCTCCTTTCCCCCTCTCCTCTGCAGAGAAAGGGAAGGCACATAATTGTGGTTTAATCCAGCTCTAAGTCCCTACAGCATTAGGAAAGCAGCAGAAGGAGATAATGCATAGCAGCTCAGGCAGGGTGAGACGGAATAACCCTCAGGGATGTTTAGACAGATGCTCAGTGAGGAAGATTTTAATGGAGGAGAGCTCTCACTCTACCAAAGAGGACTGGAGTCAGTCACTGGTTGAAGTGCTACTTTGAGTGGATGTAGTGGCCATATCAGATTGAGCCAAGATCATAAAGAAGCTACTATTACCTACTAATACCACAGTAAATATTTGCCTGAGTTATTAGTGGTGAATCACGCTCCAGTGAATAATTAATATCCAGGTTTTTGACCTCTGATCCACATGAATTTGATGGATCATTGATTTGACACCTTAAGGATTTTGAATGCACTCACTGTAGGATAGGAGCAGTGAAATGTGGGTCATGTGCATGCAGCCACAGCTCACGCTGTACAATGCTTGCTTTTGGGCCTCATCCAGGGAGGTTTGAATGGATTAACAGTGACTAAAATCAAGATGAAAAATCCCTTCCCTTCTCCGCCTGCTCTCCACTGTCACCCTCCTCAGTGTTGCCGTGCCTGAGCCGCAGAATGAGCAGCCCGACCCATATGGCGGCGGATATTAATTTGTCTCTTTCTGACATGGGGTTTGGCAAAATACATAAATACGCCATAAGCTTCATTGCTCCATCTGTCAGCGCGTTCTCCAACAGCAGAAACAGTCAGACATATTCATATTCACTGGTTACGGTGACAAACGAGAGCCCTCGCTAATTAAACTCTAATTTCGCCAATTTTTCTCATGACAGAACAAGACTTCAAGGTTTCTTTGCCTAGTTTGTGAGGCCCCACCCTGTAACATATAGACCTGTGTGTGTGTGTGTGTGTGTGTGCGTGTGTCCGAAGCTCGAAGCTCGGAATATCTAGCAGCCGCATGCGAGAAAGCAACTCTACACTGTGCGCCTGCGAGGCGAGCGTCTTCCCTGCCACCTTCCGAAACCGGAATTCTTCAGTGATTCATGAGGCCTGTGAAAGCTGTGAAACGTGCCCCCGAAACTGTCGCCAGCTCCGGCGGTGACCTTTTCGAGAGCCGCCGGGCACCGCGGCCTTGCCGTTTGCTCGGATAGAGGCGAGATTATACGGCGTGTGATTCCTCCGCGGAGGGGAGGGATTTCTTCAGCCGCCGAGGGGAAAAGCCTCGGATGCGGGGAAAGCGGGTTATGGAGACATTCTAGAAGGTGTGTGTAGCTGCAGGAAGTGAGTGGGTGGAGCCCGGGACTCACACGTCTGGGTTCAGGGGGTGATGTGTGCGCATGCGAGAGGGCCCGATGTGTGTATATAAGCAGTGGTGTGTAGAGGCGAGTGTGCGTGTGTGTGTGTGTGTGTGTGTGTGTGCGTGCGTGGGTGTCTTTAACTAGGAGCTGGGCGGGGGTGTTAGGTTGGGGCACCGGCAGGAGGAGGTGGGACCAGTCTCCCATCACTGCAGCTAGAGGCAGGCATTCTTAACACCTCATAAATCTCACCTGCTGCTACAGGTCCGCTGCTGACATGGCCGCTGCACTGCGCGCGCACACACACACACACACACACACACGCGCGCGCACACACACACAAAGTGTGTAGCATGCACATTTTTAGTGGGTGCATGTTGCATGCAGCCATGTGTATATATAGTATGTTTTATTGGGCGCACACACAGTTAAGCCGGAGCCAGAGAGTCACGTCAACAGCAGCAGTTAAATTGGAAAAAGAAATAAAGTGATGTACAGTCTGTGAGTACAGTCTATCACGTTGTGTCTGTCCTCCCTTTTAACAAATAGAAAAAAAAAAAAACACAGCCGCATGAACCCCACCAGCTTTCTAGGTGCACTATATCCCTATATCGATCCTGTATCCGAGTCATGGATTCATCCTGCGGCACCTCCTCCTCGTCCAGGTCCTCGCAGCGCACAGACTTTAACTGAAGCGCTCGCTGACTCGGCACTTTAGCTCAGGTCCACGGCCCTAAAAACACCCCCTTTCTGATTGTTTTACGCAAGTTGCGTTCGCCAACTCCCGGCATCCAGGCAAAGTCTGTGTTTTATCGCCGCGTCCTAATGATTTTCTTTAATGGGCGGTGATGGAATTTTCCCAGGTTGTTAGCACTTTGAAGCCATCGGACAGAGTGACTCGCATATCCATTTAACAGTGGATGAATGTGTTTCACTGTCACCTGCTCTAAACACTGCCCCCAGGCTCTGCGCAGCAATAAAACAACACATTTAACGCTCCAGTAGGAGAAATAATCTGCCTCGTTGCTTGTGGGAAATTACACTTAATCTCTATTGTGCTCTCTTATTTTCTTATCAGTTTAAAAAAGCGGCGCGCGCGCCCTCGCCGACAATGGAGCGAATTGCCCGAGTAATCCCCCTGCAAACGTTACAGAGAGCCGCTGGTTGTAACTGCAGCCACGGGACAAAAATTAGTGGCGCGTGACATTGGGCTGCTCGGCTTGTTATCCGCGCCGTTGTTTAGGAGGCGGCCGCTCAATGAAATGCTCCGAGAGGAGGGAAGGAGACGAAGGGGCAGTGGTTAGGGCGCCTTCACCTGAGCCCGCAGAGGCTGAACGGGGTCCACGCCGAGGCGCAAACGTCCCGGGGACGCAAAGCAGGAGTGCACAAAGGGGCCGCGTCCTTCAATGTCACAGGATCAGTGACGGCTCCATTCAGGTCAGGTCCGAAGCAGTCCATTTGCTGCTGCCAGTACGCAGACACAGCCCCGCAGACGCATCCATCAGCCTTGAATACAGTAATAAATGAAAATAAGTGGAAATGAGTCTGTGATTAAAACCGGTGTTATCGGTTAGATTGGATCATTTATTTCGAGTGAGGAACAGATCCCCTAATGTCTCTTAAACGCATTAGGGTGTCATTAATCGAATTAATCTGTTTATTATTCAAATGTATTCAGTCTAACATGGTATAACGCAAAAGACGGAGCGGCCCGAGCTCAAATATGCAAAATTTGTCATTTTCTTTTCTTGCCGACTGTCAGAATTATCTAATTGAGTCGAAGGCGAAGATGACTTGGAAATGGAAATGGGATGAAATCATATATTTCTCCCTAACGAATGCAGGTTCGGTGTTTTGTTTCCTCCTCTGAAACGCTCCTGATTCTAATTTAAAGCATCGCTTTCACCCTTGGACCGGAGCTCCCCAGGCTGGCGCGGCACTCTGTCATTCTCCACAGGCCAAAGATGGAAGGGCTTCAGATATGACAAAAAACCAAAACGCACATGCATGGCTAAAAATAAAAGTGCAGCGCTTTGCCAAAATGGACGACGAGTTGCAGAAAGTCGATTGCACTCACACAGGTTGGTGGGTGAGAAAACCGTGCAAACGCAGGCTGGCAGGGGAGGAGATGCCAGCGGCTGCAGCACAGCAGTGTGTTAAGCCCGGTACACCTCCAGCCACACACACACACACACACACACACACACACACACACACACACACTGTGGATTTTGGCTCCATCAGGCTGAAAGCGTCTTCTCTGTCAGAGCGCTATCAGTTGAACTAAGCGGCTGTGTGCTGCCACCCTGTCCGCAGCTCATTGATCACCCCCTCTGCCCCCCCCTTATCCCCCTCCCCCACCCCCCCCCCCCCCACCCCAGCAGCCCTGAGGCTATTTGCCAGCGGCTCAGGGGGAATGGTTTCCTGGCAAACAGAGCGGCTAAGGGCAGGCGGGCAGAGAGGAGTGTGTTCTGTGTGGCTGGCCTGTACACTCACTGTGACTGAAGTGAGCCCCCCCCCCCCTCCCCAGGTCTGACATGCGTTAGCTTAACAAGAGATCTAATACATTAGTGCAGAAGGTACACAGAGTGGAGTCCGCAGCCGACGACCGCTGCTCTTCCTGCTGCTCTCGGTGTTCCGCAGTGACAGGAGTGTGTGTGTGTGTGTGCGCGCGTGTGTGTGTGTGTGTGTGTGTGTGTGTGTGTGTGTGTGTGTGTGTGTGTGTGTGTGCGCAGCTGTCACACAAGTGAGTTCTGTGGTGGCTGAAGACCAGACTTATTCATTTTTTCCTGTGGCATTTTGATTTGTGTTTATGGATGTCAGCCCCCCCCTCCCCTCCGCCCACCTCAGAGCCACCCTCACTTTCAAATCTGTTTTTGGAGCTTTTTTTACATTTTTTTTTTTTCTGCTCGAGCCCAGTAAGCATTAATGAGCCGCTAACAGCCGCATCGCTGCCCTTTCCGGCTTCAGGTCAACACGCGCGAACCGTGTGTGCGGCCGGGGTCCCGGGGTCCGCACTTTGTGTGCTCGTTGGCTGCGGATGAATGGCATGAGTAAAGGGACGGGCTGGTTAATGAATCTCCAGGATCGGGCCCTCAGAGCTTCCCAGCTGCTCCGGCCCAAAACACAGCCATCCCGGGCTGAGACGTAAATCTCTCGGAGTTTAAGGATATATGCAACTGAAGCAATATCTTTGATCTATCGAGGTAAATTGTGCTTCTTATTGGGGGGGGGGGGCTACCTTCAGCCGCACGCCCGGTGCTGCTCCAGCGAGTGTTTACAGCCGAGCGGTGTGTGTGTGTGTGTGTGTGTGTGTGTGTGTGTGTGTGTGTGTGTGTGTGTGTGTGTGTGTGTGTGTGTGTGTGTGTGGTATCGACTAAACAAACTGTGAGTGTGCGCTGGGGTAATGAAGGAACACTCAGTGCGGATCATCGATGCCTTCTTAATCGCTTTTGGACGGCGGCGCAGCTCTGCGGCCTATCCGTCAGGCCTCGGATGCACGGAGGGCCGCCTGTTAGCGGCCGCGCTCATCAGTCGGCCCTCCAATCAGACGGAGGATGGGGAGAGGCTGGGGGGGGGTCCGGGCTGGGGGAGGAGGGAGGGGTGGCCGCCGCGGTGCACCTCAACATGCCGACGCGCCGCCCTCCCTCGCTGATGATTTACGGCGCGCTAATCGCTCTCCGGTTTGTTTTGCTTTCCCCGCCCCCGCCCCCGTACGAGGTCAGAGGCCTACAATCACGCCGGATAATGAAGTGGAACAAATAAGGCTCCCTCCCGAAGGCTCCGATGACTCTCTCTCTCTCTCTCTCTCTCTCTCGCCGCTCTTCCTCGCGTCCCCTCCGCCATCGCGCTCCGCTCGCGTGACGGGCGGCAGATTTGGCGGCGGCCCGGACCATGAGCGCTGTGGGCGTGCGCCCCGTGGACTCGAGTGCCTCTGGCTCCAGTTTGTGCGTTTCTGGCTCCGCTATTCGCTATCCACGAGGGCTTCAAGTACAGTAAACATCCACACGCCGTATTTCATCCTCAAGTGGCATTGTCCGCGCCTTTAAAGCTTTCATCGCAGGCAGCTGCATAAAGAAGCCCTTGTTACCCCCCCCCCCCACACCCTTCCCGTCTCTGTCAGCCTGCCCGAGCGTAGCGAAGGTGTTTCTCGGATGTGCTAACGCGCCTTAATTCCCTCCATGAGCTCCGGGTGTCACCCGGGTGCCCGCCGATGACATCAGAGGCCATTAAAAAGGGGCTCCGGGCGTCCAAACAACCACATGTGAACACAAACTGCCGCCTGGCCATCGTCCCGTCAGGCAGCTCGTAAATGTCGTCAAGGGCCGGGACGTGGCAGCGACGGCTCGGGCGGGACACGCCGAGAGGACTTTTATCCTCGGTGGGAGACGGTGGGAGGTAGACCTCTCCTTCCCGCTCTCTTATATAAGCCCGGGCCTGGTTTCTTTAGCCGGCGGTTGGGGCCTGCTTCGGTCTGCAGAGCGGCGTCCCCAAGGGACGACTTGTCCAGGTGTGAGCTTGACTGGAAAGTTGATATTCCTCTCTCTCTCTCTCTCTCTCTGTCTCTCTCTCTCTCTCTCTCTCTCTCTCTCCGAGACTCAGCGGATTTGGTTTTGCGTACTTTCAGTGATCGCGCGGAAATAATAAACGTTCTTTCCGCGGCTGGGTCGACGTCTGAAAGCTGGGCGATCGGTTGTGTTTTCACGGCCTTGTTGTGGGGGTGTTGGATTCTGGCAGCGTTTACGTGTTTACATTTCTGAAATTGCAGCAAAATAAACCAAACTTGGGGCGAATGCAACGCCACAGAAAAAAGGACGGAGGTGTCATCCATCATCATTTTCGGTCTGCGTCTCGTGAGAAAATCTCTTTTTCTTCCCCCAGATTTCATTCCCTCTCTCGGACTTCTGAATATCTTATTTAAACTGAGGTTTCTGTGGGGAAAAGCAGCAGTAGACATCGTCGGAGGGCTGATTAGCGCAGTATCCAGGGCTGCTGGCGGAGCTTAATGGCAGCGTTGACTCCGCACATACTCAGACGCATTCATATAAGCCACACATGAACCACATGCACTCATGCCTAATGATCTGGATTATCTGAGCCCACCCACCGCATGAGTCTGAGTCTTTGTATCTGTTTGATCAGCTAATTACCACCATTACACTCATACACAAACACACACACCCACGCGCTGTCTACCCCAGGGACTGGGTTTATGCGTCGAACCGCTGGGCTTCAGCTCACCCCTCTCTTTCTCTTTCTCCTCTCTTTTCTCCTCACCCTGTTCATTTGTTCACCCTCTCTATTCCAGTCTTCAGGAGCAGCCTTGGCAGGCTGTGAATTATCGGGGAAAAAAAAAAAAAACATGCCTGTCAGCTGTAAAAAGAGAATGTAAAAAAGAAATGGACAAGTGGCCTTGAGACTTGTTAAAGTGATATCGGCCCGCAGCTCGACTCAGATTTCCTTCCCGACGATGACTGCGAGATACAAAAATCCAGTGGAGTCCTGCAGTATTCAGGCTTTGGAAATGATCCTTTTGCTGGCTGCTGAATCTTCACAACTGAGCTGTGATTCAGCAGTTTATGGACTGGGAATGGAATCAGCTCTATTATAACTAATGTGCTGCTCCAGCAGACCCCTGCAACACTTTTAAGGTACAAAGTGGTGTGATCGTGGACATTTAAAAGTCAAACTAAGACGATAAACCCGAGAGTGGATAATACTTGCTAAACAGCGGGAAAAAAGTCTTGCAAATCCCGTTTTCAATGCAAAGTCCATCATAAAAATGCATGTGTGATGTCACCCTCTCTCACCTTCTTCTCTCCTCCTCCTGATAAACTCGTTTCCTGAGCCCCCTCCTCTCCCGCCGTCTGGCCTCTCCTTCACGTCACCTTGGCTGAGCGGAGCACGTTTCCTCGATGCTCATTTCCATAATCGATGGCGGCCGTGCCACCGTGTTACCCATAGTGCTGCGTGCGGCTGTTCTGTTCACCCACCTGCCCTGGCCTGAGTCAGGGGAAAATGCTTCACCTCCTGTGCAGCAGGTCCTCCTCGCAAAGATTCGGGTCATTACGTGGACAGTTGGTCTGGCCTTGAGTCTAACTTATATCGACTCATAACTTAGATGTAACGAAAACCAACATGCTAAGCCTCGAGTATTCCATACCACGGGGAGTCAGACAAATAGAGCCAACGGGCCAACACATACATCATATACCTTCCGACAGTCCTTGTGACAGGCTTTCTCTGCGTACCCTCATTAATTTTTCCCGCTGTTTTATTCTTGGCTTGAACTCTGAGGCTTACGTTGTTTGACTGCCAAAAAGGCAGGACTGGAATTCCCCCCCATGTCAGCCCTGTGCTGCTGCGGCCCGGCGTTCGCCCGGCGTATGAAGCTGCAGTTCCACATTTCCTTTCATTTAATTTCAGCCCGCACAAAAAAGGACGGCTTGGCGGAACGGGCGGCCCGGCCGCTCCAAACCGCACTGGTGAGCTTCTAATTTTAGCAGATCATTAGAAAATATTTCTTTTACTATCTCCCCCGCTTCCCGCGTCCGCAGTCATTCAGTCCCACCCCCGCCGTCATACATCAGTGGTGAGCGGTGTGGAAAGCTCACAGATGCAGTTCCCACTCCGGACTAAGTGTGTGGTTTGAAGCTCAGCAGGCTCCTGGAGAGGCCGCTGCCAATTCACGAGACGTAGCTCCTCTGACCCGTAGGAATGGACTCCTAGGTCTGGCTTCTCCTCCACTTATTTAGTTAGATGCGCTGTCCATTATCACAGTGGCTGTCCCGGCCTGTCAGTGGTCCAGCAGTGGAGTAGAAACACAGCGAGGAGGTGCGGGCGATGTGTTTTGACACAACCAGTCACTCTTGGCAGCTGTCCTCAGCAGCACAGCCCAGGTCTGACGTTTGCTAATGTGCTGACTGTAGCACTGCTCAGACTGTGTGTGTGTGTGTGTGTCTGTGTGTGTTTTAATGTCTACGGGGAGTTGTTTGCGCGTGTGCACTTGAGTGTGCGTGGGTGTGCAGACGCCTATAACAGAGATGCAAACCTCTAATTGCTCAGGCAGAAAAGGCCAGGAACCGGTGCCAGGAGCCTACGTAAGCACTTGAGAGCGGGGCGTGTCCGGGGGTGTGTGCCGCCGCCGGCCAATCAGCTCGCGGCACCACCAGGAAGTTGTGGTCTGGAACACGTGCTGCTGCGGCGGCGCGCGAGCCGAGAGGATAACGAACGAGGGGAGCGAGAGGGAAGCTGTTTGGTGTCAAAGAGCAACCTCTGCAGTCCGCCCGCCACTCATCACACATCCACAGATGCGGTGACAGATGTGTTTACACAGGCTTGTAATAATAGAAGGGGTGTGAGACCGCGTCGCAGAGAGCTCGGCCTGTGGACCCGTATGCACGTACGTGCGTCCACCAATGGGCAGCCGGAGCGACACAAAAGGAATGAGAAACGTATCTGTGCGTGCGTGTCACCTTTCACTGCTGGGCATTGTGTCAAGTTGAACAAAGTCTCACTAGTAATGTTCCCCCCACACTCTGCCATTGTCTGCTAATGGACCGGCACAGGATAAAGGCATATTCCCCTCGGTCTCTCTCTCTCTCTCTCTCTCTCTCTCTCACACACACACACACACACACACACACACACACACACACACACACGCACGCGCGCGCGCGCGCGCGCACGCACGCACGCACGCAAAAAAAAAAAGCAGCCCAATCTGCTCAGCGTACTCCTGAGAGAAGATTGAATGACATAAACCCCCGTCATCCTGCAGCAGTAGCCCGGCTCTGGGAGCGCAGGTGATGCATGATGATGAATTAGCATGAGGAGGTAACCGCGTGACAGGGGCCCGCGCTCAAAACAAACAGCCCGGCACACAGGTCATGGGAATGAGTTTCAGCGAGACTTTCCTGCCGAGGTGAGGAAAAAAGGGATCGTCCCTCCTCAGGGAGCAGCAGAGACAACGCTGACGCTAACGCTAACGCTGACTTTAACAACGCCCTCTCAATCCAGGTCGGATTTATCAACAGAGATCCCCCCCCCCCTTCCACATTGTGACAGCGTTAACACCTCAATAATTTAGCGTGCTCCTCTCCGCTTTGCACGACTCCGTCAGCCACTTTAAAGCGGATCAGAACAATGGCTCAGTATCAAACGGGCGACTGATTTGCCGCCAGATATCCCGACGCCGCTCTGGAGGGGAGCTCTCCTGCTGCGCCTCCACCTCCTGGCATCTTTACACTGACTGAACAGGCATCTGCGCCTTGCCTGTCTGATATAGCTCGCTGGCTGAAAGCTACACTTCCACCATCGTCCTCCGTGCACACTTCACGCCGGGCCACAAATTAGCGCTAATCGGCTCCCTCTGCCATCGCGTGAAAGACGGTGCGTGAAGTACTTTTACCTTCAAAATAAAGACGTTCTCAGCCAGTAGAGCATTTGTCTTAATAACAAGTCCACCATCCAAACACATAGACCTGGCACATTAGCGTGATGTACAGCATACGTCAGAGCCCGACAGGCCCGTCGGTGTGGTATTAATTTAGTTACTGTATTAATCTGCTTATCCCATTCAGGCTAATGAGGTGTGTGATGTGCTGTACTGTAGGTGTGGGTGAAGAAAAGGGGAGACGGATAGAATTAGCGAACAAAGGAAATGAAAGAGGAGCCCGGGCACCTTCCCCAGCAGAGAGAGAGAGAGAGGGGGAGAAAAAAAAAGCCATTTTATTCAATCAGATGTGTGTGTGCTCTGTGTGCAGGCACAATAGCTGCTTTTCCCTGGAGAGGCTTACTGGCTGGCATTTCCTGCTCCGGGATGGCCCTGTCCAGATTAGAGGAAATTGATTTAATGGATCTGTTTTATTGGCTCAAAAGGCTTCTTCCTTTCCTCCACCTCTCTCTCTTTATCTCTCTCTCTCTCTCTTGCTCACTCCCTCCGTCTTTTGCCTGCGCTCACCTTTTTACGACCTCGTCCCGCGTGCGTTTTCGCCTAATTTCCCGTATTTTCTCTGCTTCACGCTCCGCCACGGGAGTGGCGTTGCTGCTCGTGTTTTGCATGGACCCGTGGACGATCTTAGGGTATGGCGTGGCAGCCGGGTCCTGGGGTTTAATGGAGAGGCAGGCCCGGGATCAATAGCAGCGCTAACTCACTCGCAGACACGCCTCGGGCCCTGCGGGATGTTCAATTAAGGGAAGCTGGTACAGGGAGACGGTACCCGGGTGCCCCGGCTCACCTACGCTTTGCTGCGTGCAGGTGTTTGAGCGTGATGCCGTATGGCAGCTGTGGAGCTTCAGACACAGCCGCTCATGTTTCCGGGTCCGGAGAGAGCCCTGTCTGTCTTTTAGCAGGCTCACATTAGCCGCTCTGACCAGCCTCGGCCCGTCCCGGCGGGGTTGGCCACAGTCCACATCCTCCATTACTTTCACTTGCTGTAAAAGGGTCGATGCCTCACTGATCCCGAGCGATCCAGCCGCTCCAGGACACAGGGAAAGTGTAATTTCTTTTCAATTGTACACAAACAACAGAGCTCAGACACTCAGGAGCAGGTTAAAAGGGGTCGTAGTCTGTAGGAGATATGGTCCACGACCCCCGAGGCCTTCATCGGTGTTTCTCAATTACTATGAGCGGTTGACTTCAATGGGAGGCTTTCTGTCAGCATCTGGGGCTGTTGACGTCTTTTAGGGTTCGTCTGTGTTTTTCTCGAGTGTTTGAAGCTGGAGGGATGGCATCACACATAAAGAAAGAATATTTGTTCCTATACATAAATCACAACTGGTAACATTTGTATGGAAATGGTAATTGAAACAAGTTGTAAGAAGTACGGACTGAAAGTACTTCTCTAGAAACTAATCATCAGATAAACAAAACAGGAAGCCGATGCAATCATCCTAAATGTCATGTGTTACAAACTACTGAGATAAATCTGCAGCTCTTTGACATTTTCGGAAGCTTCGGAAGCAACTGCCTGATAGATACACAGTGTTCCCTGGTACAGTTCCAGTGTGCACAAAGGTCATATTCACAATCATCTCCTTCACAAGTAAAAAAAAAAACAACAAAAAACAGAGGTTTATGATAACTGAGATTAACTACAAAAGAGCGTGGTTTTCCAGTTTTTTCACCTGGGCACACCCATTGTGCTTAAGTAGGGCTGTCGGTGCTGTGATCGCGGGGCTACAGGGCTATAGGCGGGGTGTGTATGTGCAGCATGTGAGGAATGTGTACATGAGCGCCGACTTTTACGGCTCTCAGCACCGTCACAGCTCTGTGTAGATATGCAGGACACCCAGGATGAGGCGGCGGGACCTCGGGTCAGGGGGCCTTGCAAGGACAACGCGCATGTCCAAATTTAACACACGAGTGACCAGTAAATAGAAGCCCATGGGCACCACGGACATCTGAGGTCTGGAGGACGCTCCAGATGAAGTCCCCACATATTTTGCATCGTCCACGTCCCGGAAGAGCCAAAAGGTATTCCGATTAAAGATATCGAGACCTTCAAAGCATACTCAAGATTATTCTCCAAATGGCAAATTGATTAAAATAGCTGTTGATTATATCGTCAGTGGAATAATTGATTAGTCGTCGCAGCTCTATTCAAAAGTCACTGTTTCATAAATATTTATCGGAAAGCACATTTATTTCTGTTAGCGCGCTTAATAACTAACCGCACGGCGCCACAAATCTATTGGTACAGTAGCATGCGTGTACGCTCGCGGAAATTCACCCTATTAGCTCCCTCCGGGCCGAGCATGTGGTCTTTTATTCAGCGTTCGTGCTACTCCACTTAATTATTGACCCTCCTGTCCGAGCTCACGTAGACACGCAGACAGGGGGGCAAGCGGAGGGCAGCCCACGCAACGCGATAAGACAACCGCGCTCGGTCCAAAAAACGAAGCCTCGGACAGCGTAGGCGACGCCATACTTGGCATCCCGCGGCGCAGACGGGCATGGCGCGGCGGTTGGACGGCGCCCACGCGAATGCAAGTCATTCAACGCAGACACAACAGCGTCTTGTGTCCCCCGGCTGGAGCTGGAGCTGCTAGTCAAGATGACCCTCGGGTTTTGGAGCCGATGGACGAGGTCATTACAGCGCCGCGCAGGGCGGGATTAGCGCCCGCCGCGCATAGAGGTCACCGAGGGGGACACGCACGTGCTCCTCGGGCCGGTGCTCGGGAGACCCTGGGCCCGGGGTCCCACGAGGGCCCGGGGTCCCACGAGGTCCCGGGGTCCCACGAGGGCCCGAGTTATTTTAATGCTTCCCGTCTGACGTCAGCGGGCGGCGGAGGAGGAGGAGCGCACGTAGCCGTCTCCGGAGTTGACGTTGTTTGGGGGATGTTGTGTGGTGTGTGTGTGTGTGTGTGTGTGTGTGTGTGTGTGTGTGTGTGTGTGTGTGGCTCAGAGCTCGGGAAGGCGGGGGGGGTGGGGGGGGGGTGGTGCAGCTAGATATCTAGGTTATCCATTTTGACTCTCTGCTTGGCTGTGGAGCGGCCCCCGGGGCCCGCGATTGTGAGTCACCGCGCCTGGGTCTGAGGCTCCTTGTTTTGCTGCTTTGAATAATTGCGACTGTGTTGTGCGATGAGTGGAGGCGTGGGCACGCAGCCTACCCCGACTTTCGGGCTGCGCTTAAAAAATTGAACAGCGAGATTAATAATTTTGCGTCGCCCTGCTGTCGTTGCCAGATGTTTTTTTTTTCCCAGCACACGCGGCGAAGGCGGCTAATATGGAGTCTTGGTAGATCCCCTCGTGTCCTAAATATTCTTTGTTGTGGGGATTAGAGTGTATGCGGGATTTTTGGCTCTGTGAGTTGAACGCAGTTGAACACTTCCAGCCGCGCGGCGCTTTATCGGTTGTAAAAAGTCACAGTTTGTCGACTGTTCCTTTAAATCCCGGCATTAATTCTGGTAATAGGTTACAGTTCGCCGCTTAGCCAACAGAGGCGGCGAGAGGATACGGCCATCGTTATATCGGCTCCACAAATAATGCATAGATGTTCAAACGCTCAGTCAATAACGTCCCTGTGGGGGTGCTGCGTTCAGAGCCCCGGCTGGAACTTCAAAGACCACACGTTTGCTTTATAGCCCAATTACGGCATAGATAGAAACTCCCCAATAAAAAACTTTCCGCGGGAAAACATTGCTACGGCAGGCCACAAGTATCGCAGGTTTTGCTGGTTTCTAATTGGAATGGGCCCCCCGATATCGCCCCATCTTACTGTTGTTCCGATCCGGCTGCCAGCGCAGGTGCTGGATTTTAATCTGAAAAGGAAATAAAATAAATATGTCATGTTGCTCCTGGCAACTCATTAATAATCATCCGACACCCCCTCTCCCTATCATTTATTCACTCGAGCGCTGCATATCCATCGAGATTTTAATATTTTAGTCTTTCACTAGAACTTGTGCAAACATAAAAGAGAATGTTTAAAAAAAGTTCAGTTAGACAAAGGGCTGCCTCATTTACTTGCTCAAACAATCTTCAGTTATACATATTTGCTTTAGGGGGTGTTCAGGCCCGACTCATATCTTTCCGAAGATGGGGTGTTTCACCTCCAGGGTTCAGGCTGTTTGGCCATTTGCGAAAACACTGGCAGTTCTCAGATGTGGGCTGAAAGAGCGCCTTGGTGTGTGTGTGTGTGTGTGTGTGTGTGTGTGTTTTGCTATCTGATGTGACTCGTGCCTTCGCTGAGATGAAAGATGATCCGACCAAGTTTATTTGATGCTTCTGGGGCGTCCTTTTAATCACATGCATCAAGGCATTGTTTACCAGCTGAAATTAAGACAGCGACGACCGGGCCCGGAAATCTTGTTGTGTTAATTAGCGAGTTAATCATCGCTTCGGATGTCAAACTTCCATCCATCCCCATTCGCAGCGAGAACGAGCACAGTGGCGCCCTTGTGTGTTCCAAGCCTCGCAGACTTGGATCCTTGTTGTTGTTGTTGTTTGAGTTATTTCCAATGGCGGGGAAGGAAATGACAGTCACGTTAAAACGCCGCCCGCTGCCGCGCTATTCCCACGTCGAGACGGCGCAGTTTGCGCCAGTTGGACCCCAAATTGGACAAATTAGACGGGCTCGGCCTGGCCACGCGTGTGCCGCGAGCCCGGGTGGAGGGGTGTGACGCTCCAAACGGAGCTGGCGGATGACTGACGGCATCCGCGCTTCCTCTGAACGCCCTCAGACGTCTCTGAGATCAAACAGCAGCCCCCGTGTGGCTTGTCGCCTCGCTTCGGTGCGCTAGATTTTCCACGGGATGTTGAGGATTCATTTCCCCCGCGCGATGCTCCGAACATGCGTACGGGTGTTGCACGCCGTCACCGGGCCCTGGAGGAGGGCTGGCAGACACGCAGACAGAAGGTAGAACGACGAACGAGAAAAACCTGCCGATCGGGGGAGGAAATGGGAAGGCACACACACACACACACACACACACACACACACACACGTACAAAAAAAAAAGGAAAAGCCTTTTTATCGCCAACACGTGTACATGAGTCTTTCACTACTGTATTCCTGAGCCCTGCCTCCGCCCCTGTGTGTCGGTCGGGCTGAGCGCTCGACCAGCGTATGGCCCCTCTATGGCTGTGATATTTCATTCAACGGAAAGTGCCCGCTTTGGATTCCCAATCCTTTTAAGCGAGGATATTTCCACAGCGGGCAGCCCCTGCGCCCATGCATGAGCACCTGGGCGACACTGAGCCGGCGCGTCCGCGGCGTGCACGTTTCCGGTCCGTGCAGTCCCTCGTTGTGATGCGGTTGAGCGAGGAGGCCGGAGGAAGTCGGCTCCGGCCGTGTGCGAGTGAACACAGTGACACGGTGGGGACAAGCTCGGGGTCGGCGTTCGGGGCGTGACCAAACTCAAGCAACGAGGAGTCGCCGAATACGACGAGGAGCGGCCCAGAGATTGCTCTGCGTTGTTCTTTCTGCTTCACCTAGCTCGAAATCAAACACGACTTGTCCCGTTTAATATTAAATACATAATGAGGCTGCTGGAAACGGGTCAGGACTGTCCTCGTTTCCCCTTCGTCTTCTGCTTCCTCCTCCTTTCTTGAGGTCTTCTTTTTGCAGTTTGCCTTCTTTGGTTTTGCATAACCGCCGCGTGAACCTCTCACGCCCCTTCGCTGAAGAGAAAGTGCCAAAAAAAAACAAAAAAACTATCAGTGCCTGGAGAGGTTTCCTTGCCATTTACAGTCCGCTACATGCAAATATGGCGTGCCGTTAATCCTGTGGAGCCCTGAAACCTGTTTGAGAGATTCAAATCATTAGATCGAGTAGTGCCTGTAATAGCGGTATCGTAACAGTATTGGCCATACTGGTGCAGGTATCGAAAAGGGAGGTAGAAAATTCCACCCCGGTTGCCACCCTACGCCCCAGGGCTTGGCACAGGGGTCCTGAGATTGCAGGTTGTGTGTTGGGCCGGCTGGAGTGACTCACCTTAGGGACGAGGTGGGGGATGCCGAGTCACTCGGCGATGTCCAGGGACGGGACACCACCCACTGCGGGCTTTCTAGGCACGGCCTGACGGGGCCGAGCCACAACGCCGTGGACTACGCGTCCCGTCTGGCCCGTTCGGCGCGTCAGCATCTCGGCATACCCCGCTCCGCCTCGACAGCAGAACGTGCACATGCTCTGAGAATCGGCGGGGGGGGAGAAAAAAAAAGAAAATGTCATTTGTATGTGATGCGTAATTTACTTAAAACCCTCTCATGGTAGCAATTTTCTGCTCAGCTAGAAATAACAAGAACATATTTCAGCGCGATTAGCTTTACGCCGCCGCTGTAACCTGATCAAATCACATGGACTAAAAGGAGCCTGTGTTATGGATTATGCTACGCGCCGCATTCGTCCTGCTGAGATTTTCTCTTTCTTTGTGGGGAGGTGTCGGGGCGGGGGGGGGGGGGCGGTATCTTGTTTCTTGTTTCCCAAGCATCATAATTTGTAACACAAGATAAGACGTTCCGTGGAAAAGGAGGTGGAGAGAGGAAAACCGAAAGTCGTTGTACGCGCCTTCGTGGAAAAGGGGGAGAAAAGGAAAGGACGGGTCGAGCTGGGTAACCGACTTATTAACTGTGATCTCCGTGATATGTGCTCCGCTGGCATGTTAACATTAATCGACGGCCCATCAGTCTAATGATGCAGCAGCGGGGCCGCGGGCAGCTGGCGTGGCCCCGCTGTTTGTGATAAGGCTGCTGAGGCGGCCTGTTTGTCTCCGGCTGCAGCTGCAGCTGCTGCAGGAGGGCTGTGGCCGCCGCATAATGGCCCTCTTTGAGCTCGACGCGGTCCCGCCGGCGCACAAAGACACCAGGCCGCTCTTGTGTTTCGGTGGCTTTGACAACACTTCAATGGACGCAGGTTCCGACGTGATGGGCGGCTTCGATCACAAGGAAGCGTGCAGGACAAACGCCGGCGTGGTACGAACCTGCAGTCCGAGTTGCACTTTTATGGCACCATAAATGCAAAGTCGACTCTTAAGTGCTCCGCAGAAGGCAAAGAAACTCATTAGGGGAGCAATTAGAATGTGATAACGTCACAGAAAACCAATAAATCATTGTTGTAAGTTTAATAACAGAAGTAGGAGCGCGGTAGGGGAAATTAATCAAAGTCACGGGGAGGTAATTCTTAATTTAGAGCCAAAAAAGTTGATAATCCGGCCGGTGTAAAGAACAAATGGACAAACCCGACCGCGTCAGACCTAATATTTCCGAAAGATCCCGCCGCTCGGTGGAGGAAGACGCTTAAATCTTGTTTGGTCAGTTCATAAGTTCCGTGAAATGTGAAGAGTCAGGGTGGCACCGAGTCACGGGGACTTCCTGTCATCTCTGAAATGTCAGCCACCTGAGGAAAAGGCTGGGGAAAGCTTCCGTCTCAAACCGACTGGTTTTCGCCTCTCTTTCAAAGTCCGCCTCAATCGCCCGGCCTACAGCCTTATTCCATTGAGGTTCTGTGAGGCCATCCTTCCCCGCGCATGCTCGACACCCTCCGCAGACACGTCTGCCTTGCGTGGCGTGTGTGTGTGTGTGTGTGTGTGTGTGTGTGTGTGCGCGAGGGGAGGAGGTATTCTGTGTCTACGGAGTGCTTGACCCAGAATGTCTTGCTCCTCCCGGTCCGTCAGAGTCATCGCCGTGTGAATATGGAGCCGTGCACGAGTGCCCTGCTATGCGTATGGCAGGACAAGATGGTTATCTGCGGGGAACTGAATGTTCCTATGGACTCGTTCTCCCAGTATCTGCTGATCTCGCCCCCCCGCCAGCTTCCTCCCTCGTTTGCCTCTTACTGGAGTGGGTACTGCAGCGGCAGCAGCAGCGGCAGCACAGCTCAGAGATGCGTTTCTACAGTTTTATGTCATATGGGTATGTGTAAAATGCACAAAACTTAAAGAAATGCCACAAACCCATGCCTCTGTTCCAAACCCATGCCGATTATTTTCATTACCATTGTTTTACATCAGAGGGGTGCGTGCACGTGAGCCCTGTCTGCTATCCGCAGCCCCCTCCAGACCCCTCACCCAACACAATAAGCTCCGTTTCAGATCATTCCAGGAAAATCTCCCATCGAACACGTCCTTCGCGCAGCTTAAGTAGAGCAAATCCTGCGTGCGCCGCTGTAGCTTAGTGTCCCATGGCAACACATCATCATCCCGCATTATATCTCCATCTCTGAGGCCGAGGCTGGAGTCTAGATCCCAGTGGCCCAGTGTTCCACTGCTGGGCTTAATGGGGCCGGGCAGGGCTTATTCACTATTGATGTCACCGGGGGTCTCCTGTAACTCGGTGAAGAATAATAGCCCCGCTCGGAGCTTTTAGCCCCGCAGATATGATTTAAGTCTTGAAGTGAAACGGAGGCCACTTCTGATCTGGCCGTTTCAAGTCTTTATGTTGGCCCCGGTGCCGGCCACGTCCCACTCGACTAATGAGAGCCGCGGGAGGAGCTGCCGGTGCAGCGCTGCATACCGGGCCTGCCATTACCCTCTGTGTGGTCTGGAGGAGACGGTTACGAAACCTAATTGGTCGTCTTTGATGACTCGTCGCGTTGAAGGATGGAGGACGAATCCCAACAGGAGCAGCAGAGTGCGTCTGTGCTTGTGTGTCTGTGTGTGTGTGTGTGTGTGTGTGTGTCTCCCCGTTCTGTGTTGTCCCTTGCTATCTTTGGGTAAAACGCGCTCGGGGGGGGTTCTGCTTTTTGGTATGTTTGTCACGCGTGGCATGTTTGTAATGTGCGTAAATGTGTTTGGCCCCCGACGTTTGTCCAGCGTCGGTCCGTGGAGCGCAGTCACACAGACGTTTCAGCCCTTATGGCAACAGAGCATGCTGCTAAATATAGTCCAGGGTGGGCTTAATGGCCTCCATAATTCAGTCGCATTTCAGCATTGACTGATACGACCATCGTACACATCTCACCAGCAGTTGACGAGTAAATTGAAATGTCTCATTACAATCCCCCGGCCCTGTGAGCCCTCCAGGTTACGACACCATTAAGGCTCAAAGCCTGTGAGATAATGAATGGAATCGCAGTTTTATCAAAGCAAATACTGAAATTCAGCCTTAGCTGAGCGCCTCCATCAGAATTGACAAACAAAGGCAGCAGTATTTGACATCCCATGCTATGAACCTCAATCCATGAATCGACTAATCATGGTGACAGAATAGGGCTTTGCTTGCACTCTGCGACCATTAGAAGAGTCACAGGGACGGAGTCCACACTCGTCCGCTTGTTCCTGAACTTTATTAATACCTTTCTGTGAGCACTCCGGCTTTGGCCCCACGTCTCTCCCAGTCGGAGCATTTTATTCTTTTAATGGCCTGACATGAAAAGTTATCTGTGCTGTGGCAGCGCTGGGTTCGCACGCCTGCGAAAATGATGCTCATTTTCTCTTCGCAGAATCCCCACAGTTGGCACATTGTTGGACTGCGCCACTGTCTGACTCTCCCCCCGGCCTGGAAAATGTAAACCTGTGACTCACTGCCACTAATGGTCGGACCGGCTCCGAATGTCGAAGCTTCTGTTGACAAATGAAAAGCCCAAGAAGGCCGAACAGTTGCAGTGCTTTGTTCTCGCCGTCCGCGTTCATTTTCACCTTGGTTGGCCAGTCCGTCCGCTGATTGGCGGCGTGACGTGGAGGGTCCGCTCCCTTGAGGTGCGGATGCCTCGGCCGAGCCTCTCCTTCGCCGTGGACTGAAGGTGTGTTAAAAGCAACGCGTGTCAAAAACGGGGCGGACAGAAGCCGTTGGGGGGGGGGGGGGGGGGGGGACAAAGAATCGCACAAGAAAAACGCCGCAGACAAGAGGCGCTCAAATCCACCAGCACGAGCCCAGAGGTTTGAATCATCGTCCGCACCTGTTCGTCCAGACTGGTGTGTTTCTGCAGCTGCATTCCTGCCCCCCCCCCGCTATGCATGTGTGTGCGTGCGTGCGCTCATATGCGCCGTAAGGAACACACATAGACGGATCATGGCAGTCGGCCTCGCAGACATTCTAGCCGCGGCTTTGTTTGTCTTTGGCCCCCCGCCCCCCCCCCCCTTTCTTCCCTCTCCTCCTTCCTCTTCTCCCTCCTCCTCTGCGACGGCGACCTCTCCCGACTCGTCCCCGTCTTTGATTCCCGGCGGCCCGTGGGCGAGGGCACTCGGGGTTCAGCGGGCCAAATTAACACAGAGCTCAATGGTTCCTTTCTGCGAGGGAGAAAGGCAGAGCGCGCACGCTGGGGAGGGAGGGCGACCTAAACAGCCCGCAGTGCCGTGAACCCCCCTGACCCAGCCATGGCCACGTGGGCGCGCGTGTGTGTGTGTGTGTGCGTGCGTGTGTGTGTTGAGCATGTATGATATGATGTATGTTTGACATGCCTGTGTGTGCGCGCGCGCTGTGCTATTTTGAAAACATTTCGAAGCGCCGCCACCAGATGTGCTCCATCTCGGCTGCTCTGTGAGCGTCTTCGCCGTCCCCGTCCCCGTCCCCGTCCCCGTCCCCGTCCCTGTCCCTGTCCTCGTCCCCGTCCTCGTCCTCGTCCTCGTCCCCGTCCCTGTCCCCGTCCTCGTCCCCGTCCCCGTCCTCGTCCCCGTCCTGCGGGGGAAGAGGCGCTCGCGTCAGAGCCAACCAGGCGGGCGCAATCTCCCGTTTGTCCGAGGGGCTTTTCATCCAGGTTAATTAAAAGTAGAAATCGGAGATTTGCTGCACTCGCAGTTTTGCGTCGCGGTTTTGTCTCCTATCTCCGGGGTCATTATTTCACACCGCTGCGCGTTTCCCTTTCACATCGATCCACATCTAATTACGCTCTCTGGTCATTCGTTCCTAAATTTTATTTTCAGCCGAGGCTTTTTTTTTGTTGCTTTTTTGCTTTGGATGGACCGTGATACTGTAAGAGCCAAAACGTATGGGGTGCGACTCTCTTTGATTACACTTTGGTTTTGTCACGGGCCTCATCTTCCTCCCCCTGGGGATGCCACGTGCACTGAGATGGAATGGAAAAACGCTTTGGGTACCAAGAGTAAGCCGCGGGAAGCCACGTGATCTTCGTCATCATAGCATGATAGCATGATCTACTGTTGCACAGACATACAGTACACATGATGCACTGTAACAGGTGCTGTGTAACATAGTCCTGATTGGCAGCAGGACATGGTTTTCACGTATCCCATGATCTCGCTCCTAAAGGTGACGCGTCCGAATCACAGCGAATCGGGTCAGAGATGAGACTGGCGCTGATCACCTCGGTGCTAAAACACCGTGGCGTTCGGCCTCGGGTTATTCCTCGTGTCTGCACATCAGGGATCACTCCTCTGGCATTGTGTGATTCCTGAAGCGATGGATCATTGATCCTGGAGAGCACCACTGCTGGGATGATTACTTCAAGCCAATCAACCAG
The DNA here is from genome assembly GCA_029224185.1 of Karalla daura. Classification (NCBI taxonomy): domain Eukaryota; kingdom Metazoa; phylum Chordata; class Actinopteri; order Chaetodontiformes; family Leiognathidae; genus Karalla; species Karalla daura. Next base: position 16,453,368 of record CM055207.1, on the reverse strand, counting down.
CCTGAAAAGCGGAGCGCACAGGGAGGAACGAAGAAGCAAAGGCCGTTTTCCTTCTGTGATCAGTTGGTCGGAAACCGACTTGCTTTTATCAGGCTTATCGGGCTGCTCATCGTGTCCACCGGTGGCTACAAGGGTCGTGCTCTGCTGAAGGTGACACCCGCACCTTGTCCAGATACACCTCAAGGACACACAGATACACACCCATATACACACACACACGTGTCTCGGTGTCTACCCCTCTTGGATGTTTGACCTTCAGCATGCAGTGATGTATGTGCAGAGTTTGACACCTGAAGGCTGCTCTCACCTCCATCAGCTGAGGGGGAAGAACGTTCCACTGGGCTTAACATGGACCTGCGTCCAACACGTGTTAGTTCCAGGCATGTGGCACAGAAACCTTAGAGCTGACTTTGAGAGCTGCCCTGTAAAGGACATGCGAACTCATTAAACCCAAACTGAAACAAAACCTTTTTACATGATCATCAAGTTCTGGCAGGGTTTGCTCACTACACATATGTAGAAACACATAGAAAATAAAGTAAAATGTAAAATGATCCAGAAAAGGTTCTACTTCTTGCTACCCTGTGAGTAAAAACAGACCCTAACCCTAACCCTAACCCATGCATATAATAGATAAATTACAGTCATAGACTGCACATCTTTTTTCAGACTTCTGTGGATGGGAGAGAAATAAACATGGCATAGATTTCGGATGAATGTACAAAATAAGAGCAAAAACTGTAGAAAATGACCAGTGTGTCCAAGGGACGCCATACTGTGGTTAACTGAAAACATCCCGGAGCAGATAAACATAAAGTATGTTATGCCTTTATGTCGCACAGTGTGTCTTTTATTGCAAGCAGCCTACTCTGCTCTGCCCGCTGCGCTTTTATTTTATAGAGGCCACCCGATCATTACCCGGATTCCAAGCCACCAGGGCAGAAACACAAAGCGGAGGTGGCGCTGACGAGCCGCTGACAGCTCGCCCTGACCTTTGCCCCCCGGCCCCCGCCCCTCCCCTGCGTCCGAAGGATGCGGATCTTGCTCCGTTTTCTCAACCTTTGCCACGCGCATGATTTCATTTTGTCGGGCCCGGGCCCGGACACCTGCGCTCTCAATTAGGAAAATAACGCTTGAAAGGGCTGACGTGCGGAAAGAGTGTGAAAGCCCGCGGAGTTTACGCAATTTAAATAATCGGAGCGATGACGGGCGGTAAAGCGGCCGAGACGCGGACGACGGGACGGCGTAAACACGGAGGTGTTTGACAGGTGCTGCCTGTCTGGGCGCTCAGCTCCTCTCCGCCGTCACTCGGAGGTGCGGGACCGACAGAGCGGAATCAAAGACATGCTTAGGCAGTCGAAAAATCCTTCCTGACACCCACCTTCAAACACGGTTTCCGTCTCGGGCGGCCGCTGCTTCTCAAATCGCAGACACAACCTGGACACGTTTGCGGACACGGATTTCCTCAAGTCCTCCAGGATAATATACACTGGCGGCAAACTCCATGTGAACTCTGCATCTGTATGCCTGTGTGTGTGTGTGTGTGTGTGTGTGTGTGTGTGTGTGTGTGCGTGCAGTCGCAGCATCCCCGGGTGGAAAGCACTGAATGGGCGAAATGCTTCGGCCAGCGTTTCGTTTTCCTCCTCGGGGATGTTTGCTCTCTCCGCTCGGACAGCCCGGGCTCGCCACGAGTTCTTCGCCGCTGTGTCCTGTTTCTTATCAGCGTCTGGGAGAGCTGTAAACCATACCTGCCTTGATCTCGCCCTGATCTGTTCTGACGCCGCTCCGGCAACAAGAGGACCTCTGAGCAGCCGGGGAGTGTGTTTGCTCTCTGGGACGCGCTGCATATGTGCAGCACGTGTGCGACTCCTCGTTGCCTAAAATGTGTCTGTAAATGAGCGCCTGTGTTGGCGCTCGGACCCGGGCCTCCTATATGCAGTTGTGTGCCGATGGCCTGGCACTAATCAGGTCCAGGACCACACAGGCACTCGGGTGGGGGCCAGTGGAAATGGGGGCCTATGGCCGTCAATACGCCGACCAGACTCCCCCTGCCAAGAAAATCACCTTCCAGCTCGGCACGTCGAGCCCCTCCAGGTCCCCCGCCTCCAGGTCCCCCGCCTCCTCTACCACCTTCTCCACTTTCATAGACTCTGCTGTATCCAGTCATCCAGGAAAGATGGGGATTGTCCTATAAAGGGGATTGGAGAAGGGGGGGGGGGGTTGTGGCTCTCAGAGACACCCAGGGGCCTCGGCACCAGAAATGACCATGTTGGTTCCTTTTGAGCATGTACGTGCCTGGGTGCGTGTGCCTCTGGTTTCTCTTTACAGTACGTGTTTTATTGCTCATTACAGAGGTGACGGAGATATGGAGATGAATGGAAAGGCTTGGGGGTGGAGAAATGTGACATGGAGAGCATGTGTGTGAGGGAGCAGGTCGGTGAACATATGTGTCCCAAGAACGTCTGTTTTTTCCATTCGAGCTCAGCTAAAGGAGCGGCTCTGGAGTCTGTGCTGGGCTTCAAACTTGTGTTGTGGGAGCTCGTAATTCACTCGGCCATGACATCGCGTCAAATCAGAAATGATCTGTCAAAACAACTGGGCCACCGCTGAGATAACACAATTGGTTTTAATAGAACCAGAACGCAGACCTGTGGACGGCGCCGCACAGGAAGCTTTTACTCATGTCTGTGGCGTAACTACAAAAGGATGAGACAGAAGTTGGGCTGAATATGGACAAACCGAGCCACGGGCAGCCGGAGCCGTGGGTCAAACGAGGCGTCCTGGTGGCCGTGTTCAGTGAACACCCAGAGCTTGACGCGTTGTCCCACCTACATGTGGACATCTGTCCTCCTTAAAGCAGGAGGGGACCGAGTAAGTGTCTGACTCAGCTCCCTCCTCTTTTGGTTGAGCTGAGCACTGCTGCACAGGAATCAAATATGGTCCGAATGGCCTCGTAGTTGTCACTGGGTGTAATCTTACCCTCGGTGACAGGAGGCCGGGAGTCGTCATGCATGCGTATGGCAGCTGCTGCTGGGACACGTATGGTATGCTGCAGAACACGGACCTGCTGTATCTAGGCCAGACAGCGCATGATGTTGCCTCATGCTGAGCGCCAGCTGAACACCGCCAAACAAGAAAGGTCAATGTAAAGTTCAGGCCTGAACTTGAAATGGATTGGCTCCGGCCCTCAGGAAGTTGAATCGCAACAACAGGAAGGGGAATTAAATTGTGCTTGGTTTCAAGGAAATTCCACTAAGTCATACTACAGAGAGAACGTGTCACATCTGATGTATATTTTTCTTCAGAAACCACTGATCATATCATTAATGAGTAACTAAATCCATTGGTTTTGGCTGAAGTGGGTCTATGCTGGAAATTCAAAAAATGCCTTGATTGTGGACGGGGCTCCACACACACACACACACACACACACACACACACACACACACACAGAACTGCCACTTAGGACACAGTGGACTAATTTATATTCAGTAACCATCCTGCTAAAATTAGCGCTGTCTTGCTTACATCCATGTAGCATCACGTTCAGTGATTGGTCCCTGAAGGCACCGTCCCTCAGAACGTGCAGTGAACTTAACTTACTTAACTTGACTTAACTTAACCTGAAACAGCCAATCAAATGACAGAAAATGTTGCCTGTCAATAAAATGCAATATTAATACCTATAGTAGGTATTATTAGGGCTGCACAATATTAGGGGAAACATGCACTACCAATAATGCTTTTAAGTTCTGAGATTATGATGTGACTTGTAAACAAAGTCTGTACTGAAATAATTCACCAATCTGTGGCCAGGAGTGAAGTGACATCACGCTTCAGTAGCACTTCAGCCACTCAGAAGCTCAGCTGAACAGGAGAAAAATAGTGGGAGGGTGGGCCTTTAGGGCAGTAGGGCTCCTCTGATTGGTCAGATATATTGACATGAATGCATAGTGCATGATAATATGCCATTTATCGCAGTTCAGACAGCCTTCAGTGCGATGTATGAAGAAAAACGGGTCATGATTAATTTGCAATACCTTGTGCAGCCCTAGTTATTGTTATAGCTATTCATTCCAGTTCTGTGATTCTGTTTCTGGTATGTTCCTCAAGGCACACCCTCCTCCATGAGCACAGTTTCATAGTTTTTCCCTGGCTCACGTCTACAATCGGCAGCTAATAAAGACAGACAGACGCGCACACACACACACACACACACACACACACACACACACACACACACACACACACTCACTCTCTCACACTGTCCCTCCCCGTGGAGCTCAGACTGGCTGCTGCTCAGACATAAACCCCGTCCCAATTTGTTGAGGCTTCTCTTGATAAATTTGCACATATTTATTTATATCGTTTTATTTGTGCCCTCGTTTATACGCCTGACGCGAGTCTGGTTTGTTTTATTTGAGCTGAGGCTGGTGCCTGGATCCCAGCCCTGTTTGTAAACTGCAAGAAACTGCAACTCACGCACGCACACGCACGCACACACACACATGCACACACGCAAACACAGAGCGCTGTCTGCCAGGCTTGTACAGTTCAACACTGCGAGTGTGTGTACACATGTGAACAATTGATGTTGTTTCACAATCACTTTGGGAGGTGGGATTCTGGAAATGTGTTTCTGAGCATTTGTTGATGTAGAACAACCTTCAGCTCATTTAAAAATCAATGCTCTTGTGTATTAACACATCGTAATGGTTAGTGCCGTGATGTGTTTATTTAGTTCTTATCCCGTGTCAAACCAAACGCAGTTAAACAGTGAACAGGGAAGGAAAACGGGGAAACTTCAAAATGCCAGGGGAACATGAGAGAAGGTGCTGGAGATGTTTATTAATGAACCCTTCATCTGTTTCTGGTCTTCAGCTTTTCCCTCGACTGCAAATGTTATTTCTTTTCCTAGAGTTGTTTTTTTTTTTTTTTTTCTCTGGGTTGAGGTTTTGCCTCAACACAACGCGTTCCTGTTAGGTGTGCTATTTTTGAGAGAGAGCTGTCCTGGTGTCCTTGCTCTGGCCTTTCTCGGGGTTTCCCGTTTGCTCCATCCTCCATCTGTGCGAAGGGGACCACACCTCGGGCTGTTGGCATGGCAACGGCACCTGTATGGATGCAACAGGGAGATGGATCCAGGGAGGCGGGGGGGAGGGCCGCAGTGATTGTCCAGATTGCTGGCACAGTTAGACAAAGTTACCCATGCAGTCACACAGCGTGTGTGTGTATGTGTGTGTGTGTGTGTGTGTGTGTGTGTGTGTGTGTGTGTGTGTGTGTGTGTGTGGTGGAGGTCAGGCTCACGGCCAGGATACAACTGACACACATGCAGACGCACAAACTAACTCTCCTCTTACCTGCTAGTTCAGCGTTGCCAGCTCACTCAGCCTCAACTCTGACACACACACACACATACACACATGCTGAAAATGGAATTCCCTGCTCTGCCAGCCCACCTAATTATACCAGCTGCACAAGCTGACACACTCACACCTTTCCCCCTTTCTCAGAATGAAACATGGCATGCACGCTGCTGCCGTCACACACTCGGGATTCAATCTGCCAAGCAGCATAACTTTGCATACATGTATGTGTGCGTTCTCCGCCGGCCGAGAAACTCTCTGACCCTCTGAAACGAGCTCTGAAATCATCACTTTCTGACTCGGTGTATGTGTGTGTTCGCGAGAGCGAGAGAGCGAGAGAGAGAGAGAGAGAGAGACTACTGGGGATAGCTGCCTCTTTTTGTTTCTAAAATTTGCGGGAGTTTTGAAAGAGGTTGATGAGACGGAGAGAGGCGGTGGGTGGCTGCATTGCTCAAACCGCTCATTGTCGGCGACCCCTGCAGCATTCTACCTTTCTCAAGCAGTCGGAAAATAACTAAATGGATAATAGCAATGTGTGCGATGGCAGAGACGCTCTGCATCCTGGTTACAGTTAGACACTTCCATTAGTTGTGAGGAAATGAACAAGTGTGGGGAAGTGGACATCTCCGGGAAAACAACACACACACACACACACACACACACACACACACACACACACACACACACACACACACACACACACACACACACACACACACAGAGGGTCTAACAGTTTCACACAGAGTGCAGCTTTTCTTAAGGTGGTCTGACAGAGGCAGGGGGGGGAGCTCCGGGCATGCGTGTTTGGCAGGGAGAGAAAAGGGTTCGCGTACGTTCGAAAAGTGCACACGAAGCTAAAGGAAAGACAGATGTGCCGTCAGTTTGATCTGTCAAAGGGGAAAATATGTACACATGTCGGGCTCCGCTGCATTCGCGGTCCCACCTTAAGAAGAAGAAGGGGAAAAAAAGTGAAACTGCCAGTGGAGGAAAAGAGAAGAAGTGAAAAAAAGTGAGCTGGATTTGTTTTCCAAATGCAGTCACATTCTTGGCAGCGGCAGAGCCTGTTCCTGCCAGAGGAGGGTGGGAAGACGAGGGATGAGAGAGGTAGAGGGAGAAAGAGCAGATTGTTTTTCTCCCCCCCCCCCATTTCTTCTTTTTTTTTTGCTCCCTGCTTTAGTAGATTAAAAGTTAATATGTTAACATTATCTATAGATGTACTTTAATCTTTGGCCTCGGCTCGCATTGGCTTTGAGAGGACACGTGTGGGTTTGTTATCTTTGTCTATGCGCATAGGTCAGAAAGCATACATTGCCTCATTTAGCCCCTGCGGAGAAAACGCACCATTTATGCTCTGCCTCAACAGTTAAACAGAGCGGTCCCGCACGCTATGGCCTTGGTCAGTATTCCCACAACCTCCCGCCCAGAGATGGTTTTTAAATTTCCCGCGCGGTTCCTCTGATCAATGAGAAACCTAATTGGTTTGTCCAGTGACACTGATTAGCCATTAGCCGCACGCGGCCCCTTAACAGCTCCTAAACGGGGAAATTGCGCAAAAAAAACATCTGCTGTGTTAATATCGGCTTGGTGGGATGCCGTTTGCCAACACTGACGTGTTTATTTGAACGGGACGGCGAGGCGTTCAGAGCGAGGGAGGGTGCGTGGCGCAGGGAGCGCGTCGTTAGCTTAGCTAGCAGCCCGCGGGTGTCACTGCTAAATTTATGACCCTGACCTCTGGGTGCCAGGCGCCAGCCGGCTCCGCCTCATTGTGCCACGGGCCTCTCTTCTCCTTCTCCTTCTTCTCACTGCGTGGCTCCGCCGGCAGAAAACCTCATCGCTGCTTGGTAACTGCAGGACTGCTAATCGGCTAATCGGATGCTCAGAAGAGATCCGGCCCGTTTGTTTGTGTGTGAACCCGCAGCTCATATTCGTCGGTGTGTCCAACAGGCTCTCCTCAGACTCCCCGCTCGCTTTCCTGTTTCAACATCCTTGTCTTCCTCAGCCTCTTGGGCTTTGTTGCAATCCTGGATGAACCCCTCCTACTGTGGATGGGAGGGAGACAAAAAAAGTGTTGTTTTTCTGTCCTGCTAGTTGTTTGGTCTTTCTTTGTGGTTGTAATTTATCTCTTTATACTTGAGTTACATCCCTTGGTAGTTGTCTTGTGTTTGCGTTTTTCTCAGCTTCCCTTTGTAGTTTCTGTGCTTGTCTTAATGGCCATTTTACTTCTTAATGCTGTTGCTCTGTGCCTTTTTTGCATCATATCAGAGTTCTGTAGTTACTTTCTATTATTTTTAGCCTTTGAAATGATTGCAGACGCATTCACCATTCAAGCCCCGGCTGAGGTTTTGATGCAGCTCGAGCTAGATCAGTGTGCAAAAAGTAACTGAAATCTCACAGCCTTCCCTGGAGGTCCCGGTTTACCGGGGCCTTATCATCATCGTTATCATTTAAAGCTACTAAACTGACACAAAAGTGGAGTTTGCAACAGCCAAACGGAGAGGCGAAGACAGTTTGAAGAGTGCTGAAGTCTCAAGGAAAAAGCAGCGCTGAAGGAAAGATAAAGGAGACGAGGGTAGAAAAGTGGTGAAAGGTGGGATAAGACCGAGAGAATGTACTTCTGAAGCTGCCATGTAGCGTCCACCAGTCGCACCGTGTTTGTGCTTGGCTGGCGCGGACGTGTCCATAGGCTCACCCGGACACACGCGCCGTACATGCAAACAGAGAAAGAAACACACTGTTACCAGCCGAGTCAGGGTAGGACACGGTGTTCCTGTTTCCACCCAGGCAGGGATTTAGTGTGCGTACTATATAAAGGCTTATAGTCGCACACCGCGAAATGGAGATGATTTGAAAAAAAAAAAAAGAGTGTTATTGTAGCCAACACTGTGCTTTCACATGCCAAGTGAAAAGGATTTAAAGGAACTACAGTTCGCTTGTTTGACATCCACATTTGGGGCACGTGCGACAAACTGAGAGTAGTAGCTTGGTGTCAGAGTTCAAAGAGCTTGAAACTGGAGACTCGTGTCTTTGGGAGACTGCCCCACCCCCCACCCCCACCCCCCGTTGACTCGGTCTCTATTCCCACTGGGAACAAAGAGATAAATGCACATTTGAGGTAGTTTGCCGTTTTTGCGCGCTACCCGGCGAGCGCGAGAGACCCATATTGTGTACACAACGTGCGGGTTGAACATTAGCTTTCTTTGTGTATGCAGACGTCTGTGTTCGAGCGAACCCGAAGCCGCGAGGTCACGCGAAGAAAAATGGTTGTATGGATAGCGTTTAGCCACTTTGCAGTGACCTATTAGCGCCTCTTAATAATCCCCTGACAGTAATTATCCTGCTGAGGGAGCGAGCACAGACGTAGCATGAAATACTATCTTTTTGCCTTTGACTACCGGTGACCCCAGGGTGGAAACGTCCACCTCCTCCCCCGCACCTCCACTTTTTTTTTTTTTTTTTCTTTTCCTTGGACTGATGTGGTGTGCGCGCACCACATCAACAACCCGGGCCTGGCCTTGTTCCATTACTTAACCACTAATTGCTCAGGCCACCCTTGGGAGTCGAGGGGCACTGACCCCGCGTCTGCTGTCATGGTGTGAATTCTAACAAGGCTTCTCCTCAGGAGCTTAAGGGCTGAACTTTGCTCGCTGCAGCCCGAGTGTGTACACACCTTCATCCCCCGCATCGGGTCCGAGATCACGTTACACCTGCACCTCTGGGGGAAGGAAGTACTGACATGCAAGGATCCCCGTGTATCCTGGGTTCTCGGGTGGTTGATTGAGGCCAGTTCCTTGTGTTTTGAGTGCACAGGGCTAAATATTTCGAGCGGGAATGTCCGCTCCGGTGTAATAAGACATTAGTAGGTCTGAGCTGACATGTGATCTAGTGCATACCAGAGCTCGCCGACAGCTGCACCAAGCATGTTGCAGCCATTAGAGGTGTCCAGTGGACCTGGCTCCCCCTCCTCAAGTTGGCGATTCAGATGACCGAATCAACGTGCAGAACTTCCTTTTTTTCCCTTCGTATGAGCTGGAATTTGAACGGCGACATGCAGATCTCACTTAGGGGTTAGAGTGGCCTAACCCAAGCAAGTTTTGTGCGTCCCCTTTGTCCAGTTCATGAGCTGAGCTGGATTTCCAGTTTCATTCCACACACCTGAGGTGTTGAGACCGTGCTCGATACGATGCCGTTGGAGAACAATGCAAACCTTGATAGTTGCTATGGAAATGTTTTGGCTGCTTATGTCCCCCACACACTTGCTGCTTTCATTCCCGCACGTCTTATTCACACCTTATGGCTCAGAGGGTGCGGAGATGGCGGAAGTTTTGCAAGCGATGCTAACTGCAGAGTTAAAAAGCTATTTCTGGACTGCGATAATTAACAATGAGGCGAGCGGGAGGTGTGGGTGTTCTCTTCCGCATGACTAAGGCGTTAAGTAGGTCCATTCAAGTGATTTTCACTGGTTCTTCTCTCCGTGGTTTACACGAAAACAATTTGGCTTTGAGGCCTAAAACCGACAGTCAGCCGGCTCCAGTGCGAGATGTCACTCACGCGTGGTGAGAGCAGGTGCAGTGCGGTGGGGGCGGCGAGGCGAAGAGGAGGGGGGTGAGTGCTCCTGCCTCCACGCTTCAGTTTGTGTTGCTGTTCTGGGAAGCAGACGGCAGCGAGCGCAGCATCTCAACGTGGGTTCCCGGTATTTTCAGGCAGCTCCGCTTCTCCCTGCTCTTCCCATGTGAAGAGTAGAGGGGGGTGTGGGGCATTGATCTCCTTGGCCTGGAATGCAGGAGAAAGAAAGCAGGTCACGTTTAATGAAGTCTTAGCTTCTCCAGGCATCAACATGCGCGCGCGAGTCATTCTTTTGATGCATTTTCGAGGCTGTGTTTTCAGAGGCTGCAATTAAAGGTGAATCCCGCTGCAGGGAGAACGCCGGTTTTCGCAGGCCCAATTAAGACGTGGAACCTGTCTCGGTGGAAATGGGAATCAATGCGTGTGTGGCTGAGCCATGTGTTTGTGCTGTGTGCACCGTGCGTGTATGTGTGCATGTGCGTGCATTCCTATACACTACAAAGGAAGCAGTAAAAGAATCGGAGCACCCGCTTGTCTGAAGATTTTTCCCCCTGCTTTTCACATCAATATTTGATTGCAACCTGCTAATTTGATTTGTGCGCTTATTCAACGTGAGTCGTCTGTGGGAAGCCCGAGTTCTGCTAACCCAGGTTAGCTCGCTCGATGTGTGTTTTTTTTTTAAATTTATACGCTCGCAATCCGTCCCTCATGTTGCATCTGCTCGTCAATCAAACAAATGCCGACACCGAAACGCTCCCCGGGGCGCCTCGCGCCTCGCCGTTCATCACCTGTTCGGATGGAAGGCAGGCGCGCACGATACCGCACGACTCCCGTCCTGTTAGAACCTCAGCGTGAGCCGCACGTTCACGTCTCCCCGCTCGTTGAGGGTTGCACGCACCATACATGGCTGTGCAATGAACCTGTAACCGATGCCGTGCTCGCGCGCTCGCCGACATTTATCTATATATGCACATTTTGTGCTTGGAACACGACGGACGCCCAAAATCTGCTTTCTGACACTCCCGCTTCTCTTCCTGTTGTTTGTCTTCCAGCGCTGATAAGTGGGGTTTATTTTGTCTTCATTCCAGCGGGGAACTAAATCAGCTCTTTCTTTTACCTTTCATCAACTTTACCTCAGAGCGCCCCCCCCCCCCCTTCCACAAAGTGCTGCATGCATTATCTCAATCTCACTTTCTTTCTTTGCTTCGTTCCTTCTCACGTTCCCTCCTTATCTCCCTCTCCCTCGGCTTCTTTCCTCGGCCCAAGTATGCTATGTGCTCACATACCCAAGACCACTTGACAAACTGTATTTTCATGACCTGACCTTGGATATAGTGGATATTTATATGAACATAACATCCTGGGTGGAAGCAGGGGTGAATGAGTACAAACCGTGTAAGGACACGGTGATTGAGTGGGGGAAAAAAAACAACTTTTTTCTTTTCTTTCCCGCACTGCTTTTATTCTTTTGTGGATAAAAAGCAGTGTTCTGTGTGTAATGAGACTGTTGATCAGGTCTGACAGCCTGGTTACTTCTGTTACCAGACCTGGACCCATAAAACAGAGCCGGCGAACAGTAGCCGGAGGAGCAGCTGAGGACATAGCAGGTGTTGGGGGGGGTCACGTAAACAAAAGGCAGCGCGGCACTAGGAGCCGGCTTCCTCTTTGAGCAAATGAAAGACAAACTTTGCGGCGCGTCTGGTTCCTACTAACTTTGAGTGCTCGGAGGAACACAGCCGACACTGTGTGAACTTTTTAAAAGAGCGGAGAAACACCCTTGTGTCAACACTCGGCGATGACGCGCTCTGTTTAGGGCACGTCTACCACCAGCGCCGACCCTCGGAGGTCACCAAACTGTTCCCATGGGACAGACTTGTAGCCGAGAGACTGTTTCCAGCCAATGTGCCCATAAACTGTGACGCCGCTTTTCAAAAATGGAGAAAATATGCCCCGCAACTCGGGTCCCTTCACCAAAAAAGTGAGCGGGAGAAGTTCAGACTCCCCCCTCGCCTGGTGTGACCTACGGGGAAGAGACCAACGTTCAGGCAACAAAACGAAGCTGCTATTAAACTGTGTCATTCTCCGAAATATCCTTGTTTCTCCAAACTGAATGCCCATTTACTGGCTAATACCTGGAGCTAATTACAGTTCCTGATCAAACAATGAGGCCCGTTCTCTGGCCCGTCCCCTCTGTCCTCTCCCTCCGCGATAAACAACCAGCCGTCTGTGCTGCAAACAAACAAGCGGCGAGCGGCGCTGACGCCGGTACCACTTGTGGCGCAGAGTCGATGAGACAGAGAGAGGGCCGTTGATGAAGCACACTCCATTAGCCGCTCGCCTCTGGCTTCATGTCACTGCCGGAGCTGGGGATGGGGCTGGGGCCGGCACGGAGAGGGTTAAGCTGCGGCGTCGCAATAATGAGTGGAGTGTGTGTGTGTGTGTGTGTGTGTGTGTGTGTGTGTGTGTGTGTGTGTGTGTGTGTGTGTGTGTGTGTGTGTGTGTGTGCGGGGCTCCGTCGTGTCACACTTTCATTTAGAGTGAATGCGTTTGGAATGGATGCATAATAGATGAATAAGGTGGATGTTTAGCACTTGCACTTGAGATGTGATAAGATGATGTTTATGTGAGCTCACCCTCCGCACTCAGTTTACACCGGGGCATCACGGAGGCGAATGCACACTGTTTACCTGTACAGAATCACAAGCTCTGGGGTTTTACCCTGCTCTCCAACAGTTTAGAGCCCATCCATCCACAATTTTGCCCACTTTGTAATAGATCTCTTTTCCATTACGGGCCACACACACACACTATTCATTCTCCAACTGGACTCAATGCATGTTTTTGGAGTGTGTGGAGAGACCAGGGTGTCTGAAAAAGCCCCCCAAAAAGCAAAAAAAACACATGGTGAAACCAGTGGTTTCGAAATTGTTTCTGTCGTTTGCCGATTGACTCAACAAGTGCTCAGTGTCAGCAACAGTCGGTAGTCTGAGCTGGGGTCAGTCACCTTCCGCCGTCACGTGACTCCCGTATCATGCACGCGGGCGATGAAACACCGGGCGTTGATTTTTTATTTTCTTCTTCTCTTTCTCCGCGGCCTCTAATCTCTCACTTAGCCGTAAAAACAATAATAATATCAGTCGTGTCTTAAGAAATTCTCATGCCCTGTTCCGGATTAGAACGGCGCTGAGCCAGGGATTAGCAGTGGAAAGAATAAAGCCTCCCTTGGACTACACATGAGGGAAACAGGGAGACGGACCCTCCGAGGGCACGCACGGGAGCGCGCGCGCCCGCAGACACGCATTCACGCAGATTCAGCTGCTCATCCTAATGCTACTTAACCCCGCGCTGGAGGTGACATTCCATAAACGGCTTTCCAGGAACCGTCCAGTGGCGGCGGCGCTCGCAGCCATGGTACCGTGTCCCCCCTGACCCTCGGGGTCACGGGCGCCCGGGCTCCGTGCGCGACTCAGGAATTCTTCCCTGCCTCTTCGCAGCGCCACTCGTCTGGAGCTGCGTGTCATGTGTTTTAAGCAGATAAACACGAACCGGAGGGGAGGAATTAACCTGTTGAGCCAGTGTCGAAGGGAGGGAAGCGACATGGTTTTTAAGTCGTCTGGTGCGGAGCGGCCGAGTCGAGGTTTGACCTCGTCGAGGCTCACCCGTTAAGGCTCACACAAGGAGAGTCACTCCATTAGTTCACCTTTACCTGTCCTATCCAGCAGCTTAGACGCACACTACTGGGTCTGAATGCCTTCATGTTGCTAAGCAGATTGGTTCTGCAAGAGGTGCAGTCCACCTGTTGCATGCGAAAACGCTGTTATTATTAGGTTCTGCTCGTGGAACTTGCAGTTTGGTGCAACACGATGTGTCAGTGAGAAAGGATAGGCTTGAAGATTGGAGTGAGAGCTGGAGCTGGGTCCGAATCCTTTCTGTGTGGAGTTTGCATGTTCTTTTGTCTGTGTGGGTTGTTTCCATGTACTCCATTTTCCCACAGTCCAGAAACATGCATGTATAGGCTGACTGGAGACTCTAAATTGCCCCTAGGTTTGAGTGTGAGTTAATTATGATGTATGTCATGATGGACTGGCTAACTGTCTAGAATGTAGTTCCTGCCTTTGACCCATATGATAGGGTACAAAGCAGGCAAAATAAAGGATGGATGGATAGATGGATGGATGGATGGGTACTTGACACAGAGATGTTTACATGCTATAGATGGCACACCACTAAGTGCAGCTCAGAAAACATATTTGAGGCCTATGAGACCCAGTAATAGCAGTGCTGTGAATGCAAGGATAATTTTTTCATGCCAAACACATTTGTGTACATTTTGCAAAGCTGCAACCTACGCAATTCTGGAGTCTTTTCTTGAAAATGTCTTGCCATGACTGGATGGTTTCGGCTGCAGGTGGCGTAACCGTCCTGCGCTCTCTGTCCTCTCCCAGGCTGCATCCCGCGCCATCCGCAGCACCCCTGAGACCTCCAGCCCGACCCCGGTGCCTGAGACTTCCCCCGCGTCCTGCAGTGTCACAGCAAGCAGCACCGCACCGAGCTCTCGGGGGGGGGGGGGGCCCCTTCACCTCGCAGCCAGAGCCCCAGGGACGGGACCCTGTCATGTTCCACTGACTGTCCCCTCCCGACCGGCGAATGACAAGTGTGCATCCGAGGGTGGGGCTTGCCTCAGTCTCTCATGATTGGCTGCTGGATGGAATTAAGGTGAATGGAACACGTTCCCAAGGAGCAGGACCCTAACCCATCAGAGGGAGAAGATAAACGGTGAGTGCTGTGCTCTTTTATTCGGCTGCCTCTCTTTCAAAAGCCTTTCATTAACCCTCCCTTTACATCGTCCTTCCGGACGCAAACATACGCCTGAAGCTAAGCCGACTTGGCTCCCGGTTGTCGTGTAATGTTATTATGTATGGAGGAGGTTAACCAAGGACATCTAAACACAATCTTTGTTTTCCTGTCTCTGTATTATCGTCTACATCTCTCCCATGCTCCCTGTTTCTACATTTTGGGGCCTTTTTTTTTTTTTTTCTTTCCAGACGAGCTCAACAACATAGCCTCTTTTACCTCCCCGCCTCTGTCTTCCTCTCGTCTGTATTGTTTTTTCGAGAACTAGGCCTATAGCTACAGCTGACCCCGGCACTCCTCCCCCTGCCAATTCTTGAGGAGCAGAGCCAGTCAGACCGGCTGGAACACAAACAAACACGGCACTGTTTAAGCCCCTTGTCATTAATGAAAACATAATATTAGTGGAATGGAGCCCGGAGGAAGGGGCCCTCTGTGTGGAAGAGGCCTCTGGGTAACCGAGAGGGTTATCAGTCAGTATCAATCAGCTTTAACTTTGAGGGGGAGTCCAGTTAATGTGCAAACTTCAGTCACACTGCACATTAAGACACACATGCTTCATATCATTCTTTATTAGTCTGCGTAATGGTGAATATTGGCTTCTTATTAGTCATTATTGAGTCCTTATTTTTGGGGTTAGAGGTCACACACAACAGCTTCCTTATTACGCCCAATAAGCTGGAATTAAGAGTGAAATGAGGAAATGGTCGTGCGGAACAAAGCATCGATATTTGCTTCACAACGACTAACAAAGAGCCACTGTGTTACTAATGTGCTCACGAGCAACCAGTTTATCATCAGGTGCGTTATTTATGCTTGTGTCTTCATTTAGATACAGTGCATTCTACCAAAAGAAGACAGTTATTTGCGATATAAAGTGTAGCATCACAGCTGAAGAATCTTTTTGTTTTGGCTCAGAAACGAGCATTCCTGTTGCAGGATTTACCAGTTTCAGACTAGGAAGAAAGAGGAGAGGAGGCAAATCTGAAGGCAACACTAGACAGAGGTCGTTAATGTCATGGCTATGAACTTGACTCCTGAACTTCTTCAACTTAAAAGTCTTGGCTAACCTTTCCCTAACCCGTCCACAGTTAAATTTACTTTATGTGCTAACAACAACATGAGTCTATGTTATTATTACCATGTGGAGGGAGGCGCTGGCTGCCGGGGGACGCAGCATCAGATTCCCCCGCTGCACTGTCTCCATGTGCCGAATTACATGCTCATGTTAAGTAAATCAATCCAGTGGAGCCCGGGCAGATTCCTCAGCCAACGGGGACACCTGTCAGGGGATTAACAGCTCTGCGACGGGGGGCGACGGGGACAGTTGCTGCGGTCAGGGATGTGGGTGCGGAGGTGCGGTGTCCGGCCTCTTTCTCTTTCACCGCATGTTTGTCCCGAAGCATTCTGTGCATCTCCGCCGCCACAGCCCCCGGAGCAGCGGCTGCGGCGCTTTGCACCTCGCGCGCAATTAAAAGCACAAGGAGCGAGGCAGCTGCTGGTGAATTACCGGCGGTGTGCTGAACATGAGGCTGGACTCCATTAACCCCCCCCCTCCACATACCCCCCCCCCCCCCCCCTCCACACCCCCCCGGCATGTTGTCGGCCCGTTGTTTGGAGCCGTCGGCCTCTTTGAAGTCGTGCCGTGGTTATTAGCAAACGCAGAGTCAAAACAACACCCGCACCTATTGTTACTGATGTGTGCTCAACACATTTTCAGCCACTATTTCCAAATCTCTCTAAATGCTTCAATCGAGCGCTTCTATCATGCTACAATGACGGAGAGTATTTCAGCGATTAAGTGTCCCTCAATCACGCTGACTCACCGTGAGCGCTAAAAGGACTAATAGTAAAGTTTCATCTTGTTTCCTAGCGTTAGCGTTAGCATTAGCGTTAGCGTTAGCATCATAACGATGTGTTGTTGCCGACCGAACGTTCTCAACTCCAATAACCACAGTTATGCTAACTCTTACTAGTGTCCATCCAGACATGTCTATGTTACACTGCTTCACTTTGTGCTAGAACAGGCTCCACTCCACGCAAGTGGAGGCCAGAGGAGGTCAGAAATTGTGAGAGATAATTAAACAAAGCTCCGAATCATGAAAATCTGCCTGCATGATTTGCAGTTATTTGAGTATAATTTGCGCAGTCCTCTCAGCCCTGGTCATAATGGGCGGCCCGGATTTCCGTTTGACCTCGTGCTTTATTTCAAGGTTTTCCCGCAGCTGTTTTCTCTGACTTGGCTTCACGGCTCGATGGCTCGTTAAGATGCATAAATTGTTGTACACTTTGTGTCACGTCGCATTTAGCTCAGACGCCGGAGACGCAGTCGCGGCTTGCGTCACCTCTAACCAACACTGCCACTGATGCTGATGCAAGGCCGCTTGCACCGTGTTGCGTGAACGCAGGCGGGGGCTTGCGCCATGCCTCGTGCATGTGAGCCACCGCATCCAAGAATCTGTGGCGTTGTTGTGCTGCTAGAGCCCCGCTGTTATCGTGCCCAGATCTGAGGCATGTGTGAGCCCAGTAATCAGTTTTGCTCATGGCGTCACTCCTTTTGGTGCTATGATAGGAGATAATATTCAGGTCTAAATTGCTAAATTGCATTTGCACGTAACATTATTTCTCCTCTGCTCCCCACTTCATTCTTCTAGCATGTGAGATGGCTTATCATCGCTCGTCGGGATTTTATATTTCGTGCTGTGACACAGTGAGAGCTGTTCGGCTCCATAGCACATGATGGCTGCTAATAACTGCCTGTGTCAATCTGCGACATGACCACAGCACCAACTCAACAAAGCAACTATTTGCATCATTTATTTTACATCAGTGATCCATTGTAATTTTCCTCCTATCCTCTGTTTCTCTCTTTGCTGCATGTCATGTCCACTATGTCCTCTGCAGCCACTATAGTAAACAGCAAGATTCAGCTTTTCCTTCCCCTGGACACGATGACAGGATGTCCTGTCAGGATGGCTTAAGGGCGCCATGAGTAGTGCTCTGGCTGTGGACTCTATGACTTGTTACATCAGTGCTTTGTCTGCTGGGGATTCCAGTGCTAAGTTGGGCTTTGAAACTTGATGATCTTTGTCAGGTTGAACAGAATGGGAGTTACTGCACATACCGGTATTCCTGTCAGATGAGGAGGGTGAGGCTTTTTGCACTGTATGGGTGCGCCAATACAGTATGTCCTAGATGTAAAGTATATATGTCGCTGCAGGCTCTAACAGTAGTATTCGCACCTGGAATTCAGGTAACGAACTGTCATACAGTAATTGCAGTAATGTCTGCCTCTACTGTCATTAAAATATGCCATCTGGAAATGTTCCATTTGCTGAAATCTGCTCAATATTTTGGCCCCATAACCTCGTGGTGATTCATCTCAATTCCCTGCAACCACAGTTTAAGTACTGACCCACGTGCCAAAGCTGAAAGTCGGCTTGCAATTTCCACTGAAGTGTGACAGAGGTAGCTGTTTCCTGGTGTGAGTGTGTGAGTGTGTGCGTTTGTATGTGTGTGCATGTGCGTGTGTGTGCGCTTCAGTGATCTGTCAGCATACGCCTTCGCTCAATCAGGGTAATTGAGCAGAGCGCTGTCAGGCTCCTGCTTCTCTTGCAGCGATCTCTACAGCAGACCTAACAGCTGCGACAACATGTACCCAGACGTTGGATTTGAAGGCGACGGCTTTCATTTCAGCAGGTGGATGCGGGCGAAAGTGGACAAACCTGAGTGTGCGGGCTTCGTTTTGTTAGTTGTGTTGTTAGGCTGAAGTCGCACCCAGACGGAGGAAAAATGTTGTGGGAGTCTTGTTTATCGGGACCTTAGGCTCTGTGTTTTGGTTGTGGTTTCACCTGGGGGGCTGTTTACTGTTAAACAAGTGCTAATGCAACAAGTGGAATACGTATTATGGGAAAACAGTGTGGAGCCCCTTGCTTTGCATGTACCTATGCCCAGACCTGGCAGATCATTGACACCCTGTCAGACTCGAAGCTATTCGTGTGCCGCTTTGTTCTTTATGGTACAGTGAGTTAGACTTTAGGAGCCCATGATGGAGTTTATAGCTGCAAAAACACACACAAAGTTCGCATTTAGGCTGTGAAATAAATGCTGCAAAATACAGGCTAAATGTAGTAATTTGGTCAGTTAAGTCTTTTTATAGGTTCTGTAGTACAGGATGTAACGCGCTGCATATATTTGAGGATTTCGCTCCGTGTTTATTATTAGTTGTGTGTGGGTTGCTGTACACTGGCGTATTTAGACAGAGGGAGTTGTCTCGCTTTCGCTCGCTGGCATGTTCTAAAGCCCTCGGGCTCGGCCTGTAATTTAGACAGTGGTGGGACACACGAGGGAACAAAGTGTCCATTAGCAGTGGATGTATAGAACAGGATGACCGCAGCTGTAGGCCTATAGCATGTGCGGGGAACAATAGGCCACTGTCGGCCACCAGGCGCAGGACAGAGGCTCATTGAGCCGCTGTTATGGATATAATTCTCTTTGTGTTGTTCCAATGGTTTCAGGGCAGGTGCTTCTCAGTCCTCCCTAGGGGCGTCTCATAAACTACAAACATGCCTTCTCCCCTGTGATGGAGATAAAAATCTGTGTAGCGCTCGACAAGACCTGAGCAATCACGCCTCTAATCTTTCAACATTTGAAAGGATCGGATGTAAATATTAGTATTGTCAATGGTCCCGTGATCTCTTGAACTGGTGTGTAATCACACACGCACACATGCTACACAATCAACTGCCCTCCCCGCCCACATTAGAAAATCTACTATCACGGTCACTTTCCCTCAGCGTTCCCTTTTTCCTCAGCATTTTTGCTGTTGCACAAATGCATGTCCCCACTGTGTTGCATCTCCCACTTGTCTCGCTTAATCCAAGGATGAAATCAGAGGCATGTTGGTTTTGATCTTCCGTTTGGATTTGTTGGCAAAATAAAATATGCCTTATCCATGAAGTGTGCCAATATATATAGGAACTATATGCCAGGATTGGTGTGTTTCTCCTGTCTGGACTTGATCGATGC
This sequence comes from Karalla daura, assembly GCA_029224185.1. Lineage (NCBI taxonomy): Eukaryota > Metazoa > Chordata > Actinopteri > Chaetodontiformes > Leiognathidae > Karalla > Karalla daura. Next base: position 16,433,563 of record CM055207.1, on the reverse strand, counting down.
TTTGTTTTGCTTTGGGATCTTGCAGTCATGCATGCGCCTCCACTTCAGGGTTGAATTTCAAGATAAGTGACGGTTCATCAAAGGCCAGCTCGACACATCCGCTGTCACAGGCTCAGGTGGAGCAGCCAGACCACCCTCCAATCAGGGCAGACTGGGTGGTACCGCGAGCAGAGCGAGGAAGTCTCAGCGACAGCGGGGAGCGAGGGAGGAGGGAGGAGGGAGGCAGAATGTATTTGAGTGGGTCAGCAGGCTAAAGATAGCACAACTGCTACAAGCATCAGGGCGCAGAGAGTGAGAGTGAGAAAAAGCCAGATAGACGGAGTCCATGCGTGAGGGCTGTGCAGCAGCTCCTCGAGTATATCTGCAACTGCAACTCGAAGCAGGGCTCTGCCATGCATATTTTACAGTCCCACTGCGTCATCAAGTCCACGCTGTAAGTCGTTTTCCTGTCATCTCTCTGGCTCGTCTTGTAGATTCTCCTGCGCTGTGTTTGTTTTGGGCTGTGCGAGTGTCGAGTTGTGCAACGTGTGGACGTCGAACCGCTCTCGCGTCTCAACTTACCGCCCCGGGTCCAAATATGTCGGGACGCCGTGTAGAATACCAATAAACCGGAACGTGACAATCCGCTAATCCCGTCTGGCGTACAGTCTGCCGAAGACTGTCTGTCGGAGGCTTGAGCTTTTGGCTTTTGGTCAATATCCTTGATTCGGTGTCAGCAACTGGTGACTGTGAAACACCTGTTGGGAACGCTCCTCAGGTGAGCGTGCTCACAGGTAACAGGTGAGAGGCACGGCTCGGAGGCTGTACACGCCAGTGAGCTGGGACATTCTGTGTAGTCCTTTGGTATCAAGGTTATAAGTTTACAAGTATCGCTGTGTGTGTGTGTGTGTGTGTGTGCTAAAGAAAGAGTACAGTGCGCACGTTTCTGTGGGCTTGGCTCAGGTTGCTGTGAGGCACAGTGCGAGGGACTTTGCATATTTAGAAGAGTGTTGCAATCCATATCCCGGCAGCAGAGCTCAGGAGCCGGGAATCGCGCCGTGCTGCGGTGTTGTGTCTCGACCTGCAGGACGACTCCGGTTCCCTGAGAAAAATGGCCAAAGGCGCGCAACCCCTTGATCCGCGGAGGGCGTCGGATGGCCGCCTATTTGCATGGGCAGTCAAATCACACCCCCGCCCGACGTGAGGGGAGCGGGCGACAGGCTAGACGCTACCTCCTCCAGACCCCGGGGCGGCTCGACGCGCGTTTTGTTATTGTTTTTGCGCTCCTCGCGTCCGCCCGATGCCGTGCTAGCCTTCCCACCGCGGGGCCCGGCGGCGGCGGAGCGCTCCTCTGAGGCCTGGCCAGGACGCGCGCGCTCTTTTTTTAGCCGCCGGGCGCTGCTAATATTTTCATGAATGCCACTTCGGGCCGGATCGGATCTTGACGGAGGGTTGGAGCTGGAGCCGGTTCAGGCGGCCGCGAATGATATGATCATGTCGTTAATGTGTCGCCGGCGTGCCAGCCAGCGCTGTGGCCGCTGTTTGGTGCCAAACATAAACGGAGAGGGGGGGAAAGGAGGAAAGAAAAGGAAAAAAAGCCTGCGCACATGGCAGGTCGTGGCAGCCGGAGTCACGGGGAACCTGTTGTGTGGGTTCAAAGACGGCAGAGGAGACGCACTTGTTGCAAGAGCGACAGGGACCCGAGGAAATGATCTGTTTTGATCCACTCCGGGTCTGTCTCCATCGTGACAACAACACGCTGCCACATGGGAGGAGCGAGGTGTCACCCAGCTGACAGCTTGATGGCTGCTGCCTGCAGAGGCTGTGTGGATGGAGGGCTCACGTTTGCATTTGAGCAGCGACGGAGACTCCCCCCGTGACAGCTTTAATTCTCTTTTACATGCTCCTCTCCCTCTCCCTCTCTCTCTCTCCCTCCCTCTCTCTCCGTCTCTCTCTCTCTCTCTCTCCCTCTCTCTCCCCCCTCTCTCTCCCTCTCCCTTTCTCTCTCTCTCTCTCCCTCTCTCTCCTTCTCTCTCCCTCTCTCTCTCTTTCTCCCTCTCTCTCCCTCTCTCTCTCTCTCTCTCTCTCTCTCTCTCTCTCTCTCTCCCTCTCTCTCCCCCTCTCTCTCCCTCTCCCTTTCTCTCTCTCCCTCTCTCTCCCTCTCTCTCCTTCTCTCTCCCTCTCTCTCTCTTTCTCCCTCTCTCTCCCTCTCTCTCTCTCCCTCTCTTTCTCCCTCTCTCTCTCTCTCTCTCCCTCTCTCTCTCTCTCTCTCGCTCTCTCTCCCTCTCTCTCTCTCCCTCCCTCTCTGTCCCTCTCTCTCTCTCCCTCTCCCTCTCTCTCGGCCTGCAAACATGTGACTGCTCCCTCCGAAAATCTCGCAGCATCAAGCACCACTCACCCATCCTCACATCCTGCGGTCAGGCCACCGATGAGTCCCTCATAAGATGCCGCGGGCGCCACAGTCACGGCAAATCAAGCGTCAACTCGGGAGGTTATTTGAAAGATTAATTTAATGCCCTCCCGAGCCCCCGCCCCGCCCCCACCGCCCCCGACGCACTCTGCAAAAGGGCAGAAGGGAACCGTGGCGGCGCCGTGATTAAAGTCAAGGTGAGATGCGAGGGGGGGGCAGCAGGAGCGGGCGAGTTCGCCGGCCGCAGCCCCCTGAACCCAGCGGGCAGGAGCGGGCCCGGGGAGCGTGACTCCGCACAAAGCGCCCTCGTTACGCCGGCGCCTGCGCGCGAAGGCAAACCACGCGCCGATCGGTGGAGGTGGCAAACACAGCTGGGGCCGGAAAACATTCGCCCGGCCGACTCCTTCTGTGCTGGCCTGAAAAAAGAAAGAACGGGAAAAAAAAAACATGCGAAGGGAGAAAATCGCGTTACTGCGTCTATACCGTTGCTTGTTGCGTGCTGATCCAATTGCGCCCCAAATTACATTACTACTAATATTGCTCCATATTCTGTAATATAATCAGACATGTCTGGGAGTGAGTTATGCATCTATTGATGCAAAGTGCCCGGGAAAAGAAGAGGCTTTGTCACTCCCTCCTCCAGTTCATGGCCGCGGGTCAACTGACTGATGTGTGACCTGCGTGATTAGCAAAACAGTGACGGGCGATATTGTTTGGATGAGGATTATTCAGTATTATACCTTTGCAAACAAAACGCGGCTCGGGTTCACGGTGGGCCCAGCTTGGGACGGAACCGGCCCGAATGACAGATACTGCACGGCGTCAGAGCAGCAGAGAGGTGGTGGTTTCCTCTCCCCGATAAAGGAAGCATTGTTGAGCCCAGCGCGGAGTGGGACCTCGTCGTATTGACTGCGCTAATGGAGTCCTGCTCCCTCTTCTGGAGCTGCGGGTGCGGGAGGAGAGCCGGAGGCTACCAGGAGTGTCCGCACTCAGCGCCTCAGTCGGCCCCCTCTCTCCTCTGCATTTACCTCCACCCCCCCCTCCCCCCTCCTCCTCCTCCTCCTCCCCCCGCTCTCCCTTCCCCTCCTCCTCCTCCTCCTCCTCCACCTCCATGCTTTCATAATTCCCCTCTCGGCAGCCAGCTCCCATCTGTGGCCGTACATGCCTTTCACATGTGTCAGCGGGGCTCCAGGTGCGTCCCGGGGTGCACTCGGCGGGGCCCGCGTCGCCCCGCACGCATTACGGACGTTCGCCCCCCCCGTCCGTCACTGCCGCCGCTCCACCGCCTCCGCCTGCTCTATTAATCTTAAGGCTGAGGAGTTATTAATGGCGCTCCCCGCAAAATGGTTTTCCCTGCTGTTTGGATTCGGAGTGGGAGAACCCTCGGGGACGCAGCCACCCCCCCCCCCCCCCCCACCCCCCCCCCCACCCCCTGCCAAGTACAACCCAAACAACCTTCCCCTTTGACTTAGAGCTTAGGAGTGAGCCTCCACTGGCTGGTCCAGAGAGCTCCATTACTCCTCCGTTACGAATGAAAGTGGCGGCCGTCCTGGTGCTTGTTTTCGAACCCAATTAGAGGAGCAGATGTCGAGCTGGTACAGGAATACGGGATGATTGAGAGAATGTCAGAAGAAATGCATCCTGGAAGGTTCTTGGAAGGACCCGTTTTTCCCTGTTTTATTGTCCTAATTTCACTGTCATCCATCACATCTGGTTAACATTTGACTTTTAGCTGGAGATGCTGATCACACATGTTTGTACTTAGGCTAGCCATCGATAAGCCTTCTCCTTAGCCTGATTTTGTCACTGATGGACAACCGTAATGATGCCGCTGCTCGGCGGGATCTTGTGTTCTTTGCGGAGGGAGCGCTGGTCGACGTTTTCTGGGCAGTTTGAGATAGCACGAGGCGGAATGAGTTGACCTTTCAAATTGTCGAGCAACATATCTTTTTTTTTTTCCCTCCTCTCTTTTAAATGTGGCCAAACGGCGCAGGCTGTTTTCACACCTGGCTGAGATCCGATCGCATTGCAAACCAGAACGGTTCCAGATGTGGTCCGGCCGATCCTGTCCAGATCATCGTGTTTCCACATACAGAAAGGTGTAGCATGTGTACATGCACTCATACTTCTCTCTCTCTCTCCCTCTCCCTCTCTCCCTCTCTTTGTCCTGCTTCTCCCCTCTCAGGTGGCTCAATGGCCCGAAAAGAAAGAGAAAGAACAGCCAATGTTCGGTGAAGAGTATGACTGGTGAGTAACTGGTGCTTGGGTGTTTTGACGGGGAGGGGCAGCCGTGAGGTGGCAGCCTGGAAACCAAAGCCCCACCTGAGTTCCCGAGCAGCTTCACAAACACACCTGCTCTATGGAGACTGAAGCCCCCCCCCCCCCCCCCCCACGTTGGGGGAAGAGCTATTTTGAAAATCGCTTTCCCAGCGCTAGCTTGAGCTACGTTTGATGCACTCCGGATTTCTTTGTAGAGTGTGTGTGTGTGTGTGTGGGGCGGGGGGGGTATTGTGGCTGTCAGTCTCAGGGCAGAGAATGCAGGCGGCTGAGCGACTGCACAGAAGCCCGCGCTGCATGATTCATCGCTGCCTTGTGCACATTACGCTCTCAATTTGTCACTTCCAAAGAGAGAGAGAGAGAGAGAGAGAGAGAGAGAGGGGGGAAGAAAAGAAAAAAAATACAACATCCCGGCGACTGTCATCAATAAACGAAAGCCTCCTGCACCGCCTGCTTTCTTGTCGGACGCGGCGCGTCGCCTGAGTGACAGCTCCGGATCCCCGGGGGCTTAGCTTAAAAAAAGGAGAGGAAAGAGAAAAAAAAGAATCAAGTGAAGGGGGGAAGAGAGAGATATCGAGTGAGATGGGCTGGGAGGAACGCCAGCATGAAAATCCGAGTCTACAGGATGCTTGATTTGACATTTATAAAGTATGTCTCCCAGGCCCCCCCCCAACCCTCTCCCCCCTCCCCGCAGTTGCCTGCGTCTCCGCCCCGCCGCTGGAATCCGGTACCGTATTCTACCAGCCATGCTCGGCTGGAACGGGGGGGGACTATGACAATATGTCTGCCCGAGGGGCACAGTGGTACAGTGGTCTGAGATCCAATTACATCCACTGTAATGATGTCAGTCCCCCCTCCTGCGGGAGGGCGGGCGGGCCCCCCCTCCTATTGATCTTATTAAATGTTTGCGGTCCAAAAAGAAAAGAAACAAAACGAAAAAACAAAGCGCTCTGTCATGATGTGAGACCGCGTCCCAGGCCGCTCCTCTGTCCCGGGAGCGCGGAGGAGCCTTTGGCACACCAGGACCCAGGTATTCGCCTCGGCGGCTGGCGCAGACCGAAGCCGGGCGAGCGGGAGTCCCTCCACCGCCCGAGTCGGAGAAACGCTGGGCGGGGCGCTAACGCCGGCGTCTGCAGGTGGACGGCGTTTCGCCAGTCAGCGGAGAGAAGTTTATGATGCGATCAAGCCGGCGTATTCTGCTGCACCTTGTGGCATCTCCCAGCACAGCTCTAGGTCCCATCCATTTGTTGAGGCCTTTATGGAGAAATGATGAGTGGTGTCGAATAGGAAGAAGGAAGAAAGGAAGAAAGGCTCCGGGGAGCAATCCCGAGGTTCCTCGCGGGGACCTGGTCCGTGCCACCCGCATCCCGCGCTTTGTTAAGAACGAGCCCGGCTACTGTTGCGTTGGGAGACGAGCGAGGACAAAATATTTATCTTTACCGGGCCAACGTGGAGAGGAATCTCCCTCCCCGTTCCTGTTTTTTCTTTCTTTTTCTTTTCGTCGTCGTCGTTGCTGCTGCTGCTGTCGCTGGAGGTCTTGCGGGGCCGGCCGTGGGCGGGGCGGCCAGCCCCAGCCGGAGCGCCGCAGTAGTATTGATTTTGGGCTCGGCTTCCAAACACAGCCACAGCAGGCTGGCTCAGGGATCCGGCTGCCGCTGCTGCCTGGCTTGCCAGCGCGCTGGGGCTGACAGCTTTCCTATATGATCCCTCTCTGATGTCCCCGTTGTCCTGCCTTTGGCCTCGCTCTCCTCTCCTCCCTCCCGCTCCTCTTGTTTTAGCTTGTTGCACTTCCTTGTTTGTCCCTAGACTGTCCTCACCCCCCCCCCCCCCCCCCTCTGAAGGATTGACTCCTCCACCCCCCCCGTCTGAATTAATTTGTTCGATTCTAAATGGGATTCCTCTTATCGTCTCCTCAACTAATGTCACTCGTGCCCCTCGTTCTCGTGTCTCCCTCAGCCCCTTTTTTCTCTCTCTCTCTCTCTCTCTCTCTCTCTCTCTCTCACTCTCTCTCTTTCCCACCGTCTTCTGCTTGCACTCCCCCTCCTCTAAAATCTGTAACAAAGCCAAGCGGCGGGGCCCAACTGACACTGCCAGTCACAGCTCTCACCACTCCTCGGTGTACACACACACACACACGCACACACACACAGGCGCATATGTCATGCGAACGGAGCACACACATGTATGCGCAGAGGTCAAAGCTCTGACTGTGTGTGTGTGAGTGTGTGTGTGTGCGCGCGTTCAGACTCAAGTGCCCACATTTGTCTGTTTATTTGTGACTTGCAGTGTACCATCTCCACCCCCCCACCCCCTTCTGAGCTCCTTCTGAGCTATATATCGTACGGATAGGCTGGAAATCTGCTATTTCCTGTGTCTCTGCGCTCCCTCCCTCCCTTGGTCTCCTTGGTCTCGCCGGCAGTATGGAAAAAGAACAAAGTGTCCTATTCCCACGTACTGTAGGGAGAGAATACGGAGTATAAGCAGGGGAAACGCTGAAAAATGAATTCATTATCCAATACATTATGCATACGCCATATAACCACACTTTAATAACATGCTATTGTTTGGAAAACAGCCCATCTAAAAGTAGAAGCTTAAGACTGCAATCTTGTTGATTTGAAGGAAGTATGCTTGCATGATTGAAAGTTAGGGGGGCACTTCCTAACGCTCTCTCTCTCTCTCTCTCTCTCTCTCTCTCCCTCCCTCTCCCTCCCTCTCAGGGTACATCCCCAGCTACCTCGAAAAGGATGAGCCATGTGTGGTGTGTGGTGACAAGGCCACAGGTTACCACTACCGCTGCATTACCTGCGAGGGCTGCAAGGTACACACACGCACACACACAGAATCACACTAACTAATCCTCACCGCCTCGACTGAAACGCCTTCATGGAGGAGTTTGCTCTTCCCCTGCCTCAAGGCAGCGCTTGTTGTGAAGCGACACTTTGAGTCGAATGGAGTCGTAAGCTCACACTTCATCTGGGTCTTCGTCGTAAAGTTTGATGAGTGCAGATTAGTCTCTTTGTCGACGCGGCCGTGTAAACAGATTTATGTCACCGCAATACAAGTATCACAGGGCCCCACACACACACACACACATAAACACACGGACAGATCCATTTAGTTCAGAGACGCTGTGTGCAGCCACAGAGCAGCTGTCTCCCCACGGCCGCTCGCTCTGAAACAGCGACACATCGCTCCTCGGCCTCCTCCCTCGCCCCGCTCCCTGCATCGCCTCCTATTGATGCATCCCTCTCTCTCTCTCTCTCTCTCTCTCTCTCTCTCTCTTGCCCTCTCTGCCCCTCTCTTGCTTGCCCCCAGGGTTTCTTCCGTAGGACCATTCAGAAGAACCTCCACCCATCCTACTCCTGCAAGTACGATGGCTGCTGCATCATCGACAAGATCACCCGCAACCAGTGTCAGCTGTGCCGCTTCAAGAAGTGCATCGGGGTGGGCATGGCCATGGACTGTGAGTGTCACGCCCGGGGGAATCGCTGCCGCCCCCCCACCCTCACACACTTTATTTTTAGAATCCCCTGATTTACTAGAGGAGGCCTTATCAGAAAGACGTATGTCACACACGTTTCACGCTTCTGGTGGCGAAGCCGCAGTAATGACCTCGGCGTGGAGGCTGCGGCCTCAGCCCGTGTGGATGCCGCAGGGAGGCTGACTGCTTTCCCTTCCCGTACAGTCTCTGTCTATAACTGCCTCTTCTCCTCCTCCTCCTCCTCCTCCTCCTCCTCCCCCTCCTCCTCCACCCAGTGGTGCTGGATGACTCCAAGCGCGTGGCCAAGCGGCGGCTGATCGAGGAGAACAGGGAGCGGCGCAAGAAGGAGGAGATGGTGAAGACCCTCCAGAAACCGTCCGGAGCCCACGGGGGACGAGTGGGAGCTGATCCACCTGGTGACGGAGGCCCACCGGCACACCAACGCTCAGGGCGCCCAGTGGAAACAGAAGCGCAAATTCCTGGTGAGGAGACGGCGAGCGCCACGCGCCTCTGCAGCAGCGGGACGGCTCGGTCTTATCCGGGGGGAGGTTCTTCGCTCCCCGTCCCAGCGGCTCCGTATCGCTCGGTGTCGTTTTCCGCCTCTCTCTGCCTCCGTCTCCACTCCTCAGTTCCTTTCAGCGTTTGGGAGGGTTTGTTCGTCCTTAATCCCGCCGGGCTCTTAACCGGACCTAATTCCCGTCATAGTTTGCATTCACACCTCGACTTCCCCTTTCTTCCTCTCCTTTAATCGCTCTCGTCCTCGCCGCTTTGTTTCCCCCCGCGCGCGGGCCGTCCCTCGGCGTCTCCCCCTCCTCCGCTTTGCCTCCGTCGTCTCTTGTTTTGTTTTTTTTGTCAGCGTCCTCCTCTTTATCTCTCTCTCTCTCGCGCAAATCCTCGGTCACGAGCGCCCGTCGGGGATGCTGCCAGTCAGACTTTCCCCCCTCTCTAACTGTCTTCCTGTGGTAGGAGGGTTGAGATTTATCCCCCCCTCCCTCCCTCCCTCCCTCCCCCTCCCCCTCCTCCTCCCCCTCCCCCGCCCGCCCGCTGACTCCCACCAGCGCAGACAGATGCTGACCTCCTGTTTTTGCCCCGGGATGACCTGGCGGAACGCTGCTTTTTTTTTTCTCTCTCTCTCTCTCTCTCTCTCTCTCTCTCTCTCTCTCTCTTTCTTTTACGTGCTCGTTAACAGTTTCACAGCGCTGGAGCCGAGCCAGGAGAGCAGATCTAGGGTGCGCGTGTGTGTGTGTGTGGGTTGGGGGGGGTGAGGGGGGGGGTCTATAAGCGCAGGGCCGTGTGAGCTGGGGAGGAGGCTGGGCGCGCTTGTGCCGCGAGGACAAGTAGTTGCCAGGCAACAAGGAGGAAGTGACGGGGCTGTGATGGAGACGTGGGAAAAAAAAAAGGGGGGGGGGGCAGGGTGAGAGATGGGTGAGAGATGCGAGAAACCCCCCCCCCCCGAAAAGGTGCCCCCCGGGGGCGCCGGCGCGACCTGGCCTCGGCGTTGAGTGGGATCACTGCGTCTGATTCTCGCTCGTCGGGCACTTGAGAAACGGGATTAGAGCCACAGAGCGCTATTGTGCATATTGTATAATTGCATTGACCCGCGGTAAGCTGGCGGAAGCCCGTCGACGGCGGCCCCGATCGGAGCGCGCGATCGGCGTAATCCCCGCAGCCCGCCCTGCCCCGGAGGATAAGTGGCTCCGCTTCACACCGGCCGGCCCCCGCTAACGGGGCTCCGGAGACGTCCACGTTTACGCGCTGAGCCCACCGGGATGAGCTCTTCTTGTTAGCCCTCCTCGTGCACACGTGCGTGTGCGCGCGCGGTCCCTCGCGGCTCCAGGACGACCCCTCAGCGGTCAGGTTTTAAGGGCCGGGGCCCTTTTGTTTTTGTTGTTGGGCCATGGGAAGGGTAAGAAGAAAGAGGCAGGGAGGGAGGAAAAGGAAAGTCTCGAAACGTCCTGGTTTGCCGAGCGCGTGCCACCGGTGGGCCGATGAGCGAGCGATCCCGCGACTGACTTCAGCGCCGCGCGAAAGTACCATTTGCCGACCCGCTTCGCCACTGAAACGGGCTTTTCGGCTTCATCGGCAGATACCAGGAACGTGACCCGCGCGTTTCACCCGCAGCTTCCAGGAAGCGGGGATGGAGCCTCGGGTTACCGTAGGTCCCCGACTGAAGCTGCCACGTGGCGTTTGACGGATTTCATCCCGGCAAATCCAGCCCGGATGAAATCGTTTTTGTTTTGCCGAAGACCTCCAGCCTTGTTTTTTTTTTCCCGTTCGGCCCGACCCCGGCTCCTCGCTGCACAAACCAAGCGGGCTCCATTTCAGTGCATCGGCGAATCGTCCTGTTTCGCGTGGAATCTGTGAGGCATCACATGCTCCCAGTCACAGAGTATTATTGTTATTATCATCAGAGGGCTCCCAGGACTTTCATTGCCTCCGGCCAGACTTGGATGTGGGCAGGCATGTACGAGTCTGTTCACTGTTCAGACTCCTCACAGAAAGGCCTTTGTGTTTATTTTTGTCTCATGACATGACATCCTCGCCGTCTGGAAGCATCCACTTTAGACCATTAACCGGCCGTAAAGCGAAGGCACCTGATCGGCAACAATCGCAGTTTGTTCGGCGTCCCGAGCGCTCCTCGCACAGCTGCCGGACACACAAACACATCACAGAGAGCGTCTCCAAACCCGTCTCAAACCCGGCCGTCTCGCTGCGCGATTTGGCCGAGAGCGGGCCGAGGCCTTCAGGCGTCCCGGCTCAGACGCACAGGTCCGGGGTGTACGGCTACGTCGGTCCCAGCCCGCAGCCTCCGACGCGTCGGCCCAGGTGCTGAACCTGGAGCCACCCCAGACGCCCCGTGTGTGTGTGTGTGAACTGTTAAAGCTACCGGTCACAGCCAGCGGCCGAATGGGCGTGAACGTGTCCATAGACACCGAACGCTCCGTTTCCTCTTCGCTCCGCACGTGAGCCCCGGTTCAACCTCGGAAATGAATAGTACGGAGGCCGAATTCTCTTAAAAGATCTCAAGTGAAACACATAGTCGCTCGTTAAGTCGCCCGCAGGAAGCGCCGCAGTTATCCGGCACTTCTGACTGTCGTGCGCGCGCGCGTGTGTGTGTGTGTGTGCGTGTGTGTGTGTGTGTGCAAAGGTCGGTCCAGTCTTTTACGCCCCGGGTCTTTTGTTTTCCTTTTCTAGGACAGGCGAGGCATAAACCTGCTTGGCAGCCCTTCAAATCGCACACAGTCCCCTTGCTTTTCAGTAGGTTGCGAACTCATTAACTTAATCTAAAGGCATTTGCTGTCGGACCTAGCGTGCAGCCAGCAGGAGGGAGGGAGGGAGGGAGGGAGGGAGGGGAGGGAGGGGAGGGAGGGCGGGGGAGTCTTTTTGGGACGCGCAGATTCCGTGAGCGCGGGACATATGTTTCTGGTTGAGCGCAGACAGCGTCAGCGTTTTTTTACGGGCCGCATACCTGCAGCAACTGCAGTCCTGAGGTGATCTTATCGCCCGTGTCGTGCGTTCTTCTGTGGCGAGCGCCCGGCGTATCATAACCGCATGATTGATGCTAATGCCGGGGGAGGGGGTCGAAAAAAAGAGAGAGGGAGAGAGAGAGAGAGAGAGAGAGAAAAAATGAAGCCCGGACGTCTATATTTCATTTGTGTTGGAGTTTTCTGGGAGCCTGAAATTTCAGCGCCTTGAAGAAGTAGCCGCTGATTTATTGGCGTTGATCGGTCGCTCCCATCAGTGCGCTGCACCACCTGGGACGGTCAGAACCTGGAAAGCCCCCCGCTCCCCCCCCCCCCCCCCCCCCCCCCCAATCCTCTGTAATACGGCTTTATGCGGTCAGATTTACTAATTACAGATTTATCATCGTCACTTAAAGCGCAGGTCGCGGGACGTCCCGTCAGGCGGGCTGAAACATGGCGGGCCGCGTTCCTCTTCCCTCCCCTCCGGCCCCGCTGGAGCAAACTTTTCCAGCTGTAATCCATCTGATAAGGGGTCAAGAGTTGAAGCGCCGCACGTAACTGATGAGTCCGTGGTAAAAGCTGCCTCCCTCCCTCCCTCCCTCACCCCGCCCCTTTCCCCCCGTGAAGTGCTTTGCCTTTGTGGGTCCAGGGTTCAGGAGCAAATCCAATTGTCTCCTTTTGGGACGCGTCACGAGCTCCGTCTCTGCGCGGCGCCTTACGGGGCGAGCCGGGGGAGTCTCTCTCTCTCTCTCTCGCCGAGCGACGGGCGCCCCCCCCGGCCACTGCCACGAACGCGCCGAGGCAATTCATTAGCCGGATTAACAGTCGCAGGGAAAAGCACATTAGTCCTCCTGGAACCCAGCAGGTGTGACGTACGGGTGTGTGTGTGTGGGGGGGGGTGGGGGGGGGTAGACATCCAGGAGGACACGCCCCAGCTCCTGCTCCAGCCTCACGAACTGACGCGTCGGGTCTGGCGAGCAGAGCGGCCGGGGCGCTCTTCGGGGGAGCCTCACGGCTTTGCCTTCTTTGGCCGTGTTTTCGGATTCCTGCTGCTAGCTCGATTGAGATGAATGGACTGATATATCGTGGCTCCTCGGCCCCCCCCCCCCCCCCCCCCCCCCCCCTCCCGTAAAATAAGTCAGCGACGTCCACTCAGCCCCCATTAATTCGGGCGAGGAAAGCCGCAGGCCGCTAGCGAGAGACGGGGGGGGGGGGGGGGGGGGGGCGTCTCGCAGGAGAGCCTGAGGCAACATTCTCATTCGCAGGTTTCATTTAAAGGCTCCATGTTTGCTCCCCGGCGGCCGTGACTCGCGGCTGAACCCCTCGCGTTGGTCCGGGCCCGACCTCCCCCGGCCCCGGACCCGGGCCTGAACCCCGGACCGCTGCGCCTCCTGCGCTCTGGCCCCGGCCCCGACAGGCGTCACGGCCCGTCAGAGTTGCGGCTGCGGCTCTTTAAATCGTCCATAATTTCTGGGCCCGGCCTGATTTACGCAATCCCTCCGCCTCTTGATTGAGACGGGTGGCCCCTTGCGGGAGACGCTGTCCGTTCCCTCGACCTTCCCCTTCTCACGGCGTTGCGTCGAAAGGCCCGGCCCGAAAACAAACGGCTCCGGGGCCTGCCGGACGCCCCCGCTTTTTTTCGCTCGCGGGGCCGTAAAACGGTATTTTTCATCGTCCTCTTGGCCTCGGATCTGGACAACTCTCAACATATGTATTACTGATGTGCACGCACCACCCCCTCCCCCTCCCCTCCCCTCCCCTCCCCTCCCCTCTCCCATCCGCTCTGCACTCCTCCTCTAAGTAACCGCTATCTCTCTGGTGACATGTCCCATTCCTTTCACGGAGCACAATCTGCCGCCCCTTATCTGATTAATTGGTTTTAATTTATCTCCAAGA